>OY728140.1:1308995869-1309323369 GCA_963277665.1 Viscum album
TAATGCATAAGATCTAATATGATCTTATTTAATTTTCAAATATCTATTCCATTTTGGTGATATAAACTATTGAGGTATCCAACAATGATAAGTATAATGTTATATTCATAAATGAGAGTGCACCATGGGACATATGATGGTGGTTACACTTGGTTTTTGTTGAAATTAGGCATTCTCATTGATCACGAGACTCTGTTCTGATATGACAATAATTTTATTTCCATGGTGGTGAGTACCAAATAAGCCAGAGTTGAACAACTCATATATATAAGACATTTGTGGATCCAATATGATTGGCCATTGGAATTTCAAGATAATATATTTGAATAGATTCATGTAATGAGATAATGGATGTGTTTAACCATCATGGCTTCTCAATGATTCAAGGGTTATTGTGGGGAGTAGGTAATGACCCCAATTTTCCCATATTGGATTTTTGAGTACAAATTTGAATGTTTTCACTCAGATTCATATAGCTTTAAAAAAGTCATATTACCTTATACTATGTTATCTGATTATTTTTTATAACACACCTTTAGTTTCAAAATAGGGTGTTTACCCTAAGATATAAATTTGGTGAAATTCTAAACCAGTCGATTTTATGTTGAATAGTAAATATTAAATATATATTTATTTAAATAGTAATTTATTGACACACATTTGTTTGGATTTATATTTTAAACTGATAAATGGGTCAATATTTTATATCATCTTTTTATATTTGAATGGGGGGTGGGTTCCTAGGTCTGTAATACATGTCAGTCGAAGGATTCAAGCCAGGTCCCCTTTTTTATTTTTTTCATTTCATCATTTTCTTTATATTTTTTTCTTCTCCTTTACATTTAATTCTCGAGTATGTCACCCTATGGTATTCCTCCATCACTTGATTGAATTTGAAATTTATACTAATAGAGATACATAGATATATAGATTGAGAATATTGGAGGTACCACCACGGAGCTCGTGATGAGCTGGATTGTTGTTTGATAGTTCTGGATAATGGATACAACAAAAGATTCTAAGGATTCCACCCAATGTTATCCCATTTTAATGATTTTTTTGTAAATAATAATATATTAACATCTTTCCTATTTTTATGCCCTCATATTTCTACTTAATACCCCTTGAGGATGAATCTATAGACTTTGGGTAGAAAATTGGTGTATCATGATGATTTGATGGGTTTCTAATTAAGAAACATCAATCACACAGTGTCTAGTTCATGAAAACTGAATCTGTAATTTCATATTAGATTAATGATTTAAATTCCAAAGAAAAAGTATTTGAATGTTTAAACATGTTGTGTACTATGGATCTATTATCTATTTGAGTAACAAGATAAACAATTTTTATAGGGTTACATATTTTTCATAGAGTACACATCGTGACCCTGTGTTTCCTGCAAAATATGTAGAGGTAAATGAAAAAGAAAAATACATGGGTAGGGAATGTGATGAAAACAAGAAGGTAACCCTTAATGGGTACACATAATTTACCAGAATTACACATCATTCACATGGACTTTTACTTTCCATGTATGGTTTGAGTACAACCCTATGTGAGGCTTCGAGGATTCACATCATGTACCTTGGTACAGATATGGAGTACTCCTCCCTTACTATACCTTGAGGGTTTTTTATCATTACTCAATTAAGTTATAATCAGACACATGAGTACATTATATAGGGAATATTTACATATATATCGTGATGTTAAAATAGTTGATGTGACTTATTTTCTCTTAGGATGTGGGAGGAAATTTTATATTAATGGAATGGAACTTCCTCGAATAATCAGATCTACCATCTCATAAGAGTGAGAAAAATGGTATAATATGAGGCCTGAGAAATATCATTTAATTTATGCATTCTTATATCATCCTTTGCAGACATATTCCTTGTGATATGTCCACATATTCCCTAAGTGGACATAATATTAACTATATATAAGGATCCATTATTGTATTCCTCTATTTAAATTTAAACCTTAAAGAACACATATATGATTCCTCTACTATATTAATGTTACTGAATGACCTCTCTAGGATGAAATATCATACATGTTGACCTAGGTAATCTATTTTATAATCATTATACTTGTTTACTCTTTCAAAGGATCACATGTAGGATGCATCTACAAATTTATAAAATTTTGGGGATCCAATTTAGTATTCCTCTTTATATAGACATTATTATTGAGGGTACCATATATGATTCCTCTTTCTATGTACCATCATTGAGTATCCCATGTAGGATTCTTTTTTTATTGGACTGAAATACCTAGTAGGTTAACCAATGTTTGAAATACTATGAGACCCTTTTTCTGGATTAGGTAGTGATCATATATGGTGTCACCTTATAACTCGTACCAAATATTGAATCCCAATCAGAAGAAGATGTTATGGTGGGTTTTTTCATTCAAACAACCTAACTATTTTATTTATGCATTCACATGTTTAATGATGACATAGAAATGATTAATAGAGGTTCTTCCTCGTATGTGGAATATTAGCTTGACATGGCGTGACATTATGTATTTGGATGTTTGGGCATAATTTGTGGAATCTATAATTTTGTCCTTGTTTGTTTTTATATTAATTAGAATACTTGTATTTAATTACTAGGATCTGTATTTTGATACTTTTTTATTATGATATTTTGGAATAGAGTCCCTTTGTTTATGATACACAAGAATAGTGTCCATATGTTACATAATTTGGGAATGGAGTCCCTTTGTTTATGATTCTTGAGAATTGTGTCCCTATGTTATGATAAATGGGCATGGATTCCCTTATATTATTATATTAAGGAATGAAATTCTTATTGACTATGATACTCAAGTAATGGGGATGATTATTCTCACCCTAATCGATTACATGATCACGATGTTAGACATGATTCTCCTCACCATTGATGTGGAATACACTTGATAGATGTTTTTCTCTTCATGAGAGACATATATGATACTTCATAGGGTTTATTGGATGTTCCATTACATCATCAACAAGAGGTACATCATGGGGATTGTCTTATTTAACTTTTTATATAACTGGATGCTGAGAGAGTACATGGATACATATATATTTATATTTATGTATCAGAAAAGGTTCCTTACCATATAGATTAATTGATTCACAATGCTTTGATTTTATATGGAAAGGGAAAACCAATTTGGACATCATATTTGATTCACATGGCTTGAGTGGTGTTACATCCATCTCAGTGAATATTTATAAGAATTTTATTTGTATATAAATTCCTTCATTATATTTATTGGTTGTGAGTACGGGTGAACCCTGGGTTAGGAAAATTATCCCCCTATGGTGATGTATCATTCTCAGAGACAATTTAGATGGTAGTCGATCTAGGTATTTTTTTATTCCGATTATGGAACTAAAGAATGAAATAATTAAACATGTATTGAGTGGTATAGAATCACGCAAAATTATCTATTCATGTGATATCCAGATGATATGAATTATAGGCCCAATTATTGACTAATATTGAAAATGTTATTTTTAAACTTTTTCAATTATATACAAATTTATGTATATATAAAAAATTAATTAAATAAATATATATATATATATATTCACACAAAAAATGAAACATTTCCCAATTTATGGGGTTCACAGACCCATGGATTTACTATGGTATCAATTGATTCATTTAATTTATCGCTTAAAGTTGTGTCTTATCAAGGATAAAGATATTTCTTAATTATGACCATATGATAACAGCTTTATAGGTTCATCACTCAAATGGAATACATTGATTATTTATCACCACTATACATTCACCTTGATTTGTGTGTAGACATTATGTATACTTTTCAGGATGATGATATATGGCTTGATGGAAACGAATGAGGTCTATAGTTTCATTATGGGGAAGATACACTGATTTTAATTATTTTTATAGGGAGAGACTAGCTCGATGGTGTCTTAGATACCTATTATGGTGTCTATATCAGAGTTATTGGTAGTACCATACAAATTTTTTTCATTTTCTTTTATGTACCCATATATATTTATTATCGTCCAAGAGGGTGAACAATGTTGTATGTATAATATAGTTGTTTGTACTATTATATAATTTTATTTACTATTACTTTAGGTTTTTATTACTATTTATTTACAACATTCATACTCTATTAATTGTATTTTAGTTATGATATCTTTTTATTTCCAATTTGTTTACTCTAATATGAGGGAATTGTCTCTCCATAGACACACCATAAGTCCTCACTGCTAGTAAATAGCTTCTTTAATATGGGGAGGTGTGCTTAAATCCTTATGGGGAACCAACTCACAGCACCAGATATGTGGAATCTAAGACATGACATTACCTACAATAATGATATTGAGGTTTTTATATATGGGTTTTATCTTTATACTGAGTATTTTCCTGCCATGTTTATTGACAGGAATAATTTTATGAATTATGGGAGGAATTGGAAATTTATACCATCCACAATCTCATAATTTTATTTTTTGAGAGTAAATTTGATTAGAAAAACTAAAAGTCGTCGAGAATATTTTGAATAAAATTTTCCAAGGAAATTTCATAGTAAAAAATTAAAATTTAAAGACATACATATTGAAATATGAATTTATGAATATAAGTGATGGTAAATTTGATAGTTACTTCTCTAAATGGATTAATGCCATGTTATGTACTAAAGAATTTATTTTTGAAATGTTAGAAGACTCAACAATTGTTGAAAATATATTATATATCTGTTCTGTAATTTCATGGACAATTTAAAATAATTAGATGATAAGGATACTAATACATTATCTTTAGATGATCTACATAGAATTCAAGTCACATTTCAAATGATAGGATATAATATTATTATAAAGAAGGATAAATTTATTTGCTATATATAATTAATTGAATCCAAAAAAAGTAATATCTAATTAATTTACAGTTCAATATTAATTCATGGCCATTGACACATAATATGAGGTTAGTATACAATTTGATGAGGGTGTATATTTTTTTTCTAAATGGGTGCAAATATAAACTAGGGGTTAAAAGGAAATTCAATGCTAAAAATTCTTCTATATTGGAGATTTTTTTCATTATGGTACAAATTTGGAAAACATAGGGTATATGATGAATGTTATGAAATAGATTGAATGACGAGAAGATAGTTAATAAATAAATACATATGATCAATATCCATTCAAACTAAAGGTGTATTATTTTAGTAAAATATAAAAGTATAAACATTCATTTTAAATTCTATCAATATCATGACATTGAAGTATATAATGATAAAACAAGTTATGATTTTGTTGAAATACAACATATTTTTAATGTAAATAATGATCATTTCATTATTAATGATTGATAACTCTCTAAATAAAAATAATATCATACATAAATATATAATATTCTAAAGAGATATATGAAATAAATTCAGGCATATATTGATGAAATTGAAAGGAAGAACAAGAATTTGAAGAATGATGATATATCTGTAAATAATAAAGAATTATTTATTGATGAAAAATTTAAATAGTTAGAATAGTTTTGTGGTGACACTGACCATATAGACTGAAGATGGTTTGTACTTTCATATATTGGCATAAGATACATGGAATCACATACTGAAGGAAAAAAAGTTTTTTATTATTTTTAAACTAAATAAATACTTCAGATTATTATTAGAATTAGAAACACATTGAACAAAAATTAATTTCATTGAAATTATATTATTCCTCATAGCATATCCCTACATATTAATCACAAATAAGTTCCTAGAATCTTTTGGAAAATAATTCTAAAGAAAGGGGTAAGTTTGTATGCTTGTTATGGGTATGAATACAATACAATATATGATTAAATATGGCATAATAAATATGAAGAGGTAAATAAATGAAACACTTTCTATTTCATCAATAATTTGAACACAATATGGTAAGAACAAATGATTATCAAACAATTTCATATATATAATCACATGGGCTTTAAAACATAGTTGTGAATATTCTATCTAATTTTATAATCACATGGAATATTGATTAATAAATTAATAATTATAGAATGCATAATTACACACACATAAAACATTCTATCATGTCACTATACAATGAAATATAAAATAATGAGTAAGCCATCATCCAAAACTGATTCCACTTTCTCTCATGAGACCTATTGATGCATTGAACAGATATAGCGGGAATTGTACATCATGAACAATGTCCAATGTATTCCCCGTAAAAAGGGGTCAAACATAATAAATATAAATACTTAAATTTGAAAAATAAAATATGAAATGTTAATACGTACCCAAATCCATAAATATAATAAAAATCTATCCAAAGTAAAATTAGGAATAGTAATAAAATTATATATTTGTTGTAAAATTAATCATAAAGAATCCTGATAAATAATATTGATGGTTTCAATAAAAAATTTCCTTCGAGTATCATAAGTTATATATAATGTTTATGTAATCAATGAAACGAAATACAATGAAAACTTATTTATAAACATTTTTGTAGAAAATTATACTTGAATTTTAAAAATTTATTGTTTAAATAAAATTTTCTTTAAAAATTTTGAAATTAATTTTCATTGAAGATAACATTTTTAAACATTTAATATAAAAAATAATATATTATTTTGTCATGAATGTTGAAAATTATTTTAATAACATAACCATTTAAAAAAATATTCCGTTATCATTTTAATAAAAAACCAAATGGCCATTATTTTGAAAAAACAAGAAGATTTCATTAAAATAATTTTTAAAAAATAAATATAGAAATTAATTTAATAAATCATTACGAAAGAGTTAAATAATTATTTAATGTATTTTTAGAAAACCATGGGTTTTATGAAAAATGATTTAGGACCATATAGATATATAATGTCATATTTTTTAAAACATATTTTCTCAATCAGTTTATTTACCAATGAGTGGAAAATGATATTATTAGTTGACATATTTCATGAATAATCATAGTTTAATAAAATATATTTATTTTATAATAGAAATATCAAATAAATAACCCATTAATACATAACCATAAATAATCATTAATAATGTTGATATTGGGATATAAAACCTTACCACTTTGGTATCTTCCTTATTATATGCCCCATAAAATAAACGAATCAAAATGAATTTTTAAAAAACATGAAGATAAATATATTCATGATATTAAATTTAAATTTTTTTATATAAACCTCAAAATGGATGTAAGTGGGGAATATGGAATACGTCTAATAAATGTAAATGAGAGAAGAGAAACTCTTACCTCAGGTCTGATTTCATTCATATGTGTTCATACCTCTAGTATAATGATCTGAAGAATGATATAAATTTATAACAGAATAATATAAATAATATTATATATTATACACTAAAACCATTTTACCACCCTTTTGTTAATAATATTTCATTATTTTTATTATTTTAGGTGTTAATTTAGTTGGATTATCATGAATGGTTTCTCATGTGATTTTTTATTATTTTTCAGATGAAATATATATATATATATATATATCATATCTATAACTATAATCATATCATAAACACAATATTTAAACAGTATATGATTCTTTATAACCATTAATAAATTTAAGAAATGGAAATATAATCACATCACTTTGTAGAGGTGGTATGTCATATTTACGCATGAGCGACAATATCATTACATTAACGAGTTAAAGGGTAAAGAAGGTAGTTATATATTCATTTAACAATATAAATATAATTTCATATTTATTCCTCGTATTAATTAATTTTATTCAAATTAAAATTTTGTAATAATGAAGTGAAAAATGAATCTCATCGCTTCGCGAGGGGGTGGTCCACCGTATAGATGAGCGAAATAATTGTATTTGACATAGAATGAAAATTAAAAATGTAAACGTGTTATTAAAATTTCCTAAAAATAATGTTATAATAAATATAATATTCATGTGGTAAATCCATGAAATTATCCATCCATGAATGGTGGTGATGGAAAATGAACTACATCAGTTTGTGAGACGGCATTCCACTGTACAAATTATCAATGATTTGGATTCCCAATTGATAGAACTGTATATAGATATATATTGTAAACTAAAAAAATGACATCTCATTATAGTGTATATATGGTTTTTATTTTATTTTATGTTTTATTACATAATTTATAGTGTAATATAAGAATGGAAATGAAATCGATTTGTTAATATAATTACCTTCTCTATGGAAAATCACTTTTGAATCTCTAATAAAGGACCCTAGGTGTGGTATTTTTGGAGGAACAAAATCACTATAATAGGTCGTAGAATGTTGGGAATTTTTTTCCTTCTATTGTTTTATATTAAAAGTTATTTATGGGTGTAAATATTGGAGAGGATAGAGTTCCCATTTATATGTGTGTTAAGGGAACCTTCATGGAAATTATTTAAAAAATTCCACAAAAGTCCAAAAAGATAAAGTCATTTACAAGAAAAAAACATCCAAATATCATTATGATTGAAATATAGGATATGATAAGGTTGAAATATGTTCATAAAATAATATTTTTTCATGTTTTTATGTCATTGTATCCCTTGTATTATTAGTTTAATACCATGGTAAATATATTATTACCTTAATCGTGGAAATTAATTTTACAGTTGTAACTATACATTTCGGTCAAAAAAATGTTTAACTATTTATAAAATATAAATTTTTCCAATTCATATTATGGATTCCATTTTTTCCTAAATATTATAAAATTGAAATTGAAATTTTACACATAGACACAATGAAAAAGGGCGCTTTCCAAGAAATAATTCTCATAGGTATAGATGAATTTAATATCAAAATAAATTCTGAAATTTATTATTGTGACCAAAATTGGTTATGTTTTAATAACATTTAAATTATTTTTTGTGATACATGCCATTGGTCATATGAAATTTAATGATCAATGGAATGAGAAAGACCACAAAACCCCAAATATGTGATGATTTAAAAGGCCATCAGTTCAATATAAATCAACGTATTAGAATTAAATTATATTTTGATAACCTTTTAATATATATTATGGACCAATTTACCTTATAGAATGATAATATATGATAATATAATTACATCATTTATAAACATTTTATAGGAAAAATTTCATCATTTTTGTGTGCTTCGATCATTTTCCACGTCATTTCTTCCCAAAAAAATAAATATCGAATATTATTTTATTATTCCCTAAGAACTAAAATTATCTTTTAAGGGATCAAGATGTATTTATATGATTGAAAATTAATTTACTATATTTATATATATTTTTCAAGGATAATATTTTAATAAAAAATTATGTAATATAATATATTAATATCTCAAACTCAATCATAGCACCACTTGTAAAATGTTATCCTTTTTCCAATCAAAACTTATAATTAAAAAATGACATATTAATAAGGAAATATCACAGGTTAGTGGTTCAAGTTTATCCATTATTTTCCATCAGTTGTGGGTTCAATCCCCATGGACTTAATAGATGTGGTGGGTTGTCACCCAACACAAAAGTTTTCTATTTTCTAAAACCATATTAACATAATCCTTATAATTATTGAAAATTATAATATCCTATAATTACCTAAAAATAAATGAATAAGAAAAAAATTCTAATAACTTCATAAAAACGAATTATCTTTTTTATATCAACATTAGGAACATATAATTTTTAACCTTCCTCAATCATTCATTTTACAAGATGATCAAATTGAAAATGAATTACTCTTCTCTATATGTTTCATAAAATTATTTAAAATACCTAAATAAATACATATTAAGAAAAATCGTTATACATTTTATTGTTCTTATTATCATAATATCATATGTTAAAATACACCAATACCATAATTCTTGAATCTGACCACAATAACATTTATCATTCCAATCTATCTGTAGTAATAGAATAGTATTGACTATGATCACTTAACAAATTTTAGGTATATTATATTGAATCTTGGGTAATTAAATTTTTATGTACCCTATATCCTTATAGTAAATTTATTTCATATTGGAAGATTATTTATTTCCCCTGAAACCATGATCTTGTTGGCCTTTTTCTCAACACTTGAAGAAAACACTCTTTCCTTATTAAGCATGTACCAATGTATTTTATTTCAAATTTATCACATGGGGTAAAAAAATTTATTACCTTATTCCCTTTATTGGTATTTATAAATACCATTCTCTTCTATTTTTTTTCCACAAAATACATAATACTTGGAGAATTATTTCTCTCTTGATAGCACAAGATACTATATCATCATCTTATTAGAATGTGTAGCAGACTAGTTCCCTTTTGAGGATTGGAGTTATCCCTTTAATGAAATGGACATTCATGTTATTTTTATTACATAATTAGTCCATAACATTCCTTTATATCTTGGTAATTTTGGATTTATATGTAGCAGCATTTTCTTATACTTTGGTCTTAGACTCAAGAACTGTCATTCATTATCCGCTTATCGCCAATGAGGAAATCATTTTTACAAAAATAGTAGCTTGAAATATTTCCACTACATTCATGTTACTTAATAGATATACATAGTGTTATGAATTAATGAACACAATTTATCTACATCTACTGATAGATGATAAACAGAAATTAAAACATTTTTTCTTTCAATACATTGTATTGTGAGAAATGTATTATCTAAAAAAATATCCATTAATTAGATCAAAATATATTTTTAGTTTAATTGAATTATAGATTTTATTTAAATATGATCTGTTTTAACATCATGAAGAAACATGGTGGATAACAAGGATACTTTATATTGTTATTGATATTACACATAACCTTAGTATGTTTCCCTAATATTGTTATAATCTAATCAATTATTTCTTCGTCTTCATAATCATTCTTAGTAGGGATATACCTACATGGGGTAAATTCATTGACACTATTATAAGTTATTCCATTTGGTTCCATTTCAAGAAAATGGAATAAATTATATTAGATAATTACATTATGAAACATAATGTATAATCCTAAAAATAGGGAAACATATATCTTAATCGAAAAAATTATGCATTGGAAATATAAAAATAATAAACATGGTTTAAATGATTATTTCATTATATACAACTCTTAATAATGGTTTGTAAATGAAATGTCATTTATCTATAGAATATAACATAGGATTGTACCTATTCAGAGTTATTACCCCTATGTATATATGTTCTAGGACCACATCAACTTGTAGAATTGAAAAAAGAATTTATTTTCTAGTAAAAACTATATAATATATTCCTTATCAAATAATTAAAATGTTATTTAATAGATAACATCAAAATTTATCAATGATTTATGTTACCTAATCGAGGTTTTCCTAAATCCATATCCCAATGTATCATCTAAAAATCTACTGATACCAACTGTAATGACCCTGACCTCAATATCTCATAGGCCATGATTACATTATTACACTATCACTAGAAATGAATAAAAATATCACGATGGATGGAATATTTTAGTAGATATGGTAAACATGATACATAACAAATATTCTAATTAAAATTAATAATATATATTTCAAAAATAATTTTATTTTAGAACTCCATTATTCATCGTAGCATATCATATCATATCAATATCAAAAAATCATATAGTAATCCATGAGAAATTGAAATATAAGAAAGGGATGAGATCAGATGATCTTATTTCATAAGTGTATACTAGATCCTATGAATAAATTTGTAATAATCAACATGGTTAGGTAAATAATAGAAGCAGATTACATTCACTCAATAACATGAGCATATTTTTTATGAATAAATGATGATCAATTAATTCCATTTGATAATCCCATGAGCTTGAAAATATAGATATATAAATTCAAACTAATTTAATAATCACATAGAATATAAATAACTATAACAACCCCAAATCTAAAACCCTGAATTAGTATCTATTTCATTGTATTAATATAAGATACCATGTGTGAAATCACAAAGGATCATATAGTTTAGTAGTCTTGAAGAATTAACTTAGACATGGTCCCATTATACCATACATAATTAAACATATAAAATAAAAATGGAATGTTATATATAACATTAAACTCATTCAAAAGATTTTCCTTCATATTTTTTGGAAGGAAACAAAATAATAGTGACTGTAACTGCCTAATAAGTGTTACATAATAAAGAAGATATATTGAATATGTAATGGAAAATAAATATAGAAAGGAAACTAATTGTACAAGCATGAAATTTAATAGATAACATATTTATCATAAGAAGATAAGGAATAATAATTATAGAAATGCAATTAATTGGAAACGTTTTCCTTTTGATTAATAACTTGTTCTAATCTGAATCCATTGATATTATCATAGTGAATATATCATGGATATTAATAACTAAATTCATAATGAAGGAAATAATTAAATGTTGGATGTTATTTTATTTTGATCATGATACCTATATCATGAATAAAATTCATATGAAATTTTAAAAGTAAATGTAGAAACTCATTTAATTTCACTAACAAATATGTCTCATTTGACTTAGTGATGTATGGAGGGGCTATATTATTTTGCTCCCTACCCATCATTGTTGGTCAAATTCATTACTCATATATCGAATGATCAATTTAATTCATTAAAAATATTCCTTACCGTGAATAACATTTTTGAGTAATGAATATATATTTATTGATAATTATATAGTCATTCAAATAGTATAACATTGAAATTGTATATGACTTAGGAAGAAATCGTATCCATTATACAAGTATATTAGTATTTAGGATAAACAAAATATTAGAAAATAAAAAAAGTGATTCATTCAAATGATGGTATCATTAAATCATATTCTTAGTGGGGATAAAGTAAAATAAATTCATTTTTAATTGATGAATAATAGTACCATTAAAATATCATTGAATTTTTGTTTTTTGTAAAATGCCTTTTTACCTTTGAAATTTCTTTTTAATTAAACAATGCACATGTACGAAGGAAAAAAAATTCATTGAAAATAACAATGATACAATTTAAAGGGAGATTCAAATCATTAATACATAATGACTATGGTATAATCCACTTATATCCTATAAGTTAACAAAATCAATCTTTCTTTCATAAAAGTAATAATTTTTGTTGTTTGGAAAATGAAAAAAATATTCCATTAAAACTATTTTTTAAAAATTAAATCATTGGTTAATTGAATTTAAAAAAAATATTGTAGAATAGAAAAAAAATTCACAAATACTTATAGAAAACATTGACAAGGTAGAAAAATACTCTCCATTAATGACATAAACATATAATATATAAAATAATGAATAGACTATGAAATAATCCCTTACCACTCTGGATTCATTCTATTCATAATCCCCATCAAATAAATAACATAAAACGAAAAATTGAATAAAATCTATATAATTTTATCCATGATATAAAACCTTAAACCGGTATTATAAATTATACAAAATAAATAAGTGGTGAATATGAGATAAGTCTGATAGATGTAAAAGTTAGATGAGAAACCCTTACATCTTGTTTACTTTATTTTAACACATCATAAACACATTTATAATTTATTTAAACCTGTTATTAATTTATAACATAATGATATTCATATTTTTGATATCATATATGATCCTATTATATCATATTACTAGCAATTTGTTAATAATTATTCTATATTACCTCTGTTTTAAGAGTTAATGCCTACTTTTTCCCACAAATATTTTGTTATGCATGTTATGGTTCATGTGAATAAGACATAACACCATCAACTCTAGAATATTATATATTATTTGAATATCAATTTTATTATATTTATATTAATATTTATAACCATCATTGAAGGTAGAGATAAAAATTTCCATTAATAGAAATGGTAGGTCACATGTATTCATAGTCAATGCTTTCAATCTTTTGATGGGTAGAAAGAAATAATGGAAAAGAATATATAATCATTACATAATCATTATTTTTTCATATATAAAATATATATTATTTATTTACATATTTAAAACCATATTTGTAATGTGGTGATGAAAACTAATTACATTGTTATGTGCAGATGGTAATCCCTACATACATATGATCAATGATTTCAGTTATCATAGGATATTAATATGATTTGATATGGTTGTGTCATAATCCTAATAACCTATATTTATATTTAGGATAAATTACTTCTTAATTTAGGATGAAAGAAATTCACTAAAATGAATTAGAAGATGAAATAAATGTGATAGCGTTGGAAAACATTTACCTCTTCTTCGGGGAACCTCTTATAAATCACACCTTATAGGATATAAGGATGATCATTTGTAAGTATCAAAGCTTCTATAAAATAAATATGGATTTTTAGTTTAAAAATTCAAGGGAACTGGTTTATAGAGATGGATAAAATTAATGTTAATAAGTGATGGAGGTGGTTCCCTTTAATAATTGTGTGGAGGGTCAATATTAGAATTTATCAACATATTAAAAAATAATACAACAATTCTAGACAAAAATTCATCAAAATTGATTACTATTACATAAGAAGTAAAATATCATTACATATCTTATTCATTATTTTTTTAATTAATATTTTTATTATTTTTATTTAATATAATAAAATACAAAACCCATAAAATTTTATTATTTTCAATTTTGATACTATTAATTACATGGTCTTTATAAAAATCATGAAAATTAATAAAATAAAATAAACTTTTATATTATATCCTAAACATGTCATGTATATCGGGAGTATTTATATATTAATATAAATTACTCATATTCTGTTACTATTAATATTTTTAAGATCATTTATTTGAATTTTCTATAATTGAAATGAATACTTTATTAGAGTTGCACAAGAATATAATGTGATTTACCCTTTTGAGAATTTTAAATATTGTACATGGATGGATTCATGACTGGGATTGTCATTTTTCAATTACCGTAGAGGATAATGCACCTATAACTTTTGGTTATAATTTGGGAGAAAATCAATTAGATAAGGCCCCTGATTCATTTTTCTCTACACATGGGGATGTTAATAATATAATTATATTTTTTAATTCTTTTCAAATTAATTTAATCTTTTTGATATATTTCACTTCATGCAACCCTGGAAATAGTTATTTTATATATAGTAAATAATTATATTGGGATTTCATCCTACTCAATTTCATGTTAATATTTGACTAAACATAATATAAAGGGATAACATTCTCCATAAGGATAGTTGAGGTATGCTTATATTTCACAAAAGACTGAATTTCATTGATGGATTGCATTAAAAGAAAGACTGAGTGTTACCGATCAATAATATGATAAAAATATTTTATTATATAACCTTGAATATAAATTATATTTTGTGAATATTGTTAACTATATTAATTAAATATATATATTTCAAAAAATATATAATGAATTAATCATTTGAAAACTATTTTCAAATTTATATAAGAACTAAATAAATATAAAGGGAGTATTTTTATAGAAAACTATTATAATTATCACAATGTTTTTTACCTTAATAAAATAAATTACGTATTATTATTGTAATAAATATTGTATATATTTAATGAATTGTTTTGTGTATTCATGCAATTTTTCTTATAACTATAAGTAAATAATAAAACAAATTAAACATATAAAACACAATAATTTTATTAAGGAAATTTTACTACCTTTTAATGGAAAACATATTTTAAGTCTATATTTTGAAACATATTTAAATGATAGATTTAAAAAAAACTTTATCTTTGAATAAATATTAAAAAAAATTAGGTTTATTTTTTTTTATTTTTTTGGATGTTTTGTTTTTTAAAAGGAATAATGTAATGTTTTGAAATTTAACTAAAAAACTATTTCCCAAATAATATATTAATAAAGATAAATTATTTTTCTAATTTATCTTAATTTTTAATTAGATTAATTTTTTATCAATTTTTCCAATTTAACTTATTGGAATAAATTTTACTTTGAAATTGACTATTAAAACGTTACAATCATTTTTACATTTTTACATTAATTACCCACATTGTCGTTCCGTCTTTGGGAATATATTTAAATTAATTTCAACTACATATGTATATGAAATTTTTAAATTTGAAATACATATTGAGAATCATAATAATTTATAATGTATAATAATTTCATCTTATTTTTTGATCATAATTATTATTGAGGTAATTAAAATTAATTACAACGACTACTGTGTTATTAATATTAACAAGGGAGTAAACCCTAAAACTAAGGCATAATAGGAAATAAATAAATTTTAAAAATAAATTTTACAGCCATATTTAGACCATATCTTCCCATTTCACGTATTTTTACCATTATTGGTTCCAATTTCAATAAGAAAATTTGGTTGTGGTTTCCCTTCTTCAAAAATATTACCGGTGTGTCACTCCTCCTCCAATATAAAAGGAATCCTCTCATGCCACATCCTCACAAATCTATATACAAATATTCACAACCAAAATCTGATAAAATTAATTTCAAAACTCCCTCCCTTCTTCCATGATCCCTCCCTTTTGGATGAAATTCATCCATAGAATCACATTGGTGCAAATCAAAAGAGTTACCCAAAGAAGGGGTAATATCATTCCTCGATCTCCTTTTTTTATTTTCCATATAAAACCAATAAAATAATCTTACTTCATTATTATATAAAAATATGTATCCTAAATATACTTATAGGTTTTCATATTAATGTTTAAACCTACACATACACAATCCTCTATGTAATGGGTAAAAAACAAACCATTTGTGTTTTGAAAACTATCACCTCCCGAAATAATGAATGTTATTTTTTTCATTACCACCATCCAATGATGGTACTTATGATGAATATTATATATATATATAATATTTTATTTATAATTTCTTAATACATATGTAATTCTGTTATAATAATTTACTTTTTTTCAAATATGTTTAATCACGAGAACATCACTTTTATAAGTGTGGATATTCTCCCCCTCCAATTGATGTGATTTGTTCACATGGAACATGAAATACATAAAGGAAAATTTGAATTGAAATATGGGAAAACAATATATGATATTCATGATATTATCACAATTATTGAAACATAATGTATACCATTTTATTTATCACCCTTTCACGCACATAAAAAGTCAAAATGTTATTCATGGACATGTTGAATATGCCTCACCGACATGATGTGACTCCTTCTACATCACATCAAATATATTTAAACATAATTATGATTAATTAATATGGTATTTGTTATATAATAATTATAATATAATTATTAATGTTTCTATCCTTCTTTCCATAACAATCATTGATGAATGGAAATATTACTCATGCATACGTACGACCTACTTTCTCTATGATTATAATGTTGATTATTTTTCACTACCATGTTTATAGATTAGTTTTAAAAGTATAATTTATCTATAAATATGATAATTATTTCTTCATTACTATTCTTTAAATGTTAATATAATGACCACTTTGACGATATTTGACCAACTAATATCATTTTTAACACACGAACTAAATTTGGTCAAAACACCCAACTGAAACATAATTGTTTAAGTAGTATCACATAACAAGGTAGTAAGTGTAAATAATGTAATAATAAATTTAAAATTAATTATAATTCAATTAATTTATTATCATTAATTTATTATCCATGAATAGAAACACACACGAGACAAGTCGGACTCAAGGTAAGAGAATTTAATCTCACTATTTATTTATGTGAGATACATGCCTTATTCACCAGTCAATTATTTTGGGTGGTGTATATACTTCCCATGAATATATTATATGAGTATTATAAAAAATATATGGGTATTTATATAACCACATTATGATATTTCTTTCAGGGGTTTAATATTCCGATTCTACAAAATCGGTAAAATACTTTTATCTCAATTTTCCTTCGTTGAGAATCATGAAAATTTTTAAACATATTTTTTATATTATGTGTATAAACTAATATTGATGTCACACCCCTACTTTGTAATTTATTTTATTTTATTTTATTATTTCTGGGCTCCGCATTCCCACATTAATGATCAGGCTGGGACCCGGTTTAAAAAATTATGACATTTAATGTTTGTGTTGGGTTTCAAACCCATGTACATGCATCACGTGATTAGAAGATACCTTGTGGTCACCCCAAGTGCTTGTGCGGGTTCCCAACTGAACTGCATTGAGTCATGCAATGTGCATGCATGTTTGTTTTAAGACGTACGATGAGTGCGTGGGTACCCAGTTTGCATGAATTTGATAATTAAGTGGTTTGAGTTTTAAAAATAATAGTTGTTAAAAATAATAGTAATATTATGTTGTTGTTATTAATATTATTATTATAATTAATGTAATTTATTTATTATTATAATTATTTATGTTATTATTTTTAATAATTTTATCATATTTTATTTTATTATTATTATTATATGATAAAATGAAAACAAAAAACAAAAAACTAAGTCTACACGACTGCCTGCCACTTCTATTTTCTACACTACGGGCCACCCCTCTCTCCAATAATCCTAACCATGATGATTATCCCCTTTTTATCTGCCCATGTCTGTTGTGCCCAACAACTCATACACCATCTACTCTCCTGGCAGCAGCCTGCCGGCCTCGTCCCCTTCACTGCGCCAAGCTACCGTGCCCCTGCTTCTCCTGGCCTTGCACGAGCAGCACCACCCCGGGCCTCTAGCCTCTGTGCTCTTCCCCTTGAACCCCAGCCGGCCTCGCGATTGCACCATCCCGTAGTGCCCTGACCCCCCCCCATCAACCTTTCATTCAGGCCTCCTCAAACCCATCTCACCCCTCCACCGACATTTGGCCGCCCTCGACACCTTGTCTCACCCGCATTCCCTAGCCGTCTTATCCACCTGCATCAAGTCTTCCCTCGTTCTCTGTCCTTCCAGCACTCAGGTCCTTGTCTTGCACCTCCACCCTGTCGTCCAGCCCCAGCCAGCCTCCGTCCTTTAACATTCCAGAAGGACACCGTACCCCAAATGACCTGCTCCGGCCTCCACCCTTCGCACCACCAGCAAGGCCACCTCTTAACTCTCTGATTCTCATCAGGACACCTCGGCCCTCAGCTCTCCTCTGGTACTTCTTTTTTTTCCATTCATCTACATTGGTATAGAATTTCCTTAATGATTTTGTTGATTTTTCCAAACCATAAATTCTATGGGGTTGTTCTTGTGAGTCGATCCCTCAATTTTGTGTTTTTTCGGATGGCGTAGTGTTTGTTTAATGTTTAAATGCATGTGGAGGAGGTGTGAATGATATCATGCACCGTCCTCGAGTGTGTTTTTTCATTTCGTTTGGGGGTTGAGGTTGTATTTTGTTGTGTTTCCATTTAAAATTAGAATACACTGTTTTCTTTAATTTTGCGTATTTCTTATTAATTAAATAGTTGACCATGATGTTTTTTAATAATTTTAACATGTTTTTCTTGCTTCTTATTTACATGTTGTGGGTTGTATATGAGGTACGAGATGTGTTTTTTAAATGGGTGAAGCAATTCATGTGTTGGAAAATGTATTTTTTTCAGATGGGTTGGATTTTATATATATACCTCTTTTGGTATCTCCCTTGAATCTATTTTATAAATTGTTTATGTGGTTTTATAAAATGTGTGAATAGTGTGAACAATGTGGGAAATTGGTTTTGGGTGTGTAAAGTCATGAGTTTTTTTTAGAATTGTGTTATAAATTATAAAGTGGTTTAATAAAAAGTACAGGTAGTGTGAGTTATGTTTTGAAAGTAGGTCGAGGCGGTTATTTTGTACTGTTTGTTCATTTGGATTGTTTTATGTCTGTTTTTCTGTATTTTAATTATCATTGTGGTTGCAACGCATCTGAATGTTTTTTTCCATGGTCCTGTGATCGTCAGATTATGCGCCAATGTGAGGCGTGTTGCATCACCGTTATTGGTTTGCGAGTCATGGTTGGTCCTCCACTGCACTCGCCTTTATATTCAGAATTTATTAATTTCTTGATATTTTAATAATTTTAAAAAATTAGAAATAATATAAGATGACTAATTTTTAAAAGATTATATGTTTTGAAAAGAGCTGTTAATTTTATACACGACACTTGAAATATTTTCTTCATGAATGGACACCATGTAGTGAAATAATGCATGTTTGGCCTTTAGACATAATTCACGGAATCTAAAATGTAGTTCTTGTTTATTGATAAATGTTTTCTATTAAATCATGAACAAATATTTTAGTTCTCTTGATAAATGCGGATCTTCTTCTAAATTGCTGAAGGATCGTTTGGTACATTAATAATATAAATTATTTTTGGAAAATTCTCTTTGGGGTGACTCAGGGGTGATATTTGATGTACGTTGAATACATGTGTTGTCTGTGATGTTTGTGCTACTTGATTGAATTTGTTGACTCACCCCTTTCTTTTTTATTATACGTGTTGACATGGGAACCTGGCATAGTAAGTGAATCGTCTGAGAATGATTACTACACTTGTTTAGATTACGCACTGGCTAGTGGCCCTTAATACGAATTATAGTCTGCTGGGGGATTGGGCCCCTTGGTTAGGCCATATAAGGAAACATCGGGCGTTAGGGAATTATTGCCTAATCGAGAGTAGGAATTCCATTAGGATGGGTCCCATGTATGGTACGTTCTGGATTCTTCCCGAGCACCTAGGTTCGACCCAGGTTTTCTATAGTGTTTTATTTTTATGTGTCGGATGATTGAGAGGACTAGTTCAATTGTTGGACCTTGTGTTCCACTTCATTTCCATTTCCCTTAGTGTGTGTTGTGTGTTGTGTGTGGTTTTCCATTTGTCTAAAAAATAATATTTGGATTTCTAAATTGTTCGCAAAAAATCATAAAAATGAGATGCACCTTCTCCTTACAAACATTATATTTGTTTTTAAATTGAAAAGGGAAATGGAATATAAATTTTCATAGAAATGGAAGTGTATGTGTGGAAACCAATATTTTTGTATAATTTAGTCCAAACCTGAAATTGGTAAATTATTTATTTATAGTTATTTCATTATGAATAGTTTGTTGGGCATGCCTACTGAGTTTTATTACTCATGCCTATAGTGTCTTCATGTTTTTTTAGTTTTGATGTGGGTTTGACTCGAGCAAGTTCATCGTGAGTGAGAGTTGGTTGTGGACTGGTGAGTGACTCTCGGAGTTGCGAGGAGTTTTGGTCGTGGTCTGGTTAGTTAGTTGTTGTTGGTCATTCTTTATTTTCATGTTGTTTATTTAATTTGTGTTATTCAACTTTTCCTACTAATTTATTTATTCCCACTGGGTGAAATCATTCCCAATTATCCTCTATTGATTCCCTAGTGCTTGTCTTTAGCCCCAGAGGATCGGGAACGCCTCTCGAGTCTTGTTGCGGGTCGGCTCGGGTGTCCGGTTCATGGTCGACCAGGGTTGGTTCGTGAAAAAATGGTATCAGAGGAGGCCCTTGTTATTTGGAATTTCCAGTAGATGGAGATTCGGATTTTCGAGACTCGATATATTGGTATGGTAAGGATGTCATGAACCCTCACCAGTTCCAAACCTCGAGTCACCAGGGTTAGTATGGGAATTGAGTTATTGTCTCGTTCTATTTTCTCTTAGATTGAGGGATGAAAATGGAGGCAAGCCGATGTTATAATATTATTTCCCATGGAGTAGTGACCCATGCCTAGTCCTAGTACACTGTTTAATCTCCTCTTAGTCATTGATGATTACAATGGTCATGGCCCACTACCATGTTGCTAAGTTAAGCATGACTACTAGTCCCTCCCTTCAGGGATTTGATGCAATTTGGGTGTCATCTTGGCTCTGAATGGTGTAAGTACATTCTTGAAAATGAAAAAAGGTTTTTTAAATGAGAGTGATTTTTTAAAATGGCTTTAAATTCGTGAATTGATTTTTTTTAAAGGAAATCTCTTGACCTAAAAATCTGGTGGTTGCCTGGAACTGGTAGAGATATGGTTTGGGCGCAACCTCGGGTACTCTTTATGAACGTTTTCACATATGAGGTAATGGAAGGGAAGTGTCTGTTTGTGTGTATGTATGATAGCAGATAATGACATGTGCAACGGTTCATGGGATTAATTGGGTGTGCACTTGCAATTAAAGGCATCACCTTATTTTTCTAAAGTTATTTTAAAAAGGGAAAAGGATTTTAGGAAAATTGAATTTGGATTGAAATATGGGTTTAGTATTTGAAAAGTGACCTTTAAATAAGGCAGTTTTGAAATATAAAATTGAAAAGGGAATTTTGTATTCTGTTTGTATTTTTTTTGTTTTTGAGATAAATATTTTTGGATGAAAGCACTTTCATTGATGTTGCTTCAGTTTGATATTGGTTTTGGATTTGTGTTTTATATTCCGTTTGGAAAATACCTCCCAAAAATGTCCCTAAAGATTATAAAAATTCATGTCCAGTTTTTGGTCCATTTCAGACATTGTCTGTCCTTCATAGTTATTGGGTTTCATTAGAAGCCATAAAGTGGCTTGAAGAGGTCGAATGCATATTTAGAATATTGGGAACTCCGGAATCCGTCAGAGTGTGTGACGTTTTGGGTCAGTTTGAAGGTCTAGCTCTGGATGAATGAGATTTGTTCACCCCGCCATCACTGCAAGTTGAGATGATGTGGGTTGTTTTGAAATTCCACTTCATCTGATGGTTTATACCTGAAGATGTGAGGATGATGAAAAGTGAAGAGCTCATGGGTATTCAATAAGGCTAATAGATGGTGAAATCATATGTTGACAATTTCAAGAAACTTGTGCCCTTTTCTCCAGAGATAGCATCACAAAATTTGATTAAGACATATCTCTTCATCGGGTGTCTTCATCTAGAGGTCAAAGAGCGGGTCCTCCTTTCTAAGGACCATCATTTTGAGAAGCTGGTGGATGGGGCGTTTTTAGCTGAATTGGTCTTCGGAATAGAGATAGTTCGCAATCCAGTGTATCCAACTACTCATCAAGGTTCCCTATCAGGCGAGTAGGGTGTGCTAGAGGGACAAATTTCTAATTAGTCCTCTGTAGTGGTTTTGACTTCATGTTGGTCGGACAGTTCAGTTGTGTGCCACTAGTGTGGCCGGTTCCGACATGTGAAGTCGTCATGTCGCATCAATCCGAATATGTGTCATTGTTGTGACTGTCTGGGTCACTTGGAGATGTTTTGACGTCAGTGTCGCATGAAGAAGACATTGTGACTAGAGGAATTCTAGTGCCTATCTACGAGGTAGAAGCTAATTCAACCATCAGTTCCCTAGCCACATGTCTTGGGGCGATGCTCGCACATAGTCAAGAGTTTCCAGGGGTGTAAAGCCTTGGTTCGGGTTTTGTGTTCCATGTTTGTAGTGGAATATTCAAAGTCTTTTAGTTCATATTCTCCACTATAAATGATTTGACGTGGTTGTGAGTGCATTTTTTTCATGATGTTATGATGTACTTATTCTGTTATAACCCAAATAGTTTTGTTTTTTTGATCACGATTTTTTGAATCATGGGTTTTTTTCTTAATAGTGTGTTTGGCCCTTGTATGGGTTGATATCTGTTTGGTAGTGTTTGCTGGGTGGTGTAAGTTCTTGTGGAGGTGTCAAGTCTTGTGGTTATGCTCTGATTCACAATTTTGGATTATGTACTTCTCGATGGTATTTCTCCAAGTGTTGGGATTGTTTGGTTTGGGTTGAGAGTTTCTAGTTTCAGGTGAGGCGTTGTTCGCTCCTGCTATAAAAGTTTGTTGGGATCGGTTGAGAGTTCCCGTGTTCCCCCTATTTTCGGGGTGGTGTGTTTGAGTGATAAATTCCTATGATAGTTGAGTTCTTATGGTGGGTAGAACCCTCTCGTGGTTTATCAATCTCTTGAATTATGGTTTCTTACAGAATCTATGAGGCATGGATAATTGGTTGGTCTATTATTCGGCTGGGTAACTTTCTGGGGGAAGAAAGTGTCTGGGGTGGGAGAAATTGTCACACCCTGACTTTATAATTTATTTTTTTTATTTTTGATGGGCTCAGCGTTCTCGCGTTAAGGATCAAGTTGGGACCTGGTTTAAAAAATTTGGATGTTTAATGTTTGTGGTGGGTTTCAGACCCATGCATGGACACCGCTTAGTAAGAAGTGACCGTGCAGTCACCCCAGGTGCTTGTGCAGGTACCCAAG
Organism: Viscum album; assembly: GCA_963277665.1. Lineage (NCBI taxonomy): Eukaryota > Viridiplantae > Streptophyta > Magnoliopsida > Santalales > Viscaceae > Viscum > Viscum album. Next base: position 1,309,019,990 of record OY728140.1, read on the forward strand.
TGGACTTTGTTGAGGTTCACAATGTGCGTGTACATTTTTTTATGTCGTACGATTATAGTGTGGGTACCCAGTTTTAAGAATATAATAATTAAATTGTTTATGTTTTAAAAATAATAGTTATTAAAAATAATAATACTATCTTGTTGTTATTTTTATTATTATAATAATAATTATCCTTTATATTATTATTATTATTATTTATGATATTATGGTTTTTAATGTTATCATATTTTATTTTATTATTATTATTATAAGATAAAATGAAAAAATGAAACAAAACCCTTTGTCCAGCTGCATGCCCACCCCTTCCCTGTTCCGCGCTGTGGGCCACCCCTTCTCCCCTCTCCTCCTAACCGCGACACTTCCTCCTTTTTTCCCTACCACGATGCACCATTCATAGTAACTCCTCCGCCATCCACTCAGTCTGTAGCAGCCTTCCGTCCTCATCCCCCTCACCGAACCAGGCTACCGCTCCCTCGCCTCCCCTTTCCTTGCATGCGTCGCACCACCTCGGGCCTCTGGACTCCATGATTTTTCTTTTGAACCCCAGCTGTCCTCTAGCTTGTGTCAGCCAACAGAGACTCGACCCCCTACCGACCTTGTGTTCTGGCCTCCTCAAACCCATCTCGCCCCTTCACATGCATCAGGCCGACCTCGACACCTGGTCTCGCCTGTATGCCCCAAACGCCTTGTCCTCCTGCATCTAGTCCACCATCGTTCTCAATCAATCCATCATACTTTCCCTTTTCCCACACCTTCGGCCTACCGACCAGCCCTATCCGGCCTCCAGCCTTCCACATTCTAACAGACTGTTATGCCCCGAACATCCAACTCTGGCCTCTGCCCTTCACACCACTAGCAAGTCCACCTCCTACCTCTCCAGTTCTCACCTGGCCACCTCGGCCCTCGGCTCTCCTCTAGTACTTTTTTTCCATTCTTCTACATTGATTTAGATTTCCCTTAATGAGTTTAATGCTTTGTCCAACCCTTAAATTCTAAGGGTTGTTCTTGTAATATGATCCCTCAATTTTGTGATTTTTTGAATGGTTCAGGGTTTGGATAAGATTTTCAAGCATGTGGCAGACGTGTGAATGAGATCGAGCACCGGTCACAGGAATGCGTTTTCATTCCGCCTAGGGGTTGAGGTTGTATTTCTTGGTGTTTCCTATAAGAACCTAGATCTTTGTTTCATATATTTTTTTCCTTTTCTTCTCATTTTTTATAAAAAGCAGAAAATTTAAAAAAATTTAAAGTACACATTGTGTACTTCGAAGTCGTGCCAGGCCGTGTGCTGGCCATGTCCGGGCCACACATACGGTGTGTATGTGCAATGTGGAGGCCGCTTAAAGCGGAGTGCGTAAAGTCCATGTACACACTGTATACCCCTGAAGTATAGGCCGTGTACTTTATTTTTTTCATTAAATGTACTGGGGTCGCTCTTAATCGATAAAATAGTCTTCTTCTCCAGGTTCATCGACCGAGAGTGCCTTGTATGGCTGCAATTGTCCTCCGAGCCCCAGAGCCTCTGTCTGTTTTTCAAATCAACCGTCGTCAATTGCGTTGGAACCACAACGGTGAGCTCTTCCTTCTTATTGAGTTTCATTCAATGATTTTCCCTCTTTCTCAAGATATCATGGGTTAAAAGTTTTGTTAATTTTTCTAGATATATGATGTTTTAAGGAGAATCAAGCCTCATGGCCAAATTATATTGATCTCCTAGCATCAAGGTAGGTGATTTGTGCCTTAACATTCGATTTCTTTGATTTTATGTGCAAATTCCCCCAATACCCGTGAACGGGGTATTGTGTGTTTACCATTTTTCCCCTATTGTTTTCCTGCCTTTATTTTATGCTTGTGTTGAGGTAATTTGATAATGTTTGATGATAATTATTTCTCTTGGATGTTTTTCCATGCCTTGTTCTGTTTACGACCTTTGGTTCTGTTTGCCTTTGGTCGTTATGCTTGTTTCCATGCCTTGTGACCATAGGATGGAGTGATATTCTTGACATGATTGTTATGTTGTAGACCGGTTCGCCAAGTGTCTCTATAAGTTTACTTTGTCCTTATAGCATTATTATGAACTAACTGGCACGGGACCATGTGAACCGGGTGCTATAGACTATACGGTATAGTCCGAGTGAGCTTCCCAAAGAGTCTTGGATATTATAGACTATAAGGGATATACTGAGTGAGCTTCCCAGAGAGTCTTGGACATTATAGACTAGAGGGATAGACCGAGTGAGTATTCCAGAGAGTCTTGGATATTATAGACTATAGGAGGGTTGACCGAGTGAGCTTCCTCAAAGAGTATTTACATTGTTTTAATTTCTTTAAAACCATTCCAGGCTAGAGAAGGAATTGACTATGTGAGCTTCCTTAGAGAGTATGTGATAGACCTGAGATGATATGAGGATTGACCGTGTGAGCTCCTTAGAGTGTTTTTAGACATTAGGGATGTAAGAGTGTTAGACCGCGTGATCTTCCTCAGAGATTCCCTGACTACCCTAAACTATAATGGGAATTAACCAAGCGATCTTCCCGAGAGAGTCTTATAATTTCATATAACAAAACTAGAGGGTTTAGGCTGAGTGCACTGCCCAGAGGGTTGTGGGTAGTTCTTGGATCAGACCGGAGGGTTTGGCTGCGAGTACTTCCCAGATGGGTTCCTCTTGTGGTTAGCTATTTGCTTCACTATTGCTTGTTCTTTTGTGGATTTATTACTATTGTATATCATCTTGTTACTTCTTACTGATTTTTGTTTGGTGTCTACTATTACTTTTTGCTACTTACAGTATTATTACATTCCATATACTCAATGACTGTTAGGCACAGATCTTCTGGTGGTTTGCTACTGGGATTTAGTCTCACACCCTATTTGGTCCATGATTTTGGGCCCAAACAGACTATGTTGTTGCAGGTATATACAAGGGTAAGCGCCCTTCAACTTCTAGCACTTGATTTCTTTAGAGCAGGAGAGCATGGGACCAAGCTTAGTCTTGTGATGCTGAGGAGTTGTTTATCTTTTCTTTTGTACTCGTTGTTTTACTGTCAATATTTCCAGCATTGTGACATGTTTATTTGTTTTCCTATATATGTATCATGTATCATTTCATATATACTTATATGTTCCAGTGGTTATTTTTTTAGTCTTCCACTATTTACTTGTGCATTGATGTTGGATATTTTCTACTTCCACTATTGCATATATTTTTTACTTCTGTTGTACAATCTGCCAAGGAGGGCATTGTTTCCCTAGTGTCACACCCAAGGCCCTCGCTGCTAGTCAGCAACCTCTGGCGTTTACGGAAATGCGCTTAAGGCCATGTGACCAACCGGGTACGGGGCACCTCTATGTGGCTTCCGGAACCGGGACGTTACAAAGTTGTATGAGAGGAATTATTTTCTCTTGATTTAATGTTTGGAGCCTTTATCCTAGGATAGAATGGATTCTGTACTTGGTAATAATTTGTACCTCAGAGTAACTAACCCGAGTACAGGGAAAATCCAGTCTACCTTGTTTATTGTTGTTTTCTGGTATTGAGATTTTACGGTTGATATTATTTCACCAACAGTGATTCACATGCCATGTGTTGTTTTTTTTGTTGCTATTGCGGTTCTATTTCGGTCGCAACTCGATGAGATGAGGGTATTCCATCTCATGCATCATATAGGTACTTGTTATAAATAACATGCCATTCATTCTTACCATGCCATAAAGTGTGAAGTAGTGATTGCATGTTGTTTTGATTGACATTGTATAGATTCTACATGATGTTGTGATAGATTTATTAGATAGAATATTTTTTTTCTGATAGATAAATTTTTGTGTTGTACCTTGCTTAAATGAACTCCAAATTTTGGTTATTGAGGTGTTAGGGGCCCTCATGAATCGAAAAATGGTGGATCATTAAATTTTTTCACTTTTATATGATATATAGGAGATTCCTAGCTTTGATTCACGGGGAGTATGGGCCCTCACAAATTTGAATTTTGCACCTCCGTGCTTGTTTTTCAGTGTTTTTTGGGCTTCGGGGCAGTTACTGAGATACTACCCATAAAAACCTAGAATACACGGAGTGTACTTTATGACTACACGCTGTGTAGTATTAAATTGTGTCACTGACTGTGTGGGTAGAAACAAGGTGTTGTGAAAAAGTTTTTTAGGAACATGCCATGTACCGTAGGTACACTCCGTGTAGTAATGAGCCGTGTACCTGGTCGTTTAACTAACAACATGGGTCAGGGATGCTTGTGTAGTCCACTCCATGTTTTGTATGAACACGCCATGTATCCTTGTTCTAGGTACCCAGACGTATCACAAAAAACATCGGCCCGTGTTATCTCCTCCTACACATGCCATGTTTGTTCCGAACACACTATGTAAGGGTTAGTCGTGTAGTCGGTCGTGTAACTAATAACACGGGTCTCCAAAACCTTGTCTAGTACATGTCATGTCCTTAGTGAATAGGCCATGTATTCTAGGGTTAAGAGGACCATGTGAGTTATTCGTGTAAGGAGAATCAGGCAGGGGAATGGAGTTTAAGTATATGTCGTGTGTGGGGACAACACGCCGTGTAGTTTGGGGTGTTACACGACTAGAGAAGGCAGAATTACACACCAATTTGTATGGCCTTAAGGAACATGTTGTTTAGTTTTTTTACATGTTGTGTAGTCGTGTTTAGCCAAAATTGAGTGTTTCATTCTCTTTTTCCCATTTTGAACTCTATTATTCACTGTCCTTTATATTCTTGATCTAAGGTGTGGTTTTGATCTTTCAGAGATATGCCTCTGAGAGGTCCTCTTGTTTTATATCAGATGCTAGACAGTGATCAGACACCAGATATGGCCAATTAGGGACCTCCTACAGATCCTCATGTTGTTCCAGCCTTGGAACCAGCTGTTATACCAGTTGCAAGCATCGATGCACAGTTTAGGGAGGACTTCTTGAGGATGATGCAGATCTTTCAGGGAGCACTGCCTCATGCCCCGTCGATGGCGGAGTTGATGTAGGTTTTCCAGTAGCATCATCCTCCTACTTTCTCAGCAGATGGTGGACCCAAGGCAGCAGAGTCGTGGTTAAAGGCCACATTGACGATCTTCGATCACCTGCAGATATCTCTAGAGAAAAGCGTAAATCTTGCTACATTTATGCTCTGAGACACCACCCAGAGTTGGTGGGAGGTGATCTCATAGTCAGGGTTCCTGGAGAGTAAGACTTGGGATGTGTTTTAGATAATCTTCTATTATTACTTTTATCCATGGACCTTGAGGGCCGACTGATCCCGGGAGTTTATGAGTCTGGAGCAGGGTACTCTTTCTGTTATGGAGTACTCAGCTCACTTTACAGAGCTGCAGTGCTTCATGCTGATTCCAGCAGGTTATGAGTTGTTCCTTGCTAGAAATGTTGAGGATGGTCTCAAGTATGAGATCAGTTCCTAGGTGAATATATTCATGTTGACTTCGATATCATCTATCATCAGCCAAGCGCTAATCACTGAGCGCTATCTGAGAGATTCTAGAGCAGTGTTCAAGGGCGGTTCGACCTCCAAAGCTAGTGTTCCTCCTTCTAATAGCAGGAAGCACCACATGGAGCTATCTAAAGGAGATGATAGTCGGTGGAGTGCATATTCTGGTAGCCATCTAATATTCTACCAGTGCGGGAGGAGTGGGCATACTTGGCCTCAGTTACAAAGAGACACGATGGAGTTCCATTCTTGTAGCAAGATGGGCCACCTTCAGCATTTTTGTCAGATCTTGTTGCCTATAGATAGTGGTATGGGGTCTTCTATGACCCTTATTATAGGATATGTATCGCCAGTTTCTCACCATTCTGGGAACTAGAGTTCCTCCGGCCGTTTGGGATTAGGTGGAGGTCACGGTCGTGGGGGTCAGTTACCAGGTTACCAGCGACAAAAGAGTGGATCAGCTCAGAGTGGTCAGCCAGGGGCGCAGGGCCATGACACAGGCCAGACATTCGCTGTGGAGTAGACCCATCAAGAGTTGGATCTCAGACCTTATACAATTCGGGGTATGATCTTAGTTGCCTCAGTTTTATATTCATCCCTTTTCGATACTGGGGATTCTCATAGATTTATCTTTGTTGTTGTTGTGGAGGACCTTGGGCTCTGTATCTGTTCGTCAACTGACTTGTTGACTCTTGATACACCATTGGGAACGAGGAGATCTACCATACGTCAATGTAGAGAGTACCCTCTTGAGGTTTCAGGGTGTCACTTCTTATGGGACCTTTAAGTACTAGAGATGACATAATATGATGTTATTCTCTGTATGGACTGGTTAGTTCCCTTCCAGGATGTCATCGATTTCTTTTGTCTTATGGTGAGTTTCGTATCACCATAGGGCGGATCTTTTCTTCATAAAGGCGAGTGTGATGTCCAGGTGGTTAGAGCTGCACCAGAGCATCATGGGAAATGAGGAGTTACATCCCATATTTCCAGTCTTTATCTGGATGACCAGGTGACTTCATAGTTAGACTTTCCTCCAGTGGTGGATTATTTTAGGGATGTATTCCAAATAACTTTTCAGGTTTGCCTCTGGAGCGTGAGGTATATTTTTCTCTTGAGCTCATGCTAGGAGCAGAACCAGTGTCCATTCCTCCTTATAGGATGGCTACACCTGAGTTTCAGGAGTTCAAGAAGCAGTAGTAGGAGTTGTAGGCAAAGGGTTTCATCCGACCCATTACTTCCCCTTTGGGTTTTCCTATCATTTTAGCGAAGAAAGTAGATATTACCCTTCGACTTTGTGTGGATTATCGAATGTTGAACCAGTTGACGGTCAAGAACCGATATAATTTGCCTTGGAAAGATGACCACTTTGATCAGTTTCGAGGATCCAGGCTGTTTTCAGAGATTTATTTGAGGTCCGATTCTCATCAGTTGTGTGTTAGACCGTCAGATATAACTCTTAAAACCTTCAAGAGCAGGTACAGTCTATACAAGAATACGATCATTCCATTCGGTCTCACGAATGCGCCAGCAGATTTTATGGCACTGATGAACTGAGTGTACCGTCCATACTTGGATTCCTTCGTGGTGATTTTCATGGACGACTTATTAGTGTACTATCACACTAGACACAACCATACTACCCATCTTGAGATCATTTTGAGTACACTAAGATAGCATCAGTTATATGTTATGCTCTCAAAATGACACTTTTGGATCAATCAGATTCACTTCTTGGGTCATGTTATCTCAGATACTAGAGTGTCTGTAGACCTAGAGAAAGTGAGAGATATAGATTCCTGGGAGCATCCGCATAATTTCTTAGAGGTGTTGAGTTTTCTAGGGCTGGCTGGATACTACATGCATTTCATATAGGACTTTTCACGCCTTGCAACACCACTGATAGGTCTGACCAAGAAAGGGGAAAAGTATATTTGGTCAGATTTTTGTGAGACAATCTTTTAGGAGATGAAAAGGATGTTGATCTCAGCACCGATACTAGTCTTTCCAGAGTTGTTCAAGAGCTCTAATGTTTACTGGGATGCTTCTGGTATCGGGCTAGGAGCTATGCTTAGGAAGGGAAATATGGTCGTTGCTTATCGGTCTCGGCAGTTTAGACGGCATGAGAGGAACTAACCGATGCACGATCTGGAGTTGGAAACTATTGTTCATACCTTATGCTATTAGAGACATTACATTTTTGGGAGAGAACTTTGTGGTGTTTATCAACCAAAAGAGTCTCAAGTACATCATCACTCAACGTGATCTGAATCTGAGACAGTGTAGGTGGGTCGAGTACCTTCAGTCCTTCGACTTTGAGATTGACTATACGTTGGGAGAGGGCAACGTAATGGATGATGCATTAAGCATGAGTACTCAAATTGAAGCAGTTTATGAGGCCAATAGTGAGAGGTGGCTAAGGGATCTGTTCTTTGATATGCACTTGGAGGTGCACGACAGACATGGAAATACTTTTCTGTCTTTTGTAGTAGTTACCTATACTCTTCTCGATCGGGTACAGATGAGGTAGCTATCAGACTCAGAAGTCCTAGTCTTGTGGGAGAGTTTGTCCGGAGAGGACCCTCTTCCTAGATAGATAATGGGTTAGGATTAGATATTGTGTTTCCAGGGACACATATGGGTGCCAGTAGACATACGTGAGGAGCTGAAGTGGGATTTTCATTCTTCATTTTGCGCAGTTCATCCTGGTGTCACCAATATCTGTTGTGATCTACACCGCCAGTACTGGTGGCCAGGTATGAAGAGAGAGGTTGCTGGGTTAGTCATGAGATGTTCTACTTGTCATCAGGTGAAAGAGGATCATCAGCGACCATCAGGGCTTTTGCAGCAGTTACCCATCCCTGAGTGGAGGTGGAATAATGCCACGATGGACTTCGTGACCGGGTTACTGAGGTCACCTCGATGGAGTGATGGTGTTTGGGTTGTCGTCGACAGGCTTATGAATGTTTCTAAATTCTTGTTGATCAAGGAGACCTTCAGTGTTGATGTGCTGGGGAAGTTGTACATCTGATAGATTGTATGTCTACATGGTGTTCCACACTCCATTGATTTAGACAGGGATGCACGTTTTACTTCTTGGTTCTGAAAGGGGATTCAAAAGGCTTTGGGTACACAGGTACTTTGGAGTACAACATACCATCCCCAAACAGATCTCCAGTCCGAGTGTACGTTTGATTAGCATCCTATCCGGATTTTCGATCGCTGTATGAAGGTTCTTCGTGGCCGGTTTGTTCCCCTGGTACAGGTGCTATGGGAGCATGAGCGAGTACAAGACGAGACCTGGGAGGGGGAGGATGATGTAAAATCGCAGTGCTCGGAACTACTTGGGGTTTCTACTTCTATTCCTCTATAGGGAAATTTGGTGACAAATTTCTTTAAGGGGGGATGTTTGTAAGAACCCAGATCTTCGTTTCAGCTATGTTTTCCTTTTCGGATTGTTTTTGTGAAAAAGTAGAAAATCTGGAAATTTTCAAAGTACACACCGTGTACATTATAAGTACAAACCGTGTACTTCGGTGGTGTGCCAGGCTGTGTGCTGGTAGTGTCTGGGCCACAGTCACAGTGTGTAGGGGCGATGTGTAGGCTTCTTAAAGTGGAGTACGGAAAGGCCAAGTACACGCCGTGTAGTTTATTTTTTTTATTAAAGAGACTGGGGTCATGCCTAATCTTGAGAATAGTATTCTTCTCTAGGTTCTTCGACCGAGAGTGCCCCGTACGACCGCAAACATCCTTCGAGCCCCTGAGTCTCCGTCTGTTTTTCGAATCGACAGTCGTCGATTGCATTGGAACCACAGGGGTGAGCTCTTCCTTATTCCGGAGTTTCATTCCACAATTTTCCCTCTTTCTCAAGATTTATTGGGTTGAATGTTTTGAGTGTTTTCGAAAATCTATGACATTCTAAGGAGAATCCAGCCTCATTGTCAAAGTATATTGATGTACTAGCATCAAGGTAGGTGGTTTTTGCCTTACCATTTTATGTCTTTGAATTTATGTGCAAATTCAACCAATACCTGTGAACGGGGTATTGCGTGTTTACCGTTTCTCCCTTGTTGTTTTCCTGCCCTTCTTGTATACTTGTGTATAGGTAATTTGATCATTTTTAACGATAATTGTTGTGCTTGGATGTTTTTTCATGCCTTTTTCTGTTTACAAACTTTGGGTCTGTTAGCCTTTTTCCATTATGCTTGTTTACATGCCTTGTGACCATAGGATGGAGTGATATTCTTGACATTCTTGGTATGTTGTAGACTGGATGTCCAAGTAGCTCTATAGGTTTACTTTGGCCATATAGCATTATTATGGACTCACTGGAATGTGACTGTGAGAACCTGGTGCTATAGTCCATATGGGAGAGACCGAGTGAGCTTCCCAGAGAGTCTTGGATATTATAGACTATAAGGGATAGACTGAGTGAGCTTCCCAGAAATACATTGATATTATAGACTCGAGGGGATAGACCGACTGGGCTCCTAGATAGTCCTGGATATTAAATACTATAGGAGGGTAGACCGAGTGAGCTTCCTCAGAGACTCTTTACTTTGTTTAACTTTCATTAAAACCTTTCTAGGGTAGAGAAGGAATTGACTAAGTGAGCTTCCTTAGAGAGTTTGTGATAGACCTGAGACTATATAAGGATTGACCATGTGAGCTCCTCAGAGAGTTTCTAGACCTTGGGGATAATAGAGGGTTAGACCACGTGATCTTCCTTAGAGAGTCCTTTACTACCCTAAATTATAAGGGGAATTGACCGAGAGAGATTCCCCAAATAGTCTTATTATTTTGTATGACCAAACTAGAGGGGTTAGGCTGAGTACACTGCCTAGAGGGTTGTGGGTACTTCTTGGATAGGACAAGAGAGATTGGCTGTGAGTACTTCCCAGAGGGGTTCCTATAGTGGTTAGATGTTTTCTTTACTGCTACTTGTTGTTTTGTGGATTTATTACTATAGTATATTATCCTGTTACTGCTTACTGATTGTTGTCTGCTGTTTACTGTTACTGTTTACTGCTTACTATACTATTACCTTCCATATACTCACTGACTATTAGGCACAGATCTTCGGGTGGTTTCCTACTGGGAATTAGTCTCACACCTTGTTTGTGCCATGCTTTTGGGCCCAAAAAGACTATGTCGTTGCAGGTATAGACAAGGTAAATCACCCTTAAACATCTGGCACTTGATTACTTTGGTGTAGGAGAGCATGGGACCAATCTTAGGCTTGTGATGCTGATGAGATGTTTATCTTTTATTTTGTACTTATTTTGGTATTGTCTATATTTCCAGCATTGTGACCTGTTTTGCGGTTTTCCTAGATATGTACCATTCATCATTTCATGTATACATATGTTCTCCAGTGGTTATTGTTTTAGTCTTCTCCTGTTTATTAGTGCATTGTTGTTGGATATTTTTTTCTTCCTCTATTGCATGTTTTTTTTACTTCTGATGTGTACTCTGACAATGAGGGCATAATTTCCCCACTTTCACACCCAAGGGACTTGCTTCTAGTTAGTAGCCTCTGTCATTTAGGTAAATTCCCTTGAGTCCATATGACCAACTATGTACGGGGTGCCTCTAGGTGGCTTCCGGAACCCTGGTGTTACATTAACCTTTAAATTTTGAATACATTGTTTTCTTTAATTTTGCGCATTTCTTATTAATTAAATTTTTTACCATGTTGGTGTTTAATAATTTTGGGATACTTGTATTGCTTTTTTATTACATTTTGTGGGTTGTATATGAGGTGTGAGATGTGTTCTTGAAAGGGGCGAAGCTGTGCACATGTTGGAAAATGTTTCTATAGCGGTGGCTTGGATTTTATATATATAAATATTTTGTTATGCCCCTTGAATGTATTTTATAAATTGTTTATGTGGTTTTATAAAATATGTAAATAGTGTGGACAATGTGTTAAATTTTTTTTGGGTGTGTAAAGCCATGAGTTTCTCTTTGGAATTGTTTTATAAATTTTACATTGGCTTATTAAATATTACAAGTGGTGCGAGTTATGTTTTCAAAGTTAGTTGAGGTTGTTCTTTTCTGTTGTTTGTTCATTTATATTTTTTATGCCTGTGTTTATGTATTTTATTTATCATTACAGTTGGAGTGCGTTGGAATGTTTTGTTCCATGGTACTACGATTGTCAGTTTGCGCGCCCATGCGAGGCATTTCACATCATCATAATTGGTTTGTGAGTCGAGGTAGAGCCCCCACTACACTCGCCTTTAAATTATAAATTCACTAATTGATTTATATTTTATTAATTTTAATAAATCATAAATATTATACGATAGTTAATTTTTAAATGATTATTTGGTGTAAAAAGAGTCGTTTATTTTATACAAGACACTTGAAATATTTTCTTGATGAACGAACACCCAGAAGTGAAAGAATGCCCGTTTGACCATTCGACATAATTCAAATAATTTCAAATATAATTCTATTTTATTGATAAATGGATTCTTTTGAACCATGAACAAATATTTTTCTTCTCTTGAGAGATGATGATCTTCTATAAAATTGGTGAAGGCCCGTTTGGTACTTTAATAAAATAAATTAGTGTGGAAAACACTCTATGAGGTGACTTAGTGGTGATATTTGGTGTACATTGATTGTATGAGTTGTGTGTGTTGTTTGTGATGTTTACTTATGTTTGTTGAATCACCCCTTACCTTTTAATTATACATGTTGACATGGGAACCTGGCATAGTAAGGGAATCTTTTGAGAATGATTACAGCACTAATTTAGATTACGCACTAGCTAGTGGCCATTAGTACGGATTATACTCTACTATGGTATTGAACCCCTCGTTTAGGCCATTTAGGGCAACACCGGGCGTTAGGGCGATATGACGTCATCGAGAGTAGGAATTCCTTCAGGATGAGTCACATGTATGGTAAGTTCTAGATTGTTCATGAGCTCCTAGATTCGACCCATGTTTTGTTTAGTGATTTATTTTTATGTGGTGAATGATTGAGAGGTCTAGTTTGGTTGATGGCCCTTATGTTCCACTTATATTCTGTTTCCCTTAGTGTCTATTGTGTGTTGTCTGTGTTTTTTCATTTGACTAACGACTAATATTTGGATTTCAAATTGTATGAATTTTTTTTTTAAATTGAAATGTACCTACTCCATCCAAACATTAAATTTGTTTTTATATCAAAAAGGGCAATGAACTGTTACTTATTTTATAAATGGAAGTGTGTGTGGAAACCCATATTTTCATATAATTTAGTTCAAACATGAAATTGGTAACATTTATATTTAATGTAAGTGCATTGGGAATGGTTTTTTGGGCAGGCCTACTGAGTTTTAAAACTCGTTCCTATAGTGTCTTCCTGATTTTTTTGTTTTATTGCACGTTTGACTGGAGATTAATCGTTGTGAGTGAGAGTTTTTTGGGTACTAGTGAGTGACTCTCGGTGTCGTGAGGAGTTTTGGTCATGGTCATGTTAGTCGGTTGTTGTTGGTCTTTCTTTATTTTCTTGTTTTTTATTTACTTCGCATTATTCAAATTTTTTCACGGCTTTATTTGTTCCCACTGGGAAAACTATTTCCCAATTGTACTCTATTGATGCATTGGTACTTTTCTCCAGACCAGGAGGATCGGGAACGCCTCTCTGGCCTTGCCGCGGATCAGATCGGGTGACCGATTCAGGGTCGACCCGGGATGGTTCGTGACAATATAAATTTTATATCATGAAACTATCTCATTTTAAAATATTTTAATGCTCCATGTAATTTTATATTTCTACATCAGGAGTATGATTCAATGTTACTGTGTGTTAAGAGTTTTCTGAAACAATCTCACCATTTATCATGAATATTTATGATCATGTTTTTATCGATGAAATAATATGAACAATCATTTAAAAACAGTCTTTACATTTATTCTATTATAGTCAATATTGATTTATTTATGAATTAGTACCATTTTTTCTACTCATTGTTACATAAGATATGTAAGATTTATTTTACGAAAGCATGACCATAACTCTCTCTTCGTCTATAAATCTATGTTCTTTTAAAACCATTCATTCCAAAAATGTATTCCAAGAATATTCTACTAATATAATATTATAACTAAAGGTTACAATTATTTATATTTTACTAATTTTTAAAAAGATATATCCTTGTCTCTTTATGATAAATGAACTTAAAAAATTTTTCATTCAAAATGGTCAATCATTTACCTCATAATACATGTACTAATTTACCTGAATAATTTCATGGAATTTTCCCATGCATGATTAAAATGATTATTTTTGTGAAAATATTTTTAAGAATGATGTTCAATAAAATTGTTTTCAAATCATTTTCATTATTTCATTATTTTCCTTCAATGTATTGTTTTGGTAAATGGGTTTTCCAAAAGTTTTCATGATTATTTTATATGTTTTCAAGGAAAAATGATGTTCAAAAGGATTTAATGATCGTAATAAAGTATTTAAAGGAAAACGACTTTAAAAATTTTCTCATTAATTGCTTTAAATGTTTTCAAGTTTATTTTGATTAAAATTATTTAAAAAAAATTATACAATTAAAGAATCTTTTTTCAATGGAGAAAATATAATTTCCCAAAAAATGTTTTTAAATGGTGTCTTGAAATTATTTCCCATTAAAGATGAAATCCATTGGTGTTAATCATTCCTTTCCAGTAATTTTTCAAAAAAATTCAATCATATTATTTCTATTTTTTGTTTATGTATTGATTACATGATTTTTGTGAAACCCACCTCTTTTCATGGGTTATATGTTTATGACACATACTTATTTTCACAGGTTAGGGAATGCTGCATTTATTATGATGATGAAGAAATCAGTGTCATTCTAGGGTGTATGTCGATGAAGAAGTTGATTTTTTGGCAGGGAGGTTGTTCTGGAACATCTTCTAGAAAGACGTCCTCATACTCTGCCACTAATGTAGGGATCTGAGAGCTCTTAACATCTACTACTCTAAGGTAAAGGCTATCCACATCATGAGTGATAAATTATACCCTCCTATGCATTATCTCATCCTATGATTCTTGGGTATCCTTTTCTCTAACAAAAGAAAACCTCATATCATCACTGTGAAAAAACTGCTCTCTTCACCAAAAATAGAAAATATGGGCATGTACTGAAGATAAAAAATCCATACCATGAATGAAATATTATGGCCTCGACGCAACCACAAAGACATTAAAACTGAAACTCTCACCTACAAGGGTAAGAACACACTCTCTGCAAATGTGTGTGATCATCAAGCCTCCTCCCCTTAGTGTCTCATAGAAGAATGATCTAGTCAACGACTCTACTGGAATCTCAATGTTTCGCAAAAGACATGTGGAGATGAAGGAATGACTGAAACCTATGTGTACAAGTATAGAAGCTAAGGTAGATAATACATACATCATACCTCAAATCCTCCATAGAGTCCCTCGCTCGTACGCCTCGACCGCGTGCATCAGTCCCTGCCCCTGTCCCCCAGCTCCCTAAGCCTGGTACAGACCTCCTGGGGGTGGAGGTCGATGTAAATCGAAGCATATGCCACCACCTGCAGCTCTCCCTACTCCACTGCCACGTCTGCCACCTGGCGGGTCTACCTACTCAACTCTCTGCCTCTACCTTGGTGGTCCATACACTACATCCCTTTCAGTAGATCGATGGGTTAGAAAATCTATATCGAGATGTCCCCTACCGTCTTAAGAGTATCACCGCTTCTCCCTGGGCGGACTAGATCTAGTTTGAGGGCCCTGAACTATCGATCCCCTATCGTCGGTTCTCCTGTGATGTCTCCCACATCCTGATCCCTATGCTTGATGTCAGATCTCCACTGCTGAGGTCTCCACTCTTATCTTCCTACTGCTGACTATCATCAGCTATCTATGATCCTCATAGAAACTCTTGATCTCCAATGCCCACTCAAGCACTCCAACATAAGTCGGAATGCATTGAGGAACGACACTAGCTTGGATGACTTATCGTAGACCTTGCTCGAAAGTACGATATCTGATGTACTAATCACTATCCATATCCATCGATTACCGGGAAAGGTTGGTGAACCACCAGGAATAGACTACTACTGTCAAGCTACAATGTTGGAGCTGAAGATGCTCTTGCATGCGCACTGCTCTCAGCGTAACCTAAGAGAACACCTCGCTGAAGAGTCCCTCAAACTATGTCCATGAATGAGTCTCCTCTTCATGAGTCTTTATTGTCATACTAAACCATCGTCCCAACGGAGCTCGTGATGAGATGGATTGTTGTTTGATAGTTCTGGATAATGGATACAACAAAAGATTCTAAGGATTCCACCCAATGTTATCCCATTTTAATGATTTTTTTGTAAATAATAATATATTAACATCTTTCCTATTTTTATGCCCTCATATTTCTACTTAAGACCCCTTGAGGATGAATCTATAGACTTTGGGTAGAAAATTGGTGTATCATGATGATTTGATGGGTTTCTAATTAAGAAACATCAATCACACAGTGTCTAGTTCATGAAATCTGAATCTGTAATTTCATATTAGATTAATGATTTAAATTCCAAAGAAAAATTATTTGAATGTTTAAACATGTTGTGTACTATGGATCTATTATCTATTTGAGTAACAAGATAAACAATTTTTATAGGGTTACATATTTTTCATAGAGTACACATCGTGACCCTGTGTTTCCTGCAGTATATGTAGAGGTAAATGAAAAAGAAAAATACATGGGTAGGGAATGTGATGAAAACAAGAAGGTAACCCTTAATGGGTACACATAATTTACCAGAATTACACATCATTCACATGGACTTTTACTTTCCATGTATGGTTTGAGTACAACCCTATGTGAGGCTTCGAGGATTCACATCATGTACCTTGGTACAGATATGGAGTACTCCTCCCTTACTATTCCTTGAGGGTTTTTTATCATTACTCAATTAAGTTATAATCAGACACATGAGTACATTATATAGGGAATATTTACATATATATAGTGATGTTAAAATAGTTGATGTGACTTATTTTCTCTTAGGATGTGGGAGGAAATTTTATATTAATGGAATGGAACTTCCTCTAATAATCAGATCTACCATCTCATAAGAGTGAGAAAAATGGTATAATATGAGGCCTTAGAAATATCATTTAATTTATGCATTCTTATATCATCCTTTGCAGACATATTCCTTGTGATATGTCCCCATATTCCCTAAGTGGACATAATATTAACTATATATAAGGATCCATTATTGTATTCCTCTATTTAAATTTAAACCTTAAAGAACACATATATGATTCCTCTACTATATTAATGTTACTGAATGACCTCTCTAGGATGAAATATCATACATGTTGACCTAGGTAATCTATTTTATAATCATTATACTTGTTTACTCTTTCAAAGGATCACAAGTAGGATGCATCTACAAATTTATAAAATTTTGGGGATCCAATTTAGTATTCCTCTTTATATAGACATTATTATTGAGGGTACCATATATGATTCCTCTTTCTATGTACCATCATTGAGTATCCCATGTAGGATTCTTTTTTTATTGGACTGAAATACCTAGTAGGTTAACCAATGTTTGAAATACTATGAGACCCTTTTTCTGGATTAGGTAGTGATCATATATGGTGTCACCTTATAACTCGTACCAAATATTGAATCCCAATCAGAAGAAGATGTTATGGTGGGTTTTTTCATTCAAACAACCTAACTATTTTATTTATGCATTCACATGTTTAATGATGACATAGAAAGGATTAATAGAGGTTCTTCCTCGTATGTGGAATATTAGCTTGACATGGCGTGACATTATGTATTTGGATGTTTGGGCATAATTTGTGGAATCTATAATTTTGTCCTTGTTTGTTTTTATATTAATTAGAATACTTGTATTTAATTACTAGGATCTGTATTTTGATACTTTTTTATTATGATATTTTGGAATAGAGTCCCTTTGTTTATGATACACAAGAATAGTGTCCATATGTTACATAATTTGGGAATGGAGTCCCTTTGTTTATGATTCTTGAGAATTGTGTCCCTATGTTATGATAAATGGGCATGGATTCCCTTATATTATTATATTAAGGAATGAAATTCTTATTGACTATGATACTCAAGTAATGGGGATGATTATTCTCACCCTAATTGATTACATGATCACGATGTTAGACATGATTCTCCTCACCATTGATGTGGAATACACTTGATAGACGTTTTTCTCTTCATGAGAGACATATATGATACTTCATAGGGTTTATTGGATGTTCCATTAGATCATCAACAAGAGGTACATCATGGGGATTGTCTTATTTAACTTTTTATATAACTGGATGCTGAGAGAGTACATGGATACATATATATTTATATTTATGTATCAGAAAAGGTTCCTTACCATATAGATTAATTGATTCACAATGCTTTGATTTTATATGGAAAGGGAAAACCAATTTGGACATCATATTTGATTCACATGGCTTGAGTGGTGTTACATCCATCTCAGTGAATATTTATAAGAATTTTATTTGTATATAAATTCCTTCATTATATTTATTGGTTGTGAGTACGGGTGAACCCTGGGTTAGGAAAATTATCCCCCTATGGTGATGTATCATTCTCAGAGACAATTTAGATGGTAGTCGATCTAGGTATTTTTTTATTCCGATTATGGAACTAAAGAATGAAATAATTAAACATGTATTGAGTGGTATAGAATCACGCAAAATTATCTATTCATGTGATATCCAGATGATATGAATTATAGGCCCAATTATTGACTAATATTGAAAATGTTATTTTTAAACTTTTTCAATTATATACAAATTTATGTATATATAAATAATTAATTAAATAAATATATATATATATATATTCACACAAAAAATGAAACATTTCCCAGTTTATGGGGTTCACAGACCCATGGATTTACTATGGTATCAATTGATTCATTTAATTTATCGCTTAAAGTTGTGTCTTATCAAGGATAAAGATATTTCTTAATTATGACCATATGATAACAGCTTTATAGGTTCATCACTCAAATGGAATACATTGATTATTTATCACCACTATACATTCACCTTGATTTGTGTGTAGACATTATGTATACTTTTCAGGATGATGATATATGGCTTGATGGAAACGAATGAGGTCTATAGTTTCATTATGGGGATGATACACTGATTTTAATTATTTTTATAGGGAGAGACTAGCTCGATGGTGTCTTAGATACCTATTATGGTGTCTATATCAGAGTTATTGGTAGTACCATACAAATTTTTTTCATTTTCTTTTATGTACCCATATATATTTATTATCGTCCAAGAGGGTGAACAATGTTGTATGTATAATATAGTTGTTTGTACTATTATATAATTTTATTTACTATTACTTTAGGTTTTTATTACTATTTATTTACAACTTTCATACTCTATTAATTGTATTTTAGTTATGATATCTTTTTATTTCCAATTTGTTTACTCTAATATGAGGGAATTGTCTCTCCATAGACACACCATAAGTCCTCACTGCTAGTAAATAGCTTCTTTAATATGGGGAGGTGTGCTTAAATCTTTATGGGGAACCAACTCACAGCACCAGATATGTGGAATCTAAGACATGACATTACCTACAATAATGATATTGAGGTTTTTATAGATGGGTTTTATCTTTATACTGAGTATTTTCCTGCCATGTTTATTGACAGGAATAATTTTATGAATTATGGGAGGAATTGGAAATTTATACCATCCACAATCTCATAATTTTATTTTTTGAGAGTAAATTTGATTAGAAAAACTAAAAGTCGTCGAGAATATTTTGAATAAAATTTTCCAAGGAAATTTCATAGTAAAAAATTAAAATTTAAAGACATACATATTGAAATATGAATTTATGAATATAAGTGATGGTAAATTTGATAGTTACTTCTCTAAATGGATTAATGCCATGTTATGTACTAAAGAATTCATTTTTGAAATGTTAGAAGACTCAACAATTGTTGAAAATATATTATATATCTGTTCTGTAATTTCATGGAAAATTTAAAATAATTAGATGATAAGGATACTAATACATTATCTTTAGATGATCTACATAGAATTCAAGTCACATTTCAAATGATAGGATATAATATTATTATAAAGAAGGATAAATTTATTTGCTATATATAATTAATTGAATCCAAAAAAAGTAATATCTAATTAATTTACAGTTCAATATTAATTCATGGCCATTGACACATAATATGAGGTTAGTATACAATTTGATGAGGGTGTATATTTTTTTTCTAAATGGGTGCAAATATAAACTAGGGGTTAAAAGGAAATTCAATGCTAAAAATTCTTCTATATTGGAGATTTTTTTCATTATGGTACAAATTTGGAAAACATAGGGTATATGATGAATGTTATGAAATAGATTGAATGACGAGAAGATAGTTAATAAATAAATACATATGATCAATATCCATTCAAACTAAAGGTGTATTATTTTAGTAAAATATAAAAGTATAAACATTCATTTTAAATTCTATCAATATCATGACATTGAAGTATATAATGATAAAACAAGTTATGATTTTGTTGAAATACAACATATTTTTAATGTAAATAATGATCATTTCATTATTAATGATTGATAACTCTCTAAATAAAAATAATATCATACATAAATATATAATATTCTAAAGAGATATATGAAATAAATTCAGGCATATATTGATGAAATTGAAAGGAAGAACAAGAATTTGAAGAATGATGATATATCTGTAAATAATAAAGAATTATTTATTGATGAAAAATTTAAATAGTTAGAATAGTTTTGTGGTGACACTGACCATATAGACTGAAGATGGTTTGTACTTTCATATATTGGCATAAGATACATGGAATCACATACTGAAGGAAAAAAAGTTTTTTATTATTTTTAAACTAAATAAATACTTCAGATTATTATTAGAATTAGAAACACATTGAACAAAAATTAATTTCATTGAAATTATATTATTCCTCATAGCATATCCCTACATATTAATCACAAATAAGTTCCTAGAATCTTTTGGAAAATAATTCTAAAGAAAGGGGTAAGTTTGTATGCTTGTTATGGGTATGAATACAATACAATATATGATTAAATATGGCATAATAAATATGAAGAGGTAAATAAATGAAACACTTTCTATTTCATCAATAATTTGAACACAATATGGTAGGAACAAATGATTATCAAACAATTTCATATATATAATCACATGGGCTTTAAAACATAGTTGTGAATATTCTATCTAATTTTATAATCACATGGAATATTGATTAATAAATTAATAATTATAGAATGCATAATTACACACACATAAAACATTCTATCATGTCACTATACAATGAAATATAAAATAATGAGTAAGCCATCATCCAAAACTGATTCCACTTTCTCTCATGAGACCTATTGATGCATTGAACAGATATAGCGGGAATTGTACATCATGAACAATGTCCAATGTATTCCCCGTAAAAAGGGGTCAAACATAATAAATATAAATACTTAAATTTAAAAAATAAAATATGAAATGTTAATACGTACCCAAATCCATAAATATAATAAAAATCTATCCAAAGTAAAATTAGGAATAGTAATAAAATTATATATTTGTTGTAAAATTAATCATAAAGAATCCTGATAAATAATATTGATGGTTTCAATAAAAAATTTCCTTCGAGTATCATAAGTTATATATAATGTTTATGTAATCAATGAAACGAAATACAATGAAAACTTATTTATAAACATTTTTGTAGAAAATTATACTTGAATTTTAAAAATTTATTGTTTAAATAAAATTTTCTTTAAAAATTTTGAAATTAATTTTCATTGAAGATAACATTTTTAAACATTTAATATAAAAAATAATATATTATTTTGTCATGAATGTTGAAAATTATTTTAATAACATAACCATTTAAAAAAATATTCCGTTATCATTTTAATAAAAAACCAAATGGCCATTATTTTGAAAAAACAAGAAGATTTCATTAAAATAATTTTTAAAAAATAATTATAGAAATTAATTTAATAAATCATTATGAAAGAGTTAAATAATTATTTAATGTATTTTTAGAAAACCATGGGTTTTATGAAAAATGATTTAGGACCATATAGATATATAATGTCATATTTTTTAAAACATATTTTCTCAATCAGTTTATTTACCAATGAGTGGAAAATGATATTATTAGTTGACATATTTCATGAATAATCATAGTTTAATAAAATATATTTATTTTATAATAGAAATATCAAATAAATAACCCATTAATACATAACCATAAATAATCATTAATAATGTTGATATTGGGATATAAAACCTTACCACTTTGGTATCTTCCTTATTATATGCCCCATAAAATTAACGAATCAAAATGAATTTTTAAAAAACATGAAGATAAATATATTCATGATATTAAATTTAAATTTTTTTATATAAACCTCAAAATGGATGTAAGTGGGGAATATGGAATACGTCTCATAAATGTAAATGAGAGAAGAGAAACTCTTACCTCAGGTCTGATTTCATTCATATGTGTTCATACCTCTAGTATAATGATCTGAAGAATGATATAAATTTATAACATAATAATATAAATAATATTATATATTATACACTAAAACCATTTTACCACCCTTTTGTTAATAATATTTCATTATTTTTATTATTTTAGGTGTTAATTTAGTTGGATTATCATGAATGGTTTCTCATGTGATTTTTTATTATTTTTCAGATGAAATATATATATATATATATATATGTCATATCTATAACTATAATCATATCATAAACACAATATTTAAACAGTATATGATTCTTTATAACCATTAATAAATTTAAGAAATGGAAATATAATCACATCACTTTGTAGAGGTGGTATGTCATATTTACGCATGAGCGACAATATCATTACATTAACGAGTTAAAGGGTAAAGAAGGTAGTTATATATTCATTTAACAATATAAATATAATTTCATATTTATTCCTCGTATTAATTAATTTTATTCAAATTAAAATTTTGTAATAATGAAGTGAAAAATGAATCTCATCGCTTCGCGAGGGGGTGGTCCACCGTATAGATGAGCGAAATAATTGTATTTGACATAGAATGAAAATTAAAAATGTAAACGTGTTATTAAAATTTCCTAAAAATAATGTTATAATAAATATAATATTCATGTGGTAAATCCATGAAATTATCCATCCATGAATGGTGGTGATGGAAAATGAACTACATCAGTTTGTGAGATGGCAGTCCACTGTACAAATTATCAATGATTTGGATTCCCAATTGATAGAACTGTATATAGATATATATTGTAAACTAAAAAAATGACATCTCATTATAGTGTATATATGGTTTTTATTTTATTTTATGTTTTATTACATAATTTATAGTGTAATATAAGAATGGAAATGAAATCGATTTGTTAATATAATTACCTTCTCTATGGAAAATCACTTTTGAATCTCTAATAAAGGACCCTAGGTGTGGTATTTTTGGAGGAACAAAATCACTATAATAGGTCGTAGAATGTTGGGAATTTTTTTCCTTCTATTGTTTTATATTAAAAGTTATTTATGGGTGTAAATATTGGAGAGGATAGAGTTCCCATTTATATGTGTGTTAAGGGAACCTTCATGGAAATTATTTAAAAAATTCCACAAAAGTCCAAAAAGATAAAGTCATTTACAAGAAAAAAAAATCCAAATATCATTATGATTGAAATATAGGATATGATAAGGTTGAAATATGTTCATAAAATAATATTTTTTCATGTTTTTATGTCATTGTATCCCTTGTATTATTAGTTTAATACCATGGTAAATATATTATTACCTTATTCGTGGAAATTAATTTTACAGTTGTAACTATACATTTCGGTCAAAAAAATGTTTAACTATTTATAAAATATAAATTTTTCCAATTCATATTATGGATTCCATTTTTTCCTAAATATTATAAAATTGAAATTGAAATTTTACACATAGACACAATGAAAAAGGGCGCTTTCCAAGAAATAATTCTCATAGGTATAGATGAATTTAATATCAAAATAAATTCTGAAATTTATTATTGTGACCAAAATTGGTTATGTTTTAATAACATTTAAATTATTTTTTGTGATACATGCCATTGGTCATATGAAATTTAATGATCAATGGAATGAGAAATACCACAAAACCCCAAATATGTGATGATTTAAAAGGCCATCAGTTCAATATAAATCAACGAATTAGAATTAAATTATATTTTGATAACCTTTTAATATATATTATGGACCAATTTACCTTATAGAATGATAATATATGATAATATAATTACATCATTTATAAACATTTTATAGGAAAAATTTCATCATTTTTGTGTGCTTCGATCATTTTCCACGTCATTTCTTCCCAAAAAAAATAAATATCGAATATTATTTTATTATTCCCTAAGAACTAAAATTATCTTTTAAGGGATCAAGATGTATTTATATGATTGAAAATTAATTTACTATATTTATATATATTTTTCAAGGATAATATTTTAATAAAAAATTATGTAATATAATATATTAATATCTCAAACTCAATCATAGCACCACTTGTAAAATGTTATCCTTTTTCCAATCAAAACTTATAATTAAAAAATGACATATTAATAAGGAAATATCACAGGTTAGTGGTTCAAGTTTATCCATTATTTTCCATCAGTTGTGGGTTCAATCCCCATGGACTTAATAGATGTGGTGGGTTGTCACCCAACACAAAAGTTTTCTATTTTCTAAAACCTTATTAACATAATCCTTATAATTATTGAAAATTATAATATCCTATAATTACCTAAAAATAAATGAATAAGAAAAAAATTCTAATAACTTCATAAAAACGAATTATCTTCTTTATATCAACTTTAGGAACATATAATTTTTAACCTTCCTCAATCATTCATTTTACAAGATGATCAAATTGAAAATGAATTACTCTTCTCTATATGTTTCATAAAATGATTTAAAATACCTAAATAAATACATATTAAGAAAAATCGTTATACATTTTATTGTTCTTATTATCATAATATCATATGTTAAAATACACCAATACCATAATTCTTGAATCTGACCACAATAACATTTATCATTCCAATCTATCTGTAGTAATAGAATAGTATTGACTATGATCACTTAACATATTTTAGGTATATTATATTGAATCTTGGGTAATTAAATTTTTATGTACCCTATATCCTTATAGTAAATTTATTTCATATTGGAAGATTATTTATTTCCCCTGAAACCATGATCTTGTTGGCCTTTTTCTCAACACTTGAAGAAAACACTCTTTCCTTATTAAGCATGTACCAATGTATTTTATTTCAAATTTATCACATGGGGTAAAAAAATTTATTACCTTATTCCCTTTATTGGTATTTAGAAATACCATTCTCTTCTATTTTTTTCCACAAAATACATAATACTTGGAGAATTATTTCTCTCTTGATAGCACAAGATACTATATCATCATCTTATTAGAATGTGTAGCAGACTAGTTCCCTTTTGAGGATTAGAGTTATCCCTTTAATGAAATGGACATTCATGTTATTTTTATTACATAATTAGTCCATAACATTCCTTTATATCTTGGTAATTTTGGATTTATATGTAGCAGCATTTTCTTATACTTTGGTCTTAGACTCAAGAACTGTCATTCATTATCCGCTTATCGCCAATGAGGAAATCATTTTTTCAAAAATAGTAGCTTGAAATATTTCCACTACATTCATGTTACTTAATAGATATACATAGTGTTATGAATTAATGAACACAATTTATCTACATCTACTGATAGATGATAAACAGAAATTAAAACATTTTTTCTTTCAATACATTGTATTGTGAGAAATGTATTATCTAAAAAAATATCCATTAATTAGATCAAAATATATTTTTAGTTTAATTGAATTATAGATTTTATTTAAATATGATCTGTTTTAACATCATGAAGAAACATGGTGGATAACAAGGATACTTTATATTGTTATTGATATTACACATAACCTTAGTATGTTTCCCTAATATTGTTATAATCTAATCAATTATTTCTTCGTCTTCATAATCATTCTTAGTAGGGATATACCTACATGGGGTAAATTCATTGACACTATTATAAGTTATTCCATTTGGTTCCATTTCAAGAAAATGGAATAAATTATATTAGATAATTACATTATGAAACATAATGTATAATCCTAAAAATAGGGAAACATATATCTTAATCGAAAAAATTATGCATTGGAAATATAAAAATAATAAACATGGTTTAAATGATTATTTCATTATATACAACTCTTAATAATGGTTTGTAAATGAAATGTCATTTATCTATAGAATATAACATAGGATTGTACCTATTCAGAGTTATTACCCCTATGTATATATGTTCTAGGACCACATCAACTTGTAGAATTGAAAAAAGAATTTATTTTCTAGTAAAAACTATATAATATATTCCTTATCAAATAATTAAAATGTTATTTAATAGATAACATCAAAATTTATCAATGATTTATGTTACCTAATCGAGGTTTTCCTAAATCCATATCCCAATGTATCATCTAAAAATCTACTGATACCAACTGTAATGACCTTGACCTCAATATCTCATAGGCCATGATTACATTATTACACTATCACTAGAAATGAATAAAAATATCACGATGGATGGAATATTTTAGTAGATATGGTAAACATGATACATAACAAATATTCTAATTAAAATTAATAATATATATTTCAAAAATAATTTTATTTTAGAACTCCATTATTCATCGTAGCATATCATATCATATCAATATCAAAAAATCATATAGTAATCCATGAGAAATTGAAATATAAGAAAGGGATGAGATCAGATGATCTTATTTCATAAGTGTATACTAGATCCTATGAATAAATTTGTAATAATCAACATGGTTAGGTAAATAATAGAAGCAGATTACATTCACTCAATAACATGAGCATATTTTTTATGAATAAATGATGATCAATTAATTCCATTTGATAATCCCATGAGCTTGAAAATATAGATATATAAATTCAAACTAATTTAATAATCACATAGAATATAAATAACTATAACAACCCCAAATCTAAAACCCTGAATTAGTATCTATTTCATTGTATTAATATAAGATACCATGTGTGAAATCACAAAGGATCATATAGTTTAGTAGTCTTGAAGAATTAACTTAGACATGGTCCCATTATACCATACATAATTAAACATATAAAATAAAAATGGAATGTTATATATAACATTAAACTCATTCAAAAGATTTTCCTTCATATTTTTTGGAAGGAAACAAAATAATAGTGACTGTAACTGCCTAATAAGTGTTACATAATAAAGAAGATATATTGAATATGTAATGGAAAATAAATATAGAAAGGAAACTAATTGTACAAGCATGAAATTTAATAGATAACATATTTATCATAAGAAGATAAGGAATAATAATTATAGAAATGCAATTAATTGGAAACGTTTTCCTTTTGATTAATAACTTGTTCTAATCTGAATCCATTGATATTATCATAGTGAATATATCATGGATATTAATAACTAAATTCATAATGAAGGAAATAATTAAATGTTGGATGTTATTTTATTTTGATCATGATACCTATATCATGAATAAAATTCATATGAAATTTTAAAAGTAAATGTAGAAACTCATTTAATTTCACTAACAAATATGTCTCATTTGACTTAGTGATGTATGGAGGGGCTATATTATTTTTCTCCCTACCCATCATTGTTGGTCAAATTCATTACTCATATATCGAATGATCAATTTAATTCATTAAAAATATTCCTTACCGTGAATAACTTTTTTGAGTAATGAATATATATTTATTGATAATTATATAGTCATTCAAATAGTATAACATTGAAATTGTATATGACTTAGGAAGAAATCGTATCCATTATACAAGTATATTAGTATTTAGGATAAACAAAATATTAGAAAATAAAAAAAGTGATTCATTCAAATGATGGTATCATTAAATCATATTCTTAGTGGGGATAAAGTAAAATAAATTCATTTTTAATTGATGAATAATAGTACCACTAAAATATCATTGAATTTTTGTTTTTTGTAAAATGCCTTTTTACCTTTGAAATTTCTTTTTAATTAAACAATGCACATGTACGAAGGAAAAAAAATTCATTGAAAATAACAATGATACAATTTAAAGGGAGATTCAAATCATTAATACATAATGACTATGGTATAATCCACTTATATCCTATAAGTTAACAAAATCAATCTTTCTTTCATAAAAGTAATAATTTTTGTTGTTTGGAAAATGAAAAAAATATTCCATTAAAACTATTTTTTAAAAATTAAAACATTGGTTAATTGAATTTAAAAAAAATATTGTAGAATAGAAAAAAAATTCACAAATACTTATAGAAAACATTGACAAGGTAGAAAAATACTCTCCATTAATGACATAAACATATAATATATAAAATAATGAAGAGACTATGAAATAATCCCTTACCACTCTGGATTCATTCTATTCATAATCCCCATCAAATAAATAACATAAAACTAAAAATTGAATAAAATCTATATAATTTTATCCATGATATAAAACCTTAAACCGGTATTATAAATTATACAAAATAAATAAGTGGTGAATATGAGATAAGTCTGATAGATGTAAAAGTTAGATGAGAAACCCTTACATCTTGTTTACTTTATTTTAACACATCATAAACACATTTATAATTTATTTAAACCTGTTATTAATTTATAACATAATGATATTCATATTTTTGATATCATATATGATCCTATTATATCATATTACTATCAATTTGTTAATAATTATTCTCTATTACCTCTGTTTTAAGAGTTAATGCCTACTTTTTCCCACAAATATTTTGTTATGCATGTTATGGTTCGTGTGAATAAGACATAACACCATCAACTCTAGAATATTATATATTATTTGAATATCAATTTTATTATATTTATATTAATATTTATAACCATCATTGAAGGTAGAGATAAAAATTTCCATTAATAGAAATGGTAGGTCACATGTATTCATAGTCAATGCTTTCAATCTTTTGATGGGTAGAAAGAAATAATGGAAAAGAATATATAATCATTAAATAATCATTATTTTTTCATATATAAAATATATATTATTTATTTACATATTTAAAACCATATTTGTAATGTGGTGATGAAAACTAATTACATTGTTATGTGCAGATGGTAATCCCTACATACATATGATCAATGATTTCAGTTATCATAGGATATTAATATGATTTGATATGGTTGTGTCATAATCCTAATAACCTATATTTATATTTAGGATAAATTACTTCTTAATTTAGGATGAAAGAAATTCACTAAAATGAATTAGAAGATGAAATAAATGTGATAGCGTTGGAAAACATTTACCTCTTCTTTGGGGAACCTCTTATAAATCACACCTTATAGGATATAAGGATGATCATTTGTAAGTATCAAAGCTTCTATAAAATAAATATGGATTTTTAGTTTAAAAATTCAAGGGAACTGGTTTATAGAGATGGATAAAATTAATGTTAATAAGTGATGGAGGTGGTTCCCTTTAATAATTGTGTGGAGGGTCAATATTAGAATTTATCAACATATTAAAAAATAATAAAACAATTCTAGACAAAAATTCATCAAAATTGATTACTATTACATAAGAAGTAAAATATCATTACATATCTTATTCATTATTTTTTTAATTAATATTTTTATTATTTTTATTTAATATAATAAAATACAAAACCCATAAAATTTCATTATTTTCAATTTTGATACTATTAATTACATGGTCTTTATAAAAATCATGAAAATTAATAAAATAAAATAAACTTTTATATTATATCCTAAACATGTCATGTATATCGGGAGTATTTATATATTAATATAAATTACTCATATTCTGTTACTATTAATATTTTTAAGATCATTTATTTGAATTTTCTATAATTGAAATGAATACTTTATTAGAGTTGCACAAGAATATAATGTGATTTACCCTTTTGAGAATTTTAAATATTGTACATGGATGGATTCATGACTGGGATTGTCATTTTTCAATTACCGTAGAGGATAATGCACCTATAACTTTTGGTTATAATTTGGGAGAAAATCAATTAGATAAGGCCCCTGATTCATTTTTCTCTACACATGGGGATGTTAATAATATAATTATATTTTTTAATTCTTTTCAAATTAATTTAATCTTTTTGATATATTTCACTTCATGCAACCCTGGAAATAGTTATTTTATATATAGTAAATAATTATATTGGGATTTCATCCTACTCAATTTCATGTTAATATTTGACTAAACATAATATAAAGGGATAACATTCTCCATAAGGATAGTTGAGGTATGCTTATATTTCACAAAAGACTGAATTTCATTGATGGATTGCATTAAAAGAAAGACTGAGTGTTACCGATCAATAATATGATAAAAATATTTTATTATATAACCTTGAATATAAATTATATTTTGTGAATATTGTTAACTATATTGATTAAATATATATATTTCAAAAAATATATAATGAATTAATCATTTGAAAACTATTTTCAAATTTATATAAGAACTAAATAAATATAAAGGGAGTATTTTTATAGAAAACTATTATAATTATCACAATGTTTTTTACCTTAATAAAATAAATTACGTATTATTATTGTAATAAATATTGTATATATTTAATGAATTGTTTTGTGTATTCATGCAATTTTTCTTATAACTATAAGTAAATAATAAAACAAATTAAACATATAAAACACAATAATTTTATTAAGGAAATTTTACTACCTTTTAATGGAAAACATATTTTAAGTCTATATTTTGAAACATATTTAAATGATAGATTTAAAAAAACTTTATCTTTGAATAAATATTAAAAAAAATTAGGTTTATTTTTTTTTTTATTTTTTTGGATGTTTTGTTTTTTAAAAGGAATAATGTAAAGTATTGAAATTTAACTAAAAAACTATTTCCCAAATAATATATTAATAAAGATAAATTATTTTTCTAATTTATCTTAATTTTTAATTAGATTAATTTTTTATCAATTTTTCCAATTTAACTTATTGGAATAAATTTTACTTTGAAATTGACTATTAAAACGTTACAATCATTTTAACATTTTTACATTAATTACCCACATTGTCGTTCCGTCTTTGGGAATATATTTAAATTAATTTCAACTACATATGTATATGAAATTTTTAAATTTGAAATCCATATTGAGAATCATAATAATTTATAATGTATAATAATTTCATCTTATTTTTTGACCATAATTATTATTGAGGTAATTAAAATTAATTACAACGACTACTGTGTTATTAATATTAACAAGGGAGTAAACCCTAAAACTAAGGCATAATAGGAAATAAATAAATTTTAAAAATAAATTATACAGCCATATTTAGACCATATCTTCCCATTTCACGTCTTTTTACCATTATTGGTTCCAATTTCAATAAGAAAATTTGGTTGTGGTTTCCCTTCTTCAAAAATATTACCGGTGTGTCACTCCTCCTCCAATATAAAAGGAATCCTCTCATGCCACATCCTCACAAATCTATATACAAATATTCACAACCAAAATCTGATAAAATTAATTTCAAAACTCCCTCCCTTCTTCCATGATCCCTCCCTTTTGGATGAAATTCATCCATAGAATCACATTGGTGCAAATCAAAAGAGTTACCCAAAGAAGGGGTAATATCATTCCTCGATCTCCTTTTTTTATTTTCCATATAAAACCAATAAAATAATCTTACTTCATTATTATATAAAAATATGTATCCTAAATATACTTATAGGTTTTCATATTAATGTTTAAACCTACACATACACAATCCTCTATGTAATGGGTAAAAAACAAACCATTTGTGTTTTGAAAACTATCACCTCCCGAAATAATGAATGTTATTTTTTTCATTACCACCATCCAATGATGGTACTTATGATGAATATTATATATATATATAATATTTTATTTATAATTTCTTAATACATATGTAATTCTGTTATAATAATTTACTTTTTTTTCAAATATGTTTAATCACGAGAACATCACTTTTATAAGTGTGGATATTCGCCCCCTCCAATTGATGTGATTTGTTCACATGGAACATGGAATACATAAAGGAAAATTTGAATTGAAATATGGGAAAACAATATATGATATTCATGATATTATCACAATTATTGAAACATAATGTATACCATTTTATTTATCACCCTTTCACGCACATAAAAAGTCAAAATGTTATTCATGGACATGTTGAATATGCCTCACCGACATGATGTGACTCCTTCTACATCACATCAAATATATTTAAACATAATTATGATTAATTAATATGGTATTTGTTATATAATAATTATAATATAATTATTAATGTTTCTATCCTTCTTTCCATAACAATCATTGATGAATGGAAATATTACTCATGCATACGTACGACCTACTTTCTCTATGATTATAATGTTGATTATTTTTCACTACCATGTTTATAGATTAGTTTTAAAAGTATAATTTATGTATAAATATGATAATTATTTCTTCATTACTATTCTTTAAATGTTAATATAATGACCACTTTGACGATATTTGACCAACTAATATCATTTTTAACACACGAACTAAATTTGGTCAAAACACCCAACTGAAACATAATTGTTTAAGTAGTATCACATAACAAGGTAGTAAGTGTAAATAATGTAATAATAAACTTAAAATTAATTATAATTCAATTAATTTATTATCATTAATTTATTATCCATGAATAGAAACACACACGAGACAAGTCGGACTCAAGGTAAGAGAATTTAATCTCACTATTTATTTATGTGAGATACATGCCTTATTCACCAGTCAATTATTTTGGGTGGTGTATATAATTCCCATGAATATATTATATGAGTATTATAAAAAATATATGGGTATTTATATAACCACATTATGATATTTCTTTCAGGGGTTTAATATTCCGATTCTACAAAATCGGTAAAATACTTTTATCTCAATTTTCCTTCGTTGAGAATCATGAAGTTTTTTAAACATATTTTTTATATTATGTGTATAAACTAATATTGATGTCACACCCCTACTTTGTAATTTATTTTATTTTATTTTATTATTTCTGGGCTCCGCATTCCCACATTAATGATCGGGCTGGGACCCGGTTTAAAAAATTATGACATTTAATGTTTGTGTTGGGTTTCAAACCCATGTACATGCATCACGTGATTAGAAGATACCTTTTGGTCACCCCAAGTGCTTGTGCGGGTTCCCAACTGAACTGCATTGAGTCATGCAATGTGCATGCATGTTTGTTTTAAGACGTACGATGAGTGCGTGGGTACCCAGTTTGCATGAATTTGATAATTAAGTGGTTTGAGTTTTAAAAATAATAGTTGTTAAAAATAATAGTAATATTATGTTGTTGTTATTAATATTATTATTATAATTAATGTAATTTATTTATTATTATAATTATTTATGTTATTATTTTTAATAATTTTATCATATTTTATTTTATTATTATTATTATATGATAAAATGAAAACAAAAAACAAAAAACTAAGTCTACACGACTGCCTGCCACTTCTATTTTCTGCACTACGAGCCACCCCTCTCTCCAATAATCCTAACCATGATGATTATCCCCTTTTTATCTGCCCATGTCTGTTGTGCCCAACAACTCATACACCATATACTCTCCTGGCAGCAGCCTGCCGGCCTCGTCCCCTTCACTGCGCCAAGCTACCGTGCCCCTGCTTCTCCTGGCCTTGCACGAGCAGCACCACCCCGGGCCTCTAGCCTCTGTGCTCTTCCCCTTGAACCCCAGTCGGCCTCGCGATTGCACCATCCCGTAGTGCCCTGACCCCCCCCATAAACCTTTCATTCAGGCCTCCTCAAACCCATCTCACCCCTCCACCTACATTTGGCCGCCCTCGACACCTTGTCTCACCCGCATTCCCTAGCCGTCTTATCCACCTGCATCAAGTCTTCCCTCGTTCTCTGTCCTTCCAGCACTCAGGTCCTTGTCTTGCACCTCCACCCTGTCGTCCAGCCCCAGCCAGCCTCCGTCCTTTAACATTCCAGAAGGACACCGTACCCCAAATGACCTGCTCCGGCCTCCACCCTTCGCACCACCAGCAAGGCCACCTCTTAACTCTCCGATTCTCATCAGGACACCTCGGCCCTCAGCTCTCCTCTGGTACTTCTTTTTTTTCCATTCATCTACATTGGTATAGAATTTCCTTAATGATTTTGTTGATTTTTCCAAACCATAAATTCGATGGGGTTGTTCTTGTGAGTCGATCCCTCAATTTTGTGTTTTTTCGGATGGCGTAGTGTTTGTTTAATGTTTAAATGCATGTGGAGGAGGTGTGAATGATATCATGCACCGTCCTCGAGTGTGTTTTTTCATTTCGTTTGGGGGTTGAGGTTGTATTTCGTTGTGTTTCCATTTAAAATTAGAATACACTGTTTTCTTTAATTTTGCGTATTTCTTATTAATTAAATAGTTGACCATGATGTTTTTTAATAATTTTAACATGTTTTTCTTGCTTCTTATTTACATGTTGTGGGTTGTATATGAGGTACGAGATGTGTTTTTTAAATGGGTGAAGCAATTCATGTGTTGGAAAATGTATTTTTTTCAGATGGGTTGGATTTTATATATATACCTCTTTTGGTATCTCCCTTGAATCTATTTTATAAATTGTTTATGTGGTTTTATAAAATGTGTGAATAGTGTGAACAATGTGGGAAATTGGTTTTGGGTGTGTAAAGTCATGAGTTTTTTTTAGAATTGTGTTATAAATTATAAAGTGGTTTAATAAAAAGTACAGGTAGTGTGAGTTATGTTTTGAAAGTAGGTCGAGGTGGTTATTTTGTACTGTTTGTTCATTTGGATTGTTTTATGTCTGTTTTTCTGTATTTTAGTTATCATTGTGGTTGCAACGCATCTGAATGTTTTTTTCCATGGTCCTGTGATCGTCAGATTATGCGCCAATGTGAGGCGTGTTGCATCACCGTTATTGGTTTGCGAGTCATGGTTGGTCCTCCACTGCACTCGCCTTTATATTCAGAATTTATTAATTTCTTGATATTTTAATAATTTTAAAAAATTAGAAATAATATAAGATGACTAATTTTGAAAAGATTATATGTTTTGAAAAGAGCTGTTAATTTTATACACGACACTTGAAATATTTTCTTCATGAATGGACACCATGTAGTGAAATAATGCATGTTTGGCCTTCAGACATAATTCACGGAATCTAAAATGTA
Source organism: Viscum album (assembly GCA_963277665.1). Classification (NCBI taxonomy): domain Eukaryota; kingdom Viridiplantae; phylum Streptophyta; class Magnoliopsida; order Santalales; family Viscaceae; genus Viscum; species Viscum album. The sequence continues at coordinate 1,309,054,891 of OY728140.1, forward strand.
GTTCTTGTTTATTGATAAATGTTTTCTATTAAATCATGAACAAATATTTTAGTTCTCTTGATAAATGCGGATCTTCTTCTAAATTGCTGAAGGATCGTTTGGTACATTAATAATATAAATTATTTTTGGAAAATTCTCTTTGGGGTGACTCAGGGGTGATATTTGATGTACGTTGAATACATGTGTTGTCTGTGATGTTTGTGCTACTTGATTGAATTTGTTGACTCACCCCTTTCTTTTTTATTATACGTGTTGACATGGGAACCTGGCATAGTAAGTGAATCGTCTGAGAATGATTACTACACTTGTTTAGATTACGCACTGGCTAGTGGCCCTTAATACGAATTATAGTCTGCTGGGGGATTGGGCCCCTAGGTTAGGCCATATAAGGAAACACCGGGCGTTAGGGAATTATGGCCTAATCGAGAGTAGGAATTCCATTAGGATGGGTCCCATGTATGGTACGTTCTGGATTCTTCCCGAGCACCTAGGTTCGACCCAGGTTTTCTATAGTGTTTTATTTTTATGTGTCGGATGATTGAGAGGACTAGTTCAATTGTTGGACCTTGTGTTCCACTTCATTTCCATTTCCCTTAGTGTGTGTTGTGTGTTGTGTGTGGTTTTCCATTTGTCTAAAAAATAATATTTGGATTTCTAAATTGTTCGCAAAAAATCATAAAAATGAGATGCACCTTCTCCTTACAAACATTATATTTGTTTTTAAATTGAAAAGGGAAATGGAATATAAATTTTCATAGAAATGGAAGTGTATGTGTGGAAACCAATATTTTTGTATAATTTAGTCCAAACCTGAAATTGGTAAATTATTTATTTATAGTTATTTCATTATGAATAGTTTGTTGGGCATGCCTACTGAGTTTTATTACTCATGCCTATAGTGTCTTCATGTTTTTTTAGTTTTGATGTGGGTTTGACTCGAGCAAGTTCATCGTGAGTGAGAGTTGGTTGTGGACTGGTGAGTGACTCTCGGAGTTGCGAGGAGTTTTGGTCGTGGTCTGGTTAGTTAGTTGTTGTTGGTCATTCTTTATTTTCATGTTGTTTATTTAATTTGTGTTATTCAACTTTTCCTACTAATTTATTTATTCCCACTGGGTGAAATCATTCCCAATTATCCTCTATTGATTCCCTAGTGCTTGTCTTTAGCCCCAGAGGATCGGGAACGCCTCTCGAGTCTTGTTGCGGGTCGGCTCGGGTGTCCGGTTCATGGTCGACCGGGGTTGGTTCGTGAAAAAATGGTATCAGAGGAGGCCCTTGTTATTTGGAATTTCCAGTAGATGGAGATTCGGATTTTCGAGACTCGATATATTGGTATGGTAAGGATGTCATGAACCCTCACCAGTTCCAAACCTCGAGTCACCAGGGTTAGTATGGGAATTGAGTTATTGTCTCGTTCTACATTCTCTTAGATTGAGGGATGAAAATGGAGGCAAGCCGATGTTATAATATTATTTCCCATGGAGTAGTGACCCATGCCTAGTCCTAGTACACTGTTTAATCTCCTCTTAGTCATTGATGATTACAATGTTCATGGACCACTACCATGTTGCTAAGTTAAGCATGACTACTAGTCCCTCCCTTCAGGGATTTGATGCAATTTGGGTGTCATCTTGGCTCTGAATGGTGTAAGTACATTCTTGAAAATGAAAAAAGGTTTTTTAAATGAGAGTGATTTTTTAAAATGGCTTTAAATTCGTGAATTGATTTTTTTTTAAAGGAAATCTCTTGACCTAAAAATCTGGTGGTTGCCTGGAACTGGTAGAGATATGGTTTGGGCGCAACCTCGGGTACTCTTTATGAACGTTTTCACATATGAGGTAATGGAAGGGAAGTGTCTGTTTGTGTGTATGTATGATAGCAGATAATGACATGTGCAACGGTTCATGGGATTAATTGGGTGTGCACTTGCAATTAAAGGCATCACCTTATTTTTCTAAAGTTATTTTAAAAAGGGAAAAGGATTTTAGGAAAATTGAATTTGGATTGAAATATGGGTTTAGTATTTGAAAAGTGACCTTTAAATAAGGCAGTTCTGAAATATAAAATTGAAAAGGGAATTTTGTATTCTGTTTTTATTTTTTTTTTGTTTTTGAGATAAATATTTTTGGATGAAAGCACTTTCATTGATGTTGCTTCAGTTTGATATTGGTTTTGGATTTGTGTTTTATATTCCTTTTGGAAAATACCTCCCAAAAATGTCCCTAAAGATTATAAAAATTCATGTCCAGTTTTTGGTCCATTTCAGACATTGTCTGTCCTTCATAGTTATTGGGTTTCATTAGAAGCCATAAAGTGGCTTGAAGAGGTCGAATGCATATTTAGAATATTGGGAACTCCGGAATCCGTCAGAGTGTGTGACGTTTTGGGTCAGTTTGAAGGTCTAGCTCTGGATGAATGAGATTTGTTCACCCCGCCATCACTGCAAGTTGAGATGATGTGGGTTGTTTTGAAATTCCACTTCATCTGATGGTTTATAACTGAAGATGTGAGGATGATGAAAAGTGAAGAGCTCATGGGTATTCAATAAGGCTAATAGATGGTGAAATCATATGTTGACAATTTCAAGAAACTTGTGCCCTTTTCTCCAGAGACAGCATCACAAAATTTGATTAAGACATATCTCTTCATCGGGTGTCTTCATCTAGAGGTCAAAGAGCGGGTCCTCCTTTCTAAGGACCATCATTTTGAGAAGCTGGTGGATGGGGCATTTTTAGCTGAATTGGTCTTCGGAATAGAGATAGTTCGCAATCCAGTGTATCCAACTACTCATCAAGGTTCCCTATCAGGCGAGTAGGGTGTGCTAGAGGGACAAATTTCTAATTAGTCCTCTGTAGTGGTTTTGACTTCATGTTGGTCGGACAGTTCAGTTGTGTGCCACTAGTGTGGCCGGTTCCGACATGTGAAGTCGTCATGTCGCATCAATCCGAATATGTGTCATTGTTGTGACTGTCTGGGTCACTTGGAGATGTTTTGACGTCAGTGTCGCATGAAGAAGACATTGTGACTAGAGGAATTCTAGTGCCTATCTACGAGGTAGAAGCTAATTCAACCATCAGTTCCCTAGCCACATGTCTTGGGGCGATGCTCGCACATAGTCAAGAGTTTCCAGGGGTGTAAAGCCTTGGTTCGGGTTTTGTGTTCCATGTTTGTAGTGGAATATTCAAAGTCTTTTAGTTCATATTCTCCACTATAAATGATTTGACGTGGTTGTGAGTGCATTTTTTTCATGATGTTATGATGTACTTATTCTGTTATAACCCAAATAGTTTTGTTTTTTTGATCACGATTTTTTGAATCATGGGTTTTTTTCTTAATAGTGTGTTTGGCCCTTGTATGGGTTGATATCTGTTTGGTAGTGTTTGCTGGGTGGTGTAAGTTCTTGTGGAGGTGTCAAGTCTTGTGGTTATGCTCTGATTCACAATTTTGGATTATGTACTTCTCGATGGTATTTCTCCAAGTGTTGGGATTGTTTGGTTTGGGTTGAGAGTTTCTAGTTTCAGGTGAGGCGTTGTTCGCTCCTGCTATAAAAGTTTGTTGGGATCGGTTGAGAGTTCCCGTGTTCCCCCTATTTTCGGGGTGGTGTGTTTGAGTGATAAATTCCTATGATAGTTGAGTTCTTATGGTGGGTAGAACCCTCTCGTGGTTTATCAATCTCTTGAATTATGGTTTCTTACAGAATCTATGAGGCATGGATAATTGGTTGGTCTATTATTCGGCTGGGTAACTTTCTGGGGGAAGAAAGTGTCTGTGGTGGGAGAAATTGTCACACCCTGACTTTCTAATTTATTTTTTTTTATTTTTGATGGGCTCAGCGTTCTCGCGTTAAGGATCATGTTGGGACCTGGTTTAAAAAATTTGGACGTTTAATGTTTGTGGTGGGTTTCAGACCCATGCATGGACACCGCTTAGTAAGAAGTGACCGTGCAGTCACCCCAGGTGCTTGTGCAGGTACCCAAGTGGACTTTGTTGAGGTTCACAATGTGCGTGTACATTTTTTTATGTCGTACGATTATAGTGTGGGTACCCAGTTTTAAGAATATAATAATTAAATTGTTTATGTTTTAAAAATAATAGTTATTAAAATTAATAATACTATCTTGTTGTTATTTTTATTATTATAATAATAATTATCCTTTATATTATTATAATAATAATTATCCTTTATATTATTATTATTATTATTTATGATATTATGGTTTTTAATGTTATCATATTTTATTTTATTATTATTATTATAAGATAAAATGAAAAAATGAAACAAAACCCTTTGTCCAGCTGCATGCCCACCCCTTCCCTGTTCCGCGCTGTGGGCCACCCCTTCTCCCCTCTCCTCCTAACCGCGACACTTCCTCCTTTTTTCCCTACCACGATGCACCATTCATAGTAACTCCTCCGCCATCCACTCAGTCTGTAGCAGCCTTCCGTCCTCATCCCCCTCACCGAACCAGGCTACCGCTCCCTCGCCTCCCCTTTCCTTGCATGCGTCGCACCACCTCGGGCCTCTGGACTCCATGATTTTTCTTTTGAACCCCAGCTGTCCTCTAGCTTGTGTCAGCCAACAGAGACTCGACCCCCTACCGACCTTGTGTTCTGGCCTCCTCAAACCCATCTCGCCCCTTCACATGCATCAGGCCGACCTCGACACCTGGTCTCGCCTGTATGCCCCAAACGCCTTGTCCTCCTGCATCTAGTCCACCATCGTTCTCAATCAATCCATCATACTTTCCCTTTTCCCACACCTTCGGCCTACCGACCAGCCCTATCCGGCCTCCAGCCTTCCACATTCTAACAGACTGTTATGCCCCGAACATCCAACTCTGGCCTCTGCCCTTCACACCACTAGCAAGTCCACCTCCTACCTCTCCAGTTCTCACCTGGCCACCTCGGCCCTCGGCTCTCCTCTAGTACTTTTTTCCATTCTTCTACATTGATTTAGATTTCCCTTAATGAGTTTAATGCTTTGTCCAACCCTTAAATTCTAAGGGTTGTTCTTGTAATATGATCCCTCAATTTTGTGATTTTTTGAATGGTTCAGGGTTTGGATAAGATTTTCAAGCATGTGGCAGACGTGTGAATGAGATCGAGCACCGGTCACAGGAATGCGTTTTCATTCCGCCTAGGGGTTGATGTTGTATTTCTTGGTGTTTCCTATAAGAACCTAGATCTTTGTTTCATATATTTTTTTCCTTTTCTTCTCGTTTTTTATAAAAAGCAGAAAATTTAAAAAAATTTAAAGTACACATTGTGTACTTCGAAGTCGTGCCAGGCCGTGTGCTGGCCATGTCCGGGCCACACATACGGTGTGTATGTGCAATGTGGAGGCCACTTAAAGCGGAGTGCGTAAAGTCCATGTACACACTGTATACCCCTGAAGTATAGGCCGTGTACTTTATTTTTTTCATTAAATGTACTGGGGTCGCTCTTAATCGATAAAATAGTCTTCTTCTCCAGGTTCATCGACCGAGAGTGCCTTGTATGGCTGCAATTGTCCTCCGAGCCCCAGAGCCTCTGTCTGTTTTTCAAATCAACCGTCGTCAATTGCGTTGGAACCACAACGGTGAGCTCTTCCTTCTTATTGAGTTTCATTCAATGATTTTCCCTCTTTCTCAAGATATCATGGGTTAAAAGTTTTGTTAATTTTTCTAGATATATGATGTTTTAAGGAGAATCAATCCTCATGGCCAAATTATATTGATCTCCTAGCATCAAGGTAGGTGATTTGTGCCTTAACATTCGATTTCTTTGATTTTATGTGCAAATTCCCCCAATACCCGTGAACGGGGTATTGTGTGTTTACCATTTTTCCCCTATTGTTTTCCTGCCTTTATTTTATGCTTGTGTTGAGGTAATTTGATAATGTTTGATGATAATTATTTCTCTTGGATGTTTTTCCATGCCTTGTTCTGTTTACGACCTTTGGTTCTGTTTTCCTTTGGTCGTTATGCTTGTTTCCATGCCTTGTGACCATAGGATGGAGTGATATTCTTGACATGATTGTTATGTTGTAGACCGGTTCGCCAAGTATCTCTATAAGTTTACTTTGTCCTTATAACATTATTATGCACTAACTGGCACGGGACCATGTGAACCGGGTGCTATAGACTATACGGTATAGTCCGAGTGAGCTTCCCAAAGAGTCTTGGATATTATAGACTATAAGGGATATACTGAGTGAGCTTCCCAGAGAGTCTTGGACATTATAGACTAGAGGGGATAGACCGAGTGAGTATTCCAGAGAGTCTTGGATATTATAGACTATAGGAGGGTTGACCGAGTGAGCTTCCTCAGAGAGTCTTTACATTGTTTTAATTTCTTTAAAACCATTCCAGGCTAGAGAAGGAATTGACTATGTGAGCTTCCTTAGAGAGTATGTGATAGACCTGAGATGATATGAGGATTGACCGTGTGAGCTCCTTAGAGTGTTTTTAGACATTAGGGATATAAGAGTGATAGACCGCGTGATCTTCCTCAGAGAGTCCCTGACTACCCTAAACTATAATGGGAATTAACCAAGCGATCTTCCCGAGAGAGTCTTATAATTTCATATAACAAAACTAGAGGGTTTAGGCTGAGTGCACTGCCCAGAGGGTTGTGGGTAGTTCTTGGATCAGACCGGAGGGTTTGGCTGCGAGTACTTCCCAGATGGGTTCCTCTTGTGGTTATCTATTTGCTTCACTATTGCTTGTTCTTTTGTGGATTTATTACTATTGTATATCATCTTGTTACTTCTTACTGATTGTTGTTTGGTGTCTACTATTACTTTTTACTACTTACAGTATTATTACATTCCATATACTCAATGACTGTTAGGCACAGATCTTCTGGTGGTTTCCTACTGGGATTTAGTCTCACACCCTATTTGGTCCATGATTTTGGGCCCAAACAGACTATTTTGTTGCAGGTATATACAAGGGTAAGCGCCCTTCAACTTCTAGCACTTGATTTCTTTAGAACAGGAGAGCATGGGACCAAGCTTAGTCTTGTGATGCTGAGGAGTTGTTTATCTTTTCTTTTGTACTCGTTGTTTTACTGTCAATATTTCCAGCATTGTGACATGTTTATTTGTTTTCCTATATATGTATCATGTATCATTTCATATATACTTATATGTTCCAGTGGTTATTTTTTTAGTCTTCCACTATTTACTTGTGCATTGATGTTGGATATTTTCTACTTCCACTATTGCATATATTTTTTACTTCTATTGTCCAATCTGCCAAGGAGGGCATTGTTTCCCTAGTGTCACACCCAAGGCCCTCGCTGCTAGTCAGCAACCTCTGGCATTTACGGAAATGCGCTTAAGGCCATGTGACCAACCGGGTACGGGGCGCCTCTATGTGGCTTCCGGAACCGGGACGTTACAAAGTTGTATGAGAGGAATTATTTTCTCTTGATTTAATGTTTGGAGCCTTTATCCTAGGATAGAATGGATTCTGTACTTGGTAATAATTTGTACCTCAGAGTAACTAACCCGAGTACAGGGAAAATCCAGTCTACCTTGTTTATTGTTGTTTTCTGGTATTGAGATTTTACGGTTGATATTATTTCACCAACAGTGATTCACATGCCATGTGTTGTTTTTTTTTGTTGCTATTGCGGTTCTATTTCGGTCGCAACTCGATGAGATGAGGGTATGCCATCTCATGCATCATATAGGTACTTGTTATAAATAACATGCCATTCATTCTTACCATGCCATAAAGTGTGAAGTAGTGATTGCATGTTGTTTTGATTGACATTGTATAGATTCTGCATGATGTTGTGATAGATTTATTAGATAGAATATTTGTTTTCTGATAGATAAATTTTTGTGTTGTACCTTGCTTCAATGAACTCCAAATTTTGGTTATTGAGGTGTTAGGGGCCCTCATGAATCGAAAAATGGTGGATCATTAAATTTTTTCACTTTTATATGATATATAGGAGATTCCCAGCTTTGATTCACGGGGAGTATGGGCCCTCACAGATTTGAATTTTGCACCTCCGTGCTTGTTTTTCAGTGTTTTTTGGGCTTCGGGGCAGTTACTGAGATACTACCCATAAAAACCTAGAATACACGGAGTGTACTTTATGACTACACGCTGTGTAGTATTAAATTGTGTCACTGACTGTGTGGGTAGAAACAAGGTGTTGTGAAAAAGTTTTCAGGAACATGCCATGTACCGTAGGTACACTCCGTGTAGTAATGAGCCGTGTACCTAGTCGTTTAACTAACAACATGGGTCAGGGATGCTCGTGTAGTCCACTCCATGTTTTTTTTGAACACGCCATGTATCCTTGTTCTAGGTACCCGGACGTATCACAAAAAACATCGGCCCGTGTTATCTCCTCCTACACATGCCATGTTTGTTCCGAACACACTATGTAAGGGTTAGTCCTGTAGTCGGTCGTGTAACTAATAACACGGGTCTCCAAAACCTTGTCTAGTACATGTCATGTCCTTAGTGAATAGGCCATGTATTCTAGGGTTAAGAGGACCATGTGAGTTATTCGTGTAAGGAGAATCAGGCAGGGGAATGGAGTTTAAGTATATGTCGTGTGTGGGGACAACACGCCGTGTAGTTTGGGGTGTTACACGACTAGAGAAGGCAGAATTACACACCAATTTGTATGGCCTTAAGGAACATGTTGCTTAGTTTTTTTACATGTTGTGTAGTCGTGTTTAGCCAAAATTGAGTGTTTCATTCTCTTTTTCCCATTTTGAACTCTATTATTCATTGTCCTTTATATTCTTGATCTAAGGTGTGGTTTTGATCTTTCAGAGATATGCCTCTGAGAGGTCCTCTTGTTTTATATCAGATGCTAGACAGTGATCAGACACCGGATATGGCCAATCAGGGACCTCCTACAGATCCTCATGTTGTTCCAGCCTTGGAACCAGCTGTTATACCAGTTGCAAGCATCGATGCACAGTTTAGGGAGGACTTCTTGAGGATGATGCAGATCTTTCAGGGAGCACTGCCTCATGCCCCGTCGATGGCGGAGTTGATGTAGGTTTTCCAGTAGCATCATCCTCCTACTTTCTCAGCGGATGGTGGACCCAAGGCAGCAGAGTCGTGGTTAGAGGCCACATTGACGATCTTCGATCACCTGCAGATATCTCTAGAGAAAAGCGTAAATCATGCTACATTTATGCTCTGAGACACCACCCAGAGTTGGTGGGAGGTGATCTCATAGTCAGGGTTCCTGGAGAGTAAGACTTGGGATGTGTTTTAGATAATCTTCTATTATTACTTTTATCCATGGACCTTGAGGGCCGACTGAGCCCGGGAGTTTATGAGTCTGGAGCAGGGTACTCTTTCTGTTATGGAGTACTCAGCTCACTTTATAGAGCTGCAGTGCTTCATGCTGATTCCAGCAGGTTATGAGTTGTTCCTTGCTAGAAATGTTGAGGATGGTCTCAAGTATGAGATCAGTTCCTAGGTGAATATATTCATGTTGACTTCGATATCATCTATCATCAGCCAAGCGCTAATCACTGAGCGCTATCTGAGAGATTCTAGAGCAGTGTTCAAGGGCGGTTCGACCTCCAAAGCTAGTGTTCCTCCTTCTAATAGCAGGAAGCACCACATGGAGCTATCTAAAGGAGATGATAGTCGGTGGAGTGCATATTCTGTTAGCCATCTAATATTCTACCAGTGCGGGAGGAGTGGGCATACTTGGCCTCAGTTACAAAGAGACACGATGGAGTTCCATTCTTGTAGCAAGATGGGCCACCTTCAGCATTTTTGTCAGATCTTGTTGCCTATAGATAGTGGTATGGGGTCTTCTATGACCCTTATTATAGGATATGTATCGCCGGTTTCTCACCATTCTGGGAACTAGAGTTCCTCCGGCCGTTTGGGATTAGGTGGAGGTCACGGTCGTGGGGGTCAGTTACCAGGTTACCAGCGACAAAAGAGTGGATCAGCTCAGAGTGGTCAGCCAGGGGCACAGGGCCATGACACAGGCCAGACATTCGCTGTGGAGTAGACCCATCAAGAGTTGGATCTCAGACCTTATACAATTCGGGGTATGATCTTAGTTGCCTCAGTTTTATATTCATCCCTTTTCGATACTGGGGATTCTCATAGATTTATCTTTGTTGTTGTTGTGGAGGACCTTGGGCTCTGTATCTGTTCGTCAACTGACTTGTTGACTCTTGATACACCATTGGGAACGAGGAGATCTACCATACGTCAATGTAGAGAGTACCCTCTTGAGGTTTCAGGGTGTCACTTCTTATGGGACCTTTAAGTACTAGAGATGACATAATATGATGTTATTCTCTGTATGGACTGGTTAGTTCCCTTCCAGGATGTCATCGATTTCTTTTGTCTTATGGTGAGTTTCGTATCACCATAGGGCGGATCTTTTCTTCATAAAGGCGAGTGTGATGTCCAGGTGGTTAGAGCTGCACCAGAGCATCATGGGAAATGAGGAGTTACATCCCATATTTCCAGTCTTTATCTGGATGACCAGGTGACTTCATAGTTAGACTTTCCTCCAGTGGTGGATTATTTTAGGGATGTATTCCAAATAACTTTTCAGGTTTGCCTCTGGAGCGTGAGGTATATTTTTCTCTTGAGCTCATGCTAGGAGCAGAACCAGTGTCCATTCCTCCTTATAGGATGGCTACACCTGAGTTTCAGGAGTTCAAGAAGCAGTAGTAGGAGTTGTAGGCAAAGGGTTTCATCCGACCCATTACTTCCCCTTTGGGTTTTCCTATCATTTTAGCGAAGAAAGTAGATAGTACCCTTCGACTTTGTGTGGATTATCGAATGTTGAACCAGTTGACGGTCAAGAACCGATATAATTTGCCTTGGAAAGATGACCACTTTGATCAGTTTCGAGGATCCAGGCTGTTGTCAGAGATTTATTTGAGGTCCGATTCTCATCAGTTGTGTGTTAGACCATCAGATATAACTCTTACAACCTTCAAGAGCAGGTACAGTCTATACAAGTATACGATCATTCCATTCGGTCTCACGAATGCGCCAGCAGATTTTATGGCACTGATGAACTGAGTGTACCATCCATACTTGGATTCCTTCGTGGTGATTTTCATGGACGACTTATTAGTGTACTATCACACTAGACACAACCATACTACCCATCTTGAGATCATTTTGAGTACACTAAGATAGCATCAGTTATATGTTATGCTCTCAAAATGCCACTTTTGGATCAATCAGATTCACTTCTTGGGTCATGTTATCTCAGATACTAGAGTGTCTGTAGACCTAGAGAAAGTGAGAGATATAGATTCCTGGGAGAATCCGCATAATTTCTTAGAGGTGTTGAGTTTTCTAGGGCTGGCTGGATACTACATGCATTTCATATAGGACTTTTCACGCCTTGCAACACCACTGATAGGTCTGACCAAGAAAGGGGAAAAGTATATTTGGTCAGATTTTTGTGAGACAATCTTTTAGGAGATGAAAAGGATGTTGATCTCAGCACCGATACTAGTCTTTCCAGAGTTGTTCAAGAGCTCTAATGTTTACTGGTATGCTTCTGGTATCGGGCTAGGAGCTATGCTTAGGCAGGGAAATATGGTCGTTGCTTATCGGTCTCGGCAGTTTAGACGGCATGAGAGGAACTAACTGATGCACGATCTGGAGTTGGAAACTATTGTTCATACCTTATGCTATTAGAGACATTACATTTTTGGGAGAGAACTTTGTGGTGTTTATCAACCAAAAGAGTCTCAAGTACATCATCACTCAACGTGATCTGAATCTGAGACAGTGTAGGTGGGTCGAGTACCTTCAGTCCTTCGACTTTGAGATTGACTATACGTTGGGAGAGGGCAACGTAATGGATGATGCATTAAGCAGGAGTACTCAAATTGAATCAGTTTATGAGGCCAATAGTGAGAGGTGGCTAAGGGATCTGTTCTTTGATATGCACTTGGAGGTGCACGACAGACATGGAAATACTTTTCTGTCTTTTGTAGTAGTTACCTATACTCTTCTCGATCGGGTACAGATGAGGTAGCTATCAGACTCAGAAGTCCTAGTCTTGTGGGAGAGTTTGTCCGGAGAGGACCCTCTTCCTAGATAGATAATGGGTTAGGATTAGATATTGTGTTTCCAGGGACACATATGGGTGCCAGTAGACATACGTGAGGAGCTGAAGTGGGATTTTCATTCTTCATTTTGCGCAGTTCATCCTGGTGTCACCAATATCTGTCGTGATCTACACCGCCAGTACTGGTGGCCAGGTATGAAGAGAGAGGTTGCTGGGTTAGTCATGAGATGTTCTACTTGTCATCAGGTGAAAGAGGATCATCAGCGACCATCAGGGCTTTTGCAGCAGTTACCCATCCCTGAGTGGAGGTGGAATAATGCCACGATGGACTTCGTGACCGGGTTACTGAGGTCACCTCGATGGAGTGATGGTGTTTGGGTTGTCGTCGACAGGCTTATGAAGGTTTCTAAATTCTTGTTGATCAAGGAGACCTTCAGTGTTGATGTGCTGGGGAAGTTGTACATCTGATAGATTGTATGTCTACATGGTGTTCCACACTCCATTGATTTAGACAGGGATGCACGTTTTACTTCTTGGTTCTGAAAGGGGATTCAAAAGGCTTTGGGTACACATGTACTTTGGAGTACAACATACCATCCCCAAACAGATCTCCAGTCCGAGTGTACGTTTGATTAGCATCCTATCCGGATTGTCGATCGCTGTATGAAGGTTCTTCGTGGTCGGTTTGTTCCCCTGGTACAGGTGCTATGGGAGCATGAGCGAGTACAGGACGAGACCTGGGAGGGGGAGGATGATGTACAATCGCAGTGCTCGGAACTACTTGGGGTTTCTACTTCTATTCCTCTATAGGGAAATTTGGTGACAAATTTCTTTAAGGGGGGATGTTTGTAAGAACCCAGATCTTCGTTTCAGCTATGTTTTCCTTTTCGGATTGTTTTTGTGAAAAAGTAGAAAATCTGGAAATTTTCAAAGTACACACCGTGTACATTATAAGTACAAACCGTGTACTTCGGTGGTGTGCCAGGCTGTGTGCTGGCAGTGTCTGGGCCACAGTCACAGTGTGTAGGGGCGATGTGTAGGCTTCTTAAAGTGGAGTACGGAAAGGCCAAGTACACGCCGTGTAGTTTATTTTTTTTATTAAAGAGACTGGGGTCATGCCTAATCTTGAGAATAGTATTCTTCTCTAGGTTCTTCGACCGAGAGTGCCCCGTACGACCGCAAACATCCTCCGAGCCCCTGAGTCTCCGTCTGTTTTTCGAATCGACAGTCGTCGATTGCATTGGAACCACAGGGGTGAGCTCTTCCTTATTCCGGAGTTTCATTCCACAATTTTCCCTCTTTCTCAAGATTTATTGGGTTGAATGTTTTGAGTGTTTTCGAAAATCTATGACATTCTAAGGAGAATCCAGCCTCATTGTCAAAGTATATTGATGTACTAGCATCAAGGTAGGTGGTTTTTGCCTTACCGTTTTATGTCTTTGAATTTATGTGCAAATTCAACCAATACCTGTGAACGGGGTATTGCGTGTTTACCGTTTCTCCCTTGTTGTTTTCCTGCCCTTCTTGTATACTTGTGTATAGGTAATTTGATCATTTTTAACGATAATTGTTGTGCTTGGATGTTTTTTCATGCCTTTTTCTGTTTACAAACTTTGGGTCTGTTAGCCTTTTTCCATTATGCTTGTTTACATGCCTTGTGACCATAGGATGGAGTGATATTCTTGACATTCTTGGTATGTTGTAGACTGGATGTCCATGTAGCTCTATAGGTTTACTTTGGCCATATAGCATTATTATGGACTCACTGGCATGTGACTGTGAGAACCTGGTGCTATAGTCCATATGGGAGAGACCGAGTGAGCTTCCCAGAGAGTCTTGGATATTATAGACTATAAGGGATAGACTGAGTGAGCTTCCCAGAAATACATTGATATTATAGACTCGAGGGGATAGACCGACTGAGCTCCTAGATAGTCCTGGATATTAAAGACTATAGGAGGGTAGACCGAGTGAGCTTCCTCAGAGACTCTTTACTTTGTTTAACTTTCATTAAAACCTTTCTAGGGTAGAGAAGGAATTGACTAAGTGAGCTTCCTTAGAGAGTTTGTGATAGACCTGAGACTATATAAGGATTGACCATGTGAGCTCCTCAGAGAGTTTCTAGACCTTGGGGATAATAGAGGGTTAGACCACGTGATCTTCCTTAGAGAGTCCTTTACTACCCTAAATTATAAGGGGAATTGACCGAGAGAGATTCCCCAAACAGTCTTATTATTTTGTATGACCAAACTAGAGGGGTTAGGCTGAGTACACTGCCTAGAGGGTTGTGGGTACTTCTTGGATAGGACAAGAGAGATTGGCTGTGAGTACTTCCCAGAGGGGTTCCTATAGTGGTTAGATGTTTTCTTCACTGCTACTTGTTGTTTTGTGGATTTATTACTATAGTATATTATCCTGTTACTACTTACTGATTGTTGTCTGCTGTTTACTGTTACTGTTTACTGCTTACTATACTATTACCTTCCATATACTCACTGACTATTAGGCACAGATCTTCGGGTGGTTTCCTACAGGGAATTAGTCTCACACCTTGTTTGTGCCATGCTTTTGGGCCCAAAAAGACTATGTCGTTGCAGGTATAGACAAGGTAAATCACCCTTCAACATCTGGCACTTGATTACTTTGGTGTAGGAGAGCATGGGAACAATCTTAGGCTTGTGATGTTGATGAGATGTTTATCTTTTATTTTGTACTTATTTTGGTATTGTCTATATTTCCAGCATTGTGACCTGTTTTGCGGTTTTCCTAGATATGTACCATTCATCATTTCATGTATACATATGTTCTCCAGTGGTTATTGTTTTAGTCTTCTCCTGTTTATTAGTGCATTGTTGTTGGATATTTTTTTCTTCCTCTATTGCATGTTTTTTTTACTTCTGATGTGTACTCTGACAATGAGGGCATAATTTCCCCACTTTCACACCCAAGGGACTTGCTTCTAGTTAGTAGCCTCTATCATTTAGGTAAATTCCCTTGAGTCCATATGACCAACTATGTACGGGGTGCCTCTAGGTGGCTTCCGGAACCCTGGTGTTACATTAACCTTTAAATTTTGAATACATTGTTTTCTTTAATTTTGCGCATTTCTTATTAATTAAATTTTTTACCATGTTGGTGTTTAATAATTTTGGGATACTTGTATTGCTTTTTGATTACATTTTGTGGGTTGTATATGAGGTGTGAGATGTGTTCTTGAAAGGGGCGAAGCTGTGCACATGTTGGAAAATGTTTCTATAGCGGTGGCTTGGATTTTATATATATAAATATTTTGTTATGCCCCTTGAATGTATTTTATAAATTGTTTATGTGGTTTTATAAAATATGTAAATAGTGTGGACAATGTGTTAAATTTTTTTGGGTGTGTAAAGCCATGAGTTTCTCTTTGGAATTGTTTTATAAATTTTACATTGGCTTATTAAATATTACAAGTGGTGCGAGTTATGTTTTCAAAGTTAGTTGAGGTTGTTCTTTTCTGTTGTTTGTTCATTTATATTTTTTATGCCTGTGTTTATGTATTTTATTTATCATTACAGTTGGAGTGCGTTGGAATGTTTTGTTCCATGGTACTACGATTGTCAGTTTGCGCGCCCATGCGAGGCATTTCACATCATCATAATTGGTTTGTGAGTCGAGGTAGAGCCCCCACTATACTCGCCTTTAAATTATAAATTCACTAATTGATTTATATTTTATTAATTTTAATAAATCATAAATATTATACGATAGTTAATTTTTAAATGATTATTTGGTGTAAAAAGAGTCGTTTATTTTATACAAGACACTTGAAATATTTTCTTGATGAACGAACACCCAGAAGTGAAAGAATGCCCGTTTGACCATTCGACATAATTCAAATAATTTCAAATATAATTCTATTTTATTGATAAATGGATTCTTTTGAACCATGAACAAATATTTTTCTTCTCTTGAGAGATGATGATCTTCTATAAAATTGGTGAAGGACCGTTTGGTACTTTAATAAAATAAATTAGTGTGGAAAACAGTCTATGAGGTGACTTAGTGGTGATATTTGGTGTACATTGATTGTATGAGTTGTGTGTGTTGTTTGTGATGTTTACTTATGTTTGTTGAATCACCCCTTACCTTTTAATTATACATGTTGACATGGGAACCTGGCATAGTAAGGGAATCTTTTGAGAATGATTACAGCACTAATTTAGATTACGCACTAGCTAGTGGCCATTAGTACGGATTATACTCTACTATGGTATTGAACCCCTCTTTTAGGCTATTTAGGGCAACACCGGGCGTTAGGGCGATATGACGTCATCGAGAGTAGGAATTCCTTCAGGATGAGTCACATGTATGGTAAGTTCTAGATTTTTCATGAGCTCCTAGATTCGACCCATGTTTTGTTTAGTGATTTATTTTTATGTGGTGAATGATTGAAAGGTCTAGTTTGGTTGATGGCCCTTATGTTCCACTTATATTCTGTTTCCCTTAGTGTCTATTGTGTGTTGTCTGTGTTTTTTCATTTGACTAACGACTAATATTTGGATTTCAAATTGTATGAAATTTTTTTTTAAATTGAAATGTACCTACTCCATCCAAACTTTAAATTTGTTTTTATATCAAAAAGGGCAATGAACTGTTACTTATTTTATAAATGTAAGTGTGTGTGGAAACCCATATTTTCATATAATTTAGTTCAAACATGAAATTGGTAACATTTATATTTAATGTAAGTGCATTGGGAATGGTTTTTTGGGCAGGCCTACTGAGTTTTAAAACTCGTGCCTATAGTGTCTTCCTGATTTTTTTGTTTTATTGCACGTTTGACTGGAGATTAATCGTTGTGAGTGAGAGTTTTTTGGGTACTAGTGAGTGACTCTCGGTGTCGTGAGGAGTTTTTGTCATGGTCATGTTAGTCGGTTGTTGTTGGTCTTTCTTTATTTTCTTGTTTTTTATTTACTTCGCATTATTCAAATTTTTTCACGGCTTTATTTGTTCCCACTGGGAAAACTATTTCCCAATTGTACTCTATTGATGCATTGGTACTTTTCTCCAGACCAGGAGGATCGGGAACGCCTCTCTGGCCTTGCCGCGGATCAGATCGGGTGACCGATTCAGGGTCGACCCGGGATGGTTCGTGACAATATAAATTTTATATCATGAAACTATCTCATTTTAAAATATTTTAATGCTCCATGTAATTTTATATTTCTACATCAGGAGTATGATTCAATGTTACTGTGTGTTAAGAGTTTTCTGAAACAATCTCACCATTTATCATGAATATTTATGATCATGTTTTTATCGATGAAATAATATGAACAATCATTTAAAAACAGTCTTTACATTTATTCTATTATAGTCAATATTGATTTATTTATGCATTAGTACCATTTTTTCTACTCATTGTTACATAAGATATGTAAGATTTATTTTACGAAAGCATGACCATAACTCTCTCTTCGTCTATAAATCTATGTTCTTTTAAAACCATTCATTCCAAAAATGTATTCCAAGAATATTCTACTAATATAATATTATAACTAAAGGTTACAATTATTTATATTTTACTAATTTTTAAAAAGATATATCCTTGTCTCTTTATGATAAATGAACTTAAAAAATTTTTCATTCAAAATGGTCAATCATTTACCTCATAATACATGTACTAATTTACCTGAATAATTTTATGGAATTTTCCCATGCATGATTAAAATGATTATTTTTGTGAAAATATTTTTAAGAATGATGTTCAATAAAATTGTTTTCAAATCATTTTCATTATTTCATTATTTTCCTTCAATGTATTGTTTTGGTAAATGGGTTTTCCAAAAGTTTTCATGATTATTTTATATGTTTTCAAGGAAAAATGATGTTCAAAAGGATTTAATGATCGTAATAAAGTATTTAAAGGAAAAAGACTTTAAAAATTTTCTCATTAATTGCTTTAAATGTTTTCAAGTTTATTTTGATTAAAATTATTTAAAAAAAATTATACAATTAAAGAATCTTTTTTCAATGGAGAAAATATAATTTCCCAAAAAATGTTTTTAAATGGTGTCTTGAAATTATTTCCCATTAAAGATGAAATCCATTGGTGTTAATCATTCCTTTCCAGTAATTTTTCAAAAAAATTCAATCATATTATTTCTATTTTTTGTTTATGTATTGATTACATGATTTTTGTGAAACCCACATCTTTTCATGGGTTATATGTTTATGACACATACTTATTTTCACAGGTTAGGGAATGCTGCATTTATTATGATGATGAAGAAATCAGTGTCATTCTAGGGTGTATGTCGATGAAGAAGTTGATTTTTTGGCAGGGAGGTTGTTCTGGAACATCTTCTAGAAAGACGTCCTCATACTCTGCCACTAATGTAGGGATCTGAGAGCTCATAACATCTACTACTCTAAGGTAAAGGCTATCCACATCATGAGTGATAAATTATACCCTCCTATGCATTATCTCATCCTATGATGCTTGGGTATCCTTTTCTCTGACAAAAGAAAACCTCATATCATCACTGTGAAAAAACTGCTCTCTTCACCAAAAATAGAAAATATGGGCATGTACTGAAGATAAAAAATCCATACCATGAATGAAATATTATGGCCTCGACGCAACCACAAAGACATTAAAACTGAAACTCTCACCTACAAGGGTAAGAACACACTCTCTGCAAATGTGTGTGATCATCAAGCCTCCTCCCCTTGGTGTCTCATAGAAGAATGATCTAGTCAACGACTCTACTGGAATCTCAATGTTTCGCAAAAGACATGTGGAGATGAAGGAATGACTGAAACCTATGTGTACAAGTATAGAAGCTAAGGTAGATAATACATACATCATACCTCAAATCCTCCATAGAGTCCCTCGCTCGTACGCCTCGACCGCGTGCATCAGTCCCTGCCCCTGTCCCCCAGCTCCCTAAGCCTGGTACAGACCTCCTGGGGGTGGAGGTCGATGTAAATCGAAGCATATGCCACCACCTGCAGCTCTCCCTACTCCACTGCCACGTCTGCCACCTGGCGGGTCTACCTACTCAACTCTCTGCCTCTACCTTGGTGGTCCATACACTACATCCCTTTCAGTAGATCGATGGGTTAGAAAATCTATATCGAGATGTCCCCTACCATCTTAAGAGTATCACCGCTTCTCCCTGGGCGGACTGGATCTAGTTTGAGGGCCCTGAACTATCGATCCCCTATCGTCGGTTCTCCTGTGATGTCTCCCACATCCTGATCCCTATGCTTGATGTCAGATCTCCACTGCTGAGGTCTCCACTC
This sequence comes from Viscum album, assembly GCA_963277665.1. Taxonomy (NCBI): domain Eukaryota; kingdom Viridiplantae; phylum Streptophyta; class Magnoliopsida; order Santalales; family Viscaceae; genus Viscum; species Viscum album. The sequence continues at coordinate 1,309,074,208 of OY728140.1, forward strand.
TTATCTTCCTACTGCTGACTATCATCAGCTATCTATGATCCTCTTAGAAACTCTTGATCTCCAATGCCCACTCAAGCACTCCAACATAAGTCGGAATGCATTGAGGAACGACACTAGCTTGGATGACTTATCGTAGACCTTGCTCGAAAGTACGATATCTGATGTACTAATCACTATCCATATCCATCGATTACCGGGAAAGGTTGGTGAACCACCAGGAATAGACTACTACTGTCAAGCTACAATGTTGGAGCTGAAGATGCTCTTGCATGCGCACTGCTCTCAGCGTAACCTAAGAGAACACCTCGCTGAAGAGTCCCTCAAACTATGTCCATGAATGAGTCTCCTCGTCATGAGTCTTTATTGTCATACTAAACCATCGTCCCAACGAACTCTGAAGAAGTCTTGCTCCGAGGATCACCATTTGGTCCGCTAGTGTACTCACTAGATGGAAAACTCTATTCACTGACTCAAGCCAGTCCTCATCCGCCTGAGGGTCTAGCTCCCCTCAAAACCTGAGGGGTCTCTGTCTCTAGAACTCTTGGAGAACACTCAGCATGTACTCCTCTTCGGTCAGTACTACACATACCACATATTTCTCTACTAGTGGTGGTATAATAGGATCACCACCTGGTGGCAATTCTTGGGGAACTAGACCATTTATCGAAGCCTCATCACTGAAGGGGTCATCCTCGGGATCTTGCTGCTCATTTCATTCGGGTATGCGTCATGGAGGAATCCTTTAAGGGAACAAGATATACCATGGGAAATTAGTATATCTGTATAAATGACACAAAGGACATGAAAAACACAACCCATTTTTTATATAATGCATGTAAAATCCTTTTATTTTACCGCAACCAGTGTTTTAATGTACTGATTTGAAAAGCAAGTTTTCAGAGTCCGGATGTATGGATAAGTCAGCCACCCACACCCACACTAAAGACTCTGGCCTGAAATACGAGCTCGAAATACTTAACAACATTTCCCTAAACAAATCTCACAGACTATTGGTCCAAAGGTAGAACTGACCACCTCTGATACCACTACGTCATGACCCGCCCAAGTACGGCCGGCGCAGTGACTCCCCATGCTCCTGGCCTATTAAAGGCGGGCTTGGGGAGTTACAGTGCTGACCCCACTAGGAAATTTCCTAGAAGGTATTCTGTAAAGGGAATAACCTATATCCATATCCACTTTCATCTTTTCTTAAACAAAACCTTTGATCATGCATATAATGGACTGCCTCCTTGCAAACTGATGTAATTTTTTTTCGATCACCACATATCATAGATTGATATAATGATGAATTATATATATATATATTATTTAATATATAATTATAATTTTTGAATTATAATATTACATATACCATGTTACCTTCAAATATATTGTAAAATAATAACAACGTTCATGAATACTTATGGACTATCGCCTCCATAAAGCAATGTGATGAGTTTCTATTTCATATTGATATATATGTTAATAATGATAGATTTAATGAATATATATGATATATTAATTACAATTAAAATGTAAAATATTATTTACTATTATTTTTTTCCATCCATCAAAAAATGAAAATAAATTTTATTTTTATGTACTACCTACCATCCTCATAAATGATGAAATTCATTTTTTAGTATATAACATTTAAAGATTATTCTATATACATATATAATTAATATATATGATATTTATATCATTATTAGAATTTTTATGATGATGTAACTATAACATATTATAACCTAATTTTAGGAACATTTATCCTTTTCTTTGATAATCTTTTTATTGAATTTTTTTCGGATTTTGTGGAGTTTTTTAGCAATGTTTTTGTTTTATCAGCATATATGTGGTTGGCTCATGGTTTTAATAATAAAAAATATAGAACATTACAAAAATTTATATTATCCTATGTTGGGGATCAAAGTTGGAACGTGGTTATAAAAATCATGAATCCAACCCAGAAAACCCAAAAATAATGGGTCACATGGTTTAACACATAGAGAAGATTAACTAACAAACACATTGAGTGGCTCTATTTGGGGTACATAATTAGGAACATAGTTAATACTAACCATAAAACATAAAAAAATATTCATATGGTTTTGAATTCCAAGTTTTTTAATCATAATCCCTAAACTGATTTTAATTAACACTACGCTCCTTCAACTCAGGCCTAATATGATCCATTGGATTTTTGGATCCCTCTATAGGCATTTTAGATCCCTAAAATTGATTTATTTGTTGACAGATGTGTCAATTAAAATAGTGATCCTCTTATGGTATTTTCTTCTCCCCTAAGAATTAAATATCTCATAATCATTTTATTCATCATTCCTATAGTTATTTTTTTATTTATTGTTTATTTTTATAGGGATATATGATATTTAACATTAGATATAGGATCTCTTATCACATCTATCATTATCTACATTCTTAAATATAGTGATCAACATTGAAGGTAATATATCTTAGATACATTTGAGTTTGATTCATGATTTTCTAGGAAATTATTTCTATTATTTTCCATCATATTTTAATTACTTGTGTCCTTAGAATTCATGGATACATGTTTCTTAATTTCAAATACATTTATATGAATTGTTTTGTTGAAATTCCATATGAAAGATTCTTTTTCCCTATTCTCTATAAAATAAAAATTTCATGAATTTAATCATTATTATCATTATATATCTATCCTTTTTTGTATTTTCTAATTCCATGAGTGTTTGGATTTATAATTATTGAACTTATAATGGATTACTTTGTGAAACTAAGGGCTTTATCCAAGGTGTATATTCCTAAAATGAAATTCCTTCATTTGAATGAAATGAGTTAAACTATTTTATGTTTTTTAAATAGTTTCATCTTTTTGAATTTTGTAATTGACTAAGATCCCTATTTGAATTATGTTACCGATTATTTGAAATTGTAAATATTTGGTAATTGGTATTGAGAAGAAATTTCACATGGAAGGAGGGTGTAATTCGATGTTTTGAATTGAATTTAATCCTATTTAAGTTTTTTAACTTCCTTAAATTTATTTGGGATGTTTTTAATGAATTTATTATTTTAATGTCCCATTTGGAATTACTATATTAATTTTATAATGGATGGTGGTACATATGACCTTATAATGGTTTAGTTTGTAATAATGTTTTAAATTAAGTTGATGAATATTGATGGCCTGATGTTAACTTTATGATGATCATAGCATATAATAATCACTAAATTTAACATTCATGATTATTTTTCATAACATTGATTACTATTTAAAATACGATTATTTAAATGATGTGATCCTGGGGGGTGAGAGTGAGATATTATTTTAGTGGTTGTGCCCATGATTTAAATTTGAGGGTACAATATGATAATTGATATTGATAAGGAACAACACTGTAATGACCCGCCAATTCTCATTGGCATGAGAGTACAACGAGTCATTACTAGGCCTTAAGAAACGTCCCCAAGATGCCAAATGCTGGGAATAAATTGAGAAGGGTTTCAAATAAAACTAGAGGGTGATTTATGCTTTATGAAATAATACATTAAACATTCCAACCATAACCAAACAATCAATACATTATACATTAACAAACGAAAGACATCCCAACAACTTTATGTATCCTACAAACCACATCAGAGTAAGAAATAACAGAAGAATAACCAAGTATCAAAGTACATAGTAGATAAACCACACAAGACACTCTATAGACCTCAATACTCCATGCTCCCCAGGATCCAAGCTCCAAAATCACCTAATATCCCCAACATCACGAGGTAGTTCTAAACATGTTTGAATCCTTAAATTTTCCCTTGTCCTCAACGATAATATCTGCAAAAGCACCAATGTTCCAAAGCTGGGGTGTGTATAAAACTCAATAGGTTTTTTCCAATGACTTCCAAACTCATTCCACTAGGATAGAAGTGTTGGAAAAATTTTTATATATTATATTATATTAAAAAATTTCTCAAAAATTGTTTATAACTAAATGTAAAAAATTTCCCAAAACCATTCATTACCAAAATCATAAAAGTGCTATTGAAACAAATTATCCAAACAAGATATTTTTCTAGAAAAATAAATAAAAAATCATTATAACCATTTCTCAATATCCCTTTATCAGCATACCCAACCATTCCTCAAACCCATGTGACCAACCATGCAAGCTACGTTATGATAGTTCCATACTCATGAGCGGTTTCTCATCGATTTACCAAGTCATCATAAGGTAATTGTTTCCCATGTGCCATTAACCCTTTGCATCGAGCACAAGGTCAATAAATACAAGGATATAACCATTCATATTTTTTTCCTATATGGTTTATATCTTTATTATCCATTTATATTTACTAAAAATTAATTTTTAATTTCTAAAGTACTTATGTCGATAAATATGGAAAACTCATAAGACCATAATATATGGTCAATTAACTAACAACAATATAGAAAATAAATAAATAAAAGGCTATAATTATTAGAATATCTCACTATATATAATCCCCATTACATTGTTGATACCTTACTACCTAGGTCTTCCTTGATAATGGATTCAAGATGATAGTCCACTTTATCAAAAGTCTGGATATATTTCTCTAAAATAACATACATTCAAATGAATCCTGAATCCAAAATGAAATCTTGTTTATTGACATAACCCCTATGCTCTTCAATAATTTCAAATCCAATGATTCTTTCATATATTTGGTTAAAATCATCCTTTGAATCATTGATATAGAAAGATCCTTCAATAATTTCTTCTTTTGGTGGTTAAATGAATTCCAAACATTGTTCTTCTTCAAATTCCACCAATATAGTCATTCCCTTTATGAAATTACAACATACATATTCCCAAGACACAATGATGTTTGATACATCAAGATATTTTGGGTTTCAAACAATTTTAGCTTCACCCACACACAAATAGAGTCTCCCTGCACCTGATGAGAAGCTTCAAAATTATCACCAACCTACACATGATCCATAAATTCATCACCTTCATCCAATTGGTTTAAATATAAGAGATTAAAATTATTCTTATGATCATGATGTTTCATAGTTTCATTACATTTAGGCACCTTGGTGCCCCCAAAATTCTTTTAAGATGATGTCTCCATCAGTTTAGGAATATATGAATAGCCCCAACTCTCATTGAATTTCTTCCCCAAATGCACCATGTCACTCCCTGAGTCGCAGGTTCTCTTCTTCCCCTTATTCTAACTTGGTATGTAATTCCAACTTCCATGCCTACACTTTATGCTATCCATTCTGATATAAATGGATATTTCATCGTCAGTCATGTGTAGATCTTACTCACCATATGAAATAAGTAGGGAATCTATATCTATATCACACTCTATTGGATTAACGAATATAATAGAACTAGTAAACTACCACTTCAACATTGGAATCACCATCTACCAGTATTTTGGTTTAGTATCACCATATATAGTGAAAAGACCATGAATTTTCCATGTAATATTTTTAATTATATGGAAATGTTATGGTTCTGTGAAAATAGACGAACATGATTCCGGGGCCCAGAGTGGCCGGAATGAATCTCCAAATTTTCTTTAAGTATGCTCAGTTAACATGCGAGTAGGAACTTGTAACTTTTTAACCGGTTCTTGAAATTAAAATTCTATAGCACCGAAGAGCTCGTTGTGTGAGGATTCATATAAAAGGGCCTTTAATTTGACTGTAGTAGGTCGAGGGGTTGATTTTTTTTGCGGGTTTTCCTGGATGAATAAAATAAATAAAATGTCTTATTTTTATAAAATGGTTTCCATCCTTTTAAATTCATTACATATGGGGATCACATGATGGTGGTCGGGCATTTAATACTGGGAATTAAATTTCGGGTTACACAATGTGCATAAACATGAAACCCACCATTTAATAAAATCCCAGTAATGGAATTTCAATGTGGAAGGATCCTCTACTTATTCTTGGTAACTCATTGGAAAATATTTGAATTGAGAGGAGAGAACATTGAAGAACCTTTAGAAGAACAAATACACCATGCAATGAATGGAGGATCGATGTTCGAGAAACCATGGAAGCTTGTGGCGTAATGACAAACGCTGACACATCATCTTCAACTGTGTGTGCCCTCCAAGGATTTGAGGTAGGGTTTGCTGGTGATTTTAATCATTGATTTTACGTTGATTCAATCATCTTGAGCAGCATACTATCTATCTAACACGGAGGGTGCATGCCAAAAAAACACAGTCTGATCCCTCTATTACTACGTTTCTTGAAATATTATTTGTAGGAAAGACCTCTACTTGAGTGGCACACAACCGTGATGGGAAAGATGCAAAGGTGTTGTCCCTGGGACACACAACCACTCCTTCCTATTGAAGAATGGGCCACCGGAGCTCAGTAGTTGACCCGTAGAAGTCTAACAGTGATAGGCATAGGACGAGAATAAGGCGTTGGCCGGTACACCATCTAGATGAAACAATTGTGGCGGCACAACTACACCAACTATGGAGGTCACGACCTGTCCACCACCGTGAAGGAGGGTGGATACCATCATTCTGGTCGGCCGCGTGGGTGTTGGGGAGGTGCACGACCACAACTCCAGATTTGGAGGTCGTGACTGCTTAGCCGTGGTGGTGCACCCGGAGTGTGGTTGGCACCCGACCGACCACAGTAGAAGTAGCGGTGCCATCACACCGCTGGAAGAGGCGCATGACGGAACCCCAGCTAGTCGCATCATGCAGAGCAGGACCCGCTCCAGTGGGTCCAACGTTCCAGCAGACGGCGCCACGTGGAACTGTTTGATTGACAAAAATCTAACGGTTCAACTAGACCATTCAAGAAACTGGGGGTGCCTCCCCTGGGTCACAACTATGGTGGGCCCCGCCACGGCGGACTACACCAAACCGCATGTCGCGCCCCGAATGTTGCTCCCAGCACTGGCTGGGCCACCCCTTTGTGGGCTAGGTCGGACTCGGATCAGGCGGGTTGTCCTAAACCTGGTTGGGTCCGCCCAGGCCTGGTCGGCCCAGGTCGCCAACTAGGTCGGACCGGACCCAGGCCCATCTGGACCCAGATACACATTTTTTCCATATCTTGAGAACCAGACATCCATTTGACGAACTTTCTACAGTACCAGAGTCCCAAGATCAAGAAATACCTTTTGGTATAGTCTACTTGTGTTTTGGATAATGTTGGAGTACAACTAGGTCAGATCGAACCTGAATCCAACTGGGCCCTTGGAACAGAGACATAAATTACTTACATACCATGTGTCTGATTGATGTGATGTCTATAGCGTAGGGACCCTTATGACATGGAGATCGTTTGGGGTAATTCTTCATGGAATTTCGTGGCAGTTTAAGTGCAGTCTATGGATTGAGGAGAGAATCCTCTTAGAATTAACTTTTCATAGTTCAGGAACCCTGTGACATGTTGTACTTGTTGAATCTGCAAGTCTTGTGTGGGTAATCTATAGATCTTGAGTGGGTTATCTACAGATCCGGTGTGGGTCATCTACAGTTCTTCTGTGGGTCATCTATAGATCTTGAGTGGGGCATCTTCAGTTCATGTGTGGGTCATCTTCAGTTCATGTGTGGGTCATCTTTGATCCTGTGTAGGTCAACAATAGAACTTCTTGACAGATTAATATGATCTAGAAATATAGTTAATCATCTATAAATCCGTAATTAAGTTATTCCTTTTGTGAGATGAGTCTTTAATTTTGTTGTACAGTTCTGTGTGTTGATAATTTCATGTTATTATTTTGTGTGGCATTAAATTTGTGGTACTTACCTTCATGGTATTCTTTCCTTTGTGGAGTAGTTGTACTTGTGGCTAATGATTTGGGCTATGTTTTTCTCTTGAATGAGTTGGGATACATGATATCTTCGGTATATGTATGGGAATATACCCAAGTAAGGTTGATTGTGTCTTTCATGCTCTGAGATTTTGGTATTGCTTTGTGGTTTATCCTTTGTATATTCTGAGAGACCTTCGGGGGTCTTGGGGTCCTTACTGAGTATTGTTATACTCACCCCTACACGGGTTACGCCCACACATTGCTATGTCTTGTATAGACGACTAATAACATTGATTGTGGATGGGGGTGCTAGTACTAGAGGCTGCTTGGAGGCGGACTATTAGACGAGACGTACCACAGAGACGACTGTACGAGATATTTACCTACCCTTTTGATAGGATCCTTGGTGGGTGTTCACAAGACATGTTTTCAGTTTTACTTGTAATTTCCATTTGGGCTTTTATATTATCCCCTTTACTTATTTTACTCACCCTAATTACTATATTTATTACTTTGTGCTTGTATCTTGCTATGTGCATGGATTGTGTGAGTAGTAGGTTTAAAAGGAAATGCATTCCAGATTTTAGTGATATTTCTCTTTGGTGCTATTCGCCATCCCCTAGTGTAAGAAGATTTGTTTTGAGCCTGTAAGACTTTGAAATTTTCTTAATGTTATTCCAGAGCAGGGCATTCAGACGGCGTGTGATTTCGGGCCCCGGTGTGGCCGGAATTAAACTTTAAGTTAGTTCACACTAGGCACGCCAAATATATAAAATAACTTCTTAACGGTTGCTCGAATGAGAAAACCAAGGGCACTGTTGAGTCCAGAGTGCATTTTTTACCCTAGGAGAGGTGTAACCTTCGCGGGCGCAACCCTTCTGTGGAAGACGACACCAGGGGTGTTTTCGTAATTTGGCGTCCCCAGGCGTGAACTTTACAACTTTTGAACATAGGCCCAGATAAAAATTTCAAGAAATCTGTTACACTCAGAATGTGTATTTTAACCTAGAGGTGGCATAACCCCGACCCTGCCGAAATTTCAGGTGTGGGGCCTATAGGTGGGGGGTTTAAGTGTTTTTCTACTTAAACACATCCACCCCACCCTTCTTCTTCCCCTTCATTTCTCCATTGCAGTTTTTCCTCTCAACTAGCATCAATACCCTCTCCCCACTACTGCAAGGCGCGGCGGCTCTGGCAGATCATCGATGATGCAACGGGCTACGCCCAGACAAGGTTGGAGGGTGCGTTATCGTTTTTAAATTCCGCATATACTTTTGAACTCAATTTCTTTAGCCGAAATGTTGTCCAATTCTTGAAAGAAGGAAATATTTGCATAGGACTCGATTTGAGATTCCCAATGATCATTTAAGATTGAATTTGTGAGTCCATGGGTGTCCGGGGTGACCCCAAGAAGTTTTTCATCCAAATTATTCTTTTTCCAGTGGTTCTAGGGCTGTCCGGTGGTCGGCGCAGTGTTCTGGCAGATCTTAGGCAGCAGTGGCAGCTTTTTGTGGCGGTGGATCTAGGCGGCAGTGGCGGATTCATGTAGTGGAAAATTAGAGTGGTGTCGGTGGGCTCCCAGCCGTGGTGGCGGCCTTAGGGCAGTCCGAGCCGGCGACGTACATGGGGTGACACTGGGGGGTGGGGTAGGCTGTCCGGCTTCGCCGGTCAGCAGGAGGCGTGAAGAACCGATGTCGTCATGACCCCGAACAGCCAAAAGAGACCCGCACTAGGTGGGTATCGAGGAAGATGTGCTAGACAGACTGGGTCGGTCCGGGTGATGCAGGGTGGCCCGTGTGGCGAACTGCGGGATGCAGTGGACCAGGCGGTCTGAAGGGGTGGGTCGGCCCTGGCCCACACCGTTTCATTTGATGACATTAAAAATGCCATAACTCGCAAATCGAGTGTCGTATTGATGTGTCGTCTATGGTGACATAATGATTAGATCATGAAGAAGGTTTTGGGATAGTCCCATGTATTTTTAATTCTTGGGATGAGGTCTCGGCGATGTGACATACTCGTTATGTAAATCATCGTGATTCTTCGTTTGGATGGCACAGACACATCTGAAGTCCATTTAAGGCACCGTCAATGGCATTGTGACCCTTGCATCAAGATGAAGTTGTGCAGGGTGGTTTCAGGCAATAATTATGATGTTGATGTGGGGGACCCACAGGCTGTCTTTAATGCTATGAGCATCATTTTGCCGCTTTTTCATGAGACGTTTGTTCGGGGCGAATGAGTAGTTGTTTCGGCATGTTTTTATGTGATCATCTCTATTGTGTAGTTCACCAAACCTTTTTCGAGACCGAGGAATGGGCCCCACGAGACGCTGTATGAGAATAAAGGGGTGTTGAATTACTTTTTCGTCAGGAGACCATTTCCAGCCAGTAAGTAGTCTATATTGCATGTTTTTCCATGATGATTACAACGGTGTGATATGTTTGGGCTTATAGAGCCTATTTTGAGATCACATTTAATGTGGAAACATGAAAGGGAATTATTTGGAGGTTCCCTTGATGCAGTCTGACCCAACGCACAGTCGTGATACTAGAGATGCCCAGAGATGGTTCGGGCAGTGCGGAGATTTCACACCAGTTCACGATTTACCCTCCAGTGGGGCTGGGCAGTGAGTTACACACCAGCGTATCAGGGTTTACCCTCCAGCGAGGTTGGGATGTGGGTTTCCCGTTTACCTTAGGGTTTACCCTATAGCAGGACTGGGTAGTGGGTTACACGTTGACTTTAGGTTTTACCCTCCAGTTGTGCTAGTTAGTGGGTTACCCAACGACCATCTAGGATTTACCCTCTAGTTGGGATGGGTAGTGGGTTACCCAACGATTTCTTTTAGACATAGCCCTTTCTATGAGGATAGTCAGTGAATTTTCTCTGTGGTTACCAGAGCATGATCCTTGGTTACACAATTCAGCGATGAGACAGATTTGACATGTTGGACATTTGGGCATCAGTGATAGATATCCTTAGAATTGTTAGTGACATTTCCTGGGTTGATCTTGGTGATAGAGATCCCCTTATGCACTCATTCAGGTTTCTTTTTGAGCATATATATTTACACCCTATATTTTTTCCCACTCCTTAGGTCCAGTTACTCTCCTTCTAAGAGGGGCGAAGACACGCTGGGTATACCACGTGCTTTCCATGTCTAGCTCTTCTTGTTCGGATGAGCCTACTCTATTTCTATTATTGGGTTGAGGTGCACTATATATACTTTACTCTTTCACTATTCGTTGTTCTATCTACTGATCACCATTTTAGTACCTCCTTTGTTTTTCCCTCAAGATTTTGTAGAATCATACTGAGTATATTTATATTCACCCCAACATGGGTTATTCTCGCATTTGCTGTGCACTTGTAGATGACGGATAGGTCGATTGAGACTACGGAGGAGCGGAGAGGACACATGAGCCTGGTCTGCGTTCAGTGGTCATAGTAGGACATTTAGGTGTGAGACTCATTATCAGTTTACATTTGTTTACCTGTTTTCAGGTTGTGTCACCTTTCGAGTTGGGTGCGTGTTTTTCCCTTTTTCTGTTCGGTATATTTTCAGTACTTTTTTTTCTTTTTTTATTTAGAGGTTAATGCATGACTATTATTGGGTTATAGTTGTTCATTTTTTGGTTTTATTTTTTACTCTGCACTTCTGCATCGAGTGGTCTATTTTTTTGTGTACAGGTACATAGGAAAAGTCCTCCCCAATATTGTTACGCCTTTGGCGCTTGTCGCCAGCCCCTATCCTATGGAGGCAGTCATAGGGTAGTTTCGGATCGAGACCGGTTGGTTCAAGTCTTGAAAAAGTGGTATCATAGGTGGTTCATTAGATGGGTCATTGTTCGGACGTCCCTAAAAAAATATTGATTGGGATTTAGGGAAACAATTTTAACGTGTTTCGAGAGGGGCTCCCAGAACAGGGAGTCCAGTGATAGTACAAGCGGCCACCATATCCATTCACCAGGACCCGGATAACCCGCCTTTCGACTCGAGACAATGAGACACTTGTTGTAGGGAAATTTGGAACCTGAATCCTGTATGATTGAGTCTTTGACTGTCCTTTTGAGTCAGCTCCCCTTGTTATTAATGTTATATATATATATATATGCTCATCTGATCGTGGTAATTCTTGATTATTTTCAGGATGCCCCCATGACAGCAGCCATCCAGGTTAACCTCTCCAGTTTGTGACGAATACATGGAGAGAAAAGAGGCATCAGTTCAAGGACTCCCACGTGATCCCATTTTCCCAGTGCTTCAGTAGTAGCCCCTCCACCTGAAGAGTGGAAGTTAGTACTACCAGATCAGGCTGAGGTTGAGTGCATGCAGAGTGCGCTCCAAGACTTCCAGCGTCTGCAGCCATAGAAGTTCCGCGGGGACCCAGATCCCCAGGTAGCGGAAGACTGGATAGTGTTATTGGAATAACATTTCAGGCCGGTACAGACACCATCATACCAGATGATATCCCCAGCTACCATCATTTTCCTTGGGATGGTCGGGCGTTGGTGGGGGTTGATTACGCTAACCCAGGACGAGTCGTCTCTCACGTGGGACAGCTTCAAGTAGCTCTTCTGGGAGGGGTACTCCCCCACTTGTTTACGATTCATTCAGATTCAGAAGCTTCTGGAGATGAAGTAGGGGGGATGACCGTGGTGAAGTACTTGGACCAGTTTACCGATATGACACGTTACTCAAAGGATATGATCTACGACAGTTACTTCCAGGCATGGAAGTTTGAGCATGGTCTTCATATTAATATTTGTGCTCGTGTAGTACCCCGGTGCGTCCCTACTTATGTCGGGGTGCTAGAGCGGGCACTTGTGATGGAGAGATTATTTGTTTAGGGATGCCAGCTGACAAGGACAAGGAGTGGCCGCTTCAAATGAAAGTCTTCGGTGACCGGCAGGCGGCAGAGAGCAGAGCCTCAGTCGAGGAGGCCCTTCCATGAGTAGACACATGGGTGGGGTCGTACACCGCAGTGGCACTATGGAGCACCTGGGTAGTCAGGAGAGAGTCAGTGCTATGCCTATGACGGATGGGGTCACTTAGCACTAGACTGCCCGACCAGGAATACCGAGCAGCCGTGGTGGGCAGTGGGTTCCCCACAACAGTAGGGATCCCCTAGGTAAGGATAGGGTGGTCCTCAGGGTTGTGTCATAGGAAAAGTGGCATGACATGGATGTCCGAGACGGCGTTTTGAGGTCCTTCCACTGCCAACACTGGGCGGCCCACATTAGGCTCAGGGATCTGGCAGTAGGGGGCCATGGGAAGCTTTAGGCTATGGGTGTTCGTGACCCCCCAACACAGGAGATGGTCCGAGGTATGCTTTTTGTTTACTCTACGCTTGCTTTGGTACTAGTAGAAATAGGAACCCGCCACTCCTTTATATCGTTGAATTTGGTATGGGGGTTGGAGCTTCCAATAGAGGCGCATACACATACCCTTAGCATCAAGGTTCTTTCGAGATGTGCCTCGTTGGTGACCTTTATCTGCAGACAGTGTGAACTATTTTTCGGAGGATAGAGTTTCATGTGGAACCTACTAGTCATCACGATGGAACATTATGACATCATCCTAGGAATGGATTGGCTTTCTATAGTTCATGCTCAGATTAACTGTTGTCACATACGGGTCAGAGGCGTGTTTTTTGAAGGGACGAGGTTCACCATTCTAGGTGAACGAGACCTCATGGCAAAGAAGATGGGTACTCTGAGCAGGAGACCATGGCCTTTTTCTAACAAATTGGCGAGAATGTCTCTCGAAGAAGAAGAGGATATATGAACCTAGATCCCTACATTTTTTTGTGACTACATGGATGTCTTTCCCGAGGATGTCCCCTGACTACCACCAAGGTGAGATATGGAGTTCTACATTGACTAGAAGCCCGGGAAAGCCCCGATATAATGTGAAAAATATCATATGGCACCCACAGAGCTTCAAAAGCTACGACATTAGCTGAACGACCTTCATGAGAAGGGATTCATCATACCCAGTGTGCCCCCTGAGAAGCTTTAGTTTTTTTTGTGAAAAAGGCAGATGGTAGTCTGTGGCTTTGAGTATATTATCGTCACCTGAATCAGGATACAATAAAGAACAAGTACACTTTTCCAAGGATCGATTGCCTCTTCAACCAATTGAGAGTTATGAAGTGGTTCTCCATGATTGTTCTTCAATCTGGATACCACTGGTTGCAGGTTTGTGATGATGAAATCCCGATGTTGGATTTCCATTGTCGATATGGGAATTATGAGTTTCGGGTGATACCCATTGGCATGATGAATTCCTCGACCATTTTCATGACTTTGATGAACCAGGTCTTTCAAGAATACTTGTATAGGTTTGTGTTTGTATTTATTTACGACATACTCATATAAATTGTGATGGAAGTGGATCATGCAGAGAATTTGAGGATGTCCCTAGACTTACTCTGAGAGCACCAACTATATGGGAATATCATGAAGTGTCAGTTCTGGATTCATGTGGTTCACTTTCTGTGGCATGTCATTACAGATCAGGGATTGGTTGTAGATCCCGCAAAGATAGAGGTAGTTCTTGCTTGGAAGCCACCCTAGAATGCATCAGAGGTTAAGAGCTTCCTTGGTTTGGAAGGGTACTATAGGAGGATCATGGATGATTTCTCCATGATTTCTGCACCTTTGACCGCATTTATGCGGTAGGGATGACCGTTCACCTGGACATGTCAGTTCTAGAAGTCCTTCGAGTAAAAGAAGACAGAGACTGACAACTGCTCTAGTGTTGAGGCTGCTAGAGGAGGGAGTTGAGTTCATGGTGTAATGTGACGCTTCAAGAGCTGGGTTTGGGTGCGTACGGATGCAGAAACGGGCAATGATTTCATATTGGTCGAGGCAGTTGATGCCTCATGAGAATAATTATGTGACTCGTGATTTAGAGATAGCAGTGGTGGTCTTCGTATTGATGTTATGGAGATACTACCTTCTGGAAGAGCGTTTTGTGGTCTACTCAGACCACTAGAGCCTCAAGTACATCTTCACTCAGAGGGATTTGAATCTGAGGTAGAGGCACTGGCTGGAGATTCTGCTGGACTATGATTTTGAGATAGTCTACATTCTAGGGAAGGGAAATGTAGTATTAGATTCCCATAACAAGAATTCCAAGGCTCGTTTAGTGTGGGATGTTTCAGAGCAGTTTGCTTCCCTACGACTGATTTTAGTAGAGTAGGAGGGTACAACTTTTCTACAGTCGATGGTGTTGACTCTTTCACTCTATGAGCATGTGAGAGAGTCGCAGCTAGGGTATGTCGATAGAGAATTACTTCATGATCATATATCCATGGGTGATGAACACGGTGGGTATTCTAAAGGAGATAATCACGAGATCCTATTCCTGGGGCGAGCTGTAGTACCAGTGGAGATGTAGGAGGAGGGGATGTGGGAATTCCACACTTCTCCCTTGGCTGTACATCCCGATGTGGGGAAAATTTACAGAGACCTTTAGCGGTAGTTTTGGTGGTCTAGCATGTAGCGGAGCGTAGCTGAGTACGTTTCTTGATGTGATACCAGTCAGCAGGTGAAGGCAGAGCGTCAGGTTGCGGAAGGGTTGTTGCATCCCCTTGATATTCCGGAGTGGAAGTGGGATGGTATATCAATGTACATTGTCACAGGTCTTCCTCGCACAGTGAAGGGCCATGACACTATTTGGGTTATAGTGGACCAACTCATGAAGTCGGCGCACTTCCCTTCCATCAGGGAGCAGAGCCCGATGTAGAGTCTATGACAGTTGTACGTTCCGGAGATCACCTACCTTCATGGAGTACCCACGATGATCGTCTCCGACCGTAACACTTGGTTTATGTCATGATTGTGGGGAGGCCTACAAGAGGCATTCGGGACTCAGCTGCGGATGAGTACATATTTTCACCCCTAGATGGATGGGAAGACTGAGTGCACTATCCAGGTGTTTGAGGATATGCTCAGGGAATGCATGTTAGACTTTGGTCTGAGCTGGAAGGATCACCTTCCCTTGGTGGAGTTCGCGTACAACAATTATTACAATTATACTATCAGGATGGAACCTTTTGAGGTCCTCTAAGGGAGACCTTGCAGGTCACAATTGTGCTGGAAGGAGGTTGGGGAGACCACCATTGTGGGCCCAGAGTTGGTACAGGCAACGATAGAGAAGGTGCAATTCATTCATAAGCAGATGAGGATGACTCGGAGTAGACATAATTCTTACGCAGATCGTCATCGCAGGCCTTTGGAGTTCAATGAGGGGGACAATGTCTTTTTGATAGTCTCTCCGCGCCATGGTACATGGAGGTTTGGCTGGGGTGGCAAGCTATCCACGATGTTTATTAGGACCTTTGAGGTCATGCATAGGGTCGGTGATGTTTCCTACCATCTTGCTCTACCCCCACAGCTAGAGAGGGTGCTTGACGTATTCCACCAGTCGCAGCTGAGGAAATACGTGCACAACCCCACACACGTTATCGACTGGGTAGAGTTATAGATCGAGGATGGATACAACTTTGCGGAGCACCCGGTGGAGATTGAGGA
The DNA here is from genome assembly GCA_963277665.1 of Viscum album. Taxonomy (NCBI): domain Eukaryota; kingdom Viridiplantae; phylum Streptophyta; class Magnoliopsida; order Santalales; family Viscaceae; genus Viscum; species Viscum album. The sequence goes on from OY728140.1 coordinate 1,309,090,541, forward strand.
CCGGTAGGAGCAGACACTATGTGGATAAAACATTCCTTTGGTTTGTGTGTTGTGGCAGCCTGTGAGGGTGCAAGATAGCACAAGGGAATGGGAGAGCCAGATGTGGGCTCAGTATCCTGAGTTGTGTTTGTAGTTTTTTTATTTAGGGAAGAAAAACATGAATGAGGGATTGATTTTGTCACGACCCGACCCAACGGGGCTCGAGCCGCGACTCCCCAAGCCCGCCTCCAATAGGCCAGGGGCTGGCGACCAGCGCCGAGTAGGCTATCACACACATGGGAGGCATTAGCCTAAGGTACCTGTACACATGAACCCACAACCACCTCCATGAAAAAGTGCAGAGATATAAAAACTGGAATGTAAATGCATGCATACACTATCCCACAACCAGAGAGAAACAAAAAAAGTACAAGGGCAAAACAGGTCCCACCAAAAGAAAACTACAAAGCGCGTCCAACCTGCTCTGAAGAAGGGGGGCGCTGCCACAAACACCCGCCGGAAAGCTCCCTCGGCGCAGCTCCGGTAAACACCCTGGTCAACTCGCTCACTAAGCTCCGCCTGCTTCGGGTCCTCCTGGGACTCCGTCAAAAGGCATGTGGTCTGCACAAGACACAAACATGTGCGGGCAAAGCCCGTGCAGGGGTGAGTATACACATACTCAGTAGGCACCCCAAAACTGAAAACCCAAGGGAGAAACTGAAAGGAAACAGTCCTCTCAACCCATCCAGAGGGAACCCAGACGAGAGAGAAACTTCATCTCGTGACCATCCTCGGCTAAACACAACAAGTCAGCTCAGCTCAGCTCAGGTGTATGCCCATACATACACCTTGAACAAACCATATATACTCAACTCATGCCACAAAGCCACAAGAGGTACCTACCTCGTCACCATCAACTGTCCCAACCAGGAGAGTACACCACACGATCACTGTCATCCCAGATGACACTCATCCGAGACATACACTCCATCGGGTTTCTCACAAACCTCTCAGACGCTCACCCGAGAGATCACGCACGTCGGTTGACATCACTGAGGAAAACTCGCTGAAACAACAGAACCACCAAACTCCTCGGATAGGGGATCGCCGCTAGGGTCCACAAGGGGATACCAAGACCCACTCCGGTATACGTAGCTCACAGATAGGGGATCACTCCCAGGGTCCCCTGGGGGATACCATGACCCGATCTGGCATACGTAGTTCTCACAGATGCGGGATCACACCCAGGATCTGCTGGGGGATACCACAACCCAATCTAGTGCTCGACAGAAGCTCCACACTCAGATAGAGGATCATCGTCCATTTAAAGATGGTCACAATGATACCGGAACCCTATCTGGTATAACTCGCGATGTAGGGGATCGAACAGACGATGCTGCAACCCTACCGAAACCACGCGCTGAGTAGGGGATCGCATAACCAACGATACTGTAACCCTACTATAAACCACATGCTGAGTAGGGGATCGTATACCCGACGATGACACAACCCTACTGAGCACGGTCCACTGCGTAGGGGATCATATTTCCGATGATGCCACAAACCCTACGGGGTTAGCCTGCTAGATAGGGGATCGCTGCCCGTAAATAAGCGGTCACAGCGATACCAAGAACCCGATATAGGTAAAGATGCTAGACGATCCACTCCGGGCCCACCGGAGGGATACCACAACTCTAACAGTTTAAACATCTCATCAAGAGGATCACAAACCCATACGAAGGATGTGATGCCACACGAACCCTCGTAGGAATGAACCAAGGGAGAACCCTCAACCACTGCTGGTCCAAACATCGCTAAACCGAGCGACCCGCCACAACGCCACTCTCTGCACCTCCAAGGCCAAAACCGAGGCCACCATCGCGTTCCACGTGGAAAAACATGCAGGATAGGCTGTTTACTCGCCCGAAACGGAGCACCGGCGAAAAAGACACTATTCACCATAGCTATCTTGTGTGGGTCCCACACAACGATCCCAAAACCCATCGAGCAGACCACACCACGGTGATCCCCTCGGAAAAACAAGAGGAATCGACTACTCGCTCATCCGAAACGGACACCCGGTGAAAAAGGCACTATTCACCGAAGGCCAGCTGGGGTGGGGCCCACGCCTGGATTTTGAAAATCATCGAATGGATTGCACCATTGCGATCCTCTAGGAAAAACACACAGGATCAACTATTCATCCGCCAAAATCGGACTCCTGGTTCAAAAGTTGCATTTCTCCGCAAACGCCAAAACCCATCCTCGTGGGGCCCGCACCCCGTTCTCAGTCCCAAAACCCGTAAACCATCTCAAAATGTCCGTCGTACCATCAGGGTCTCAACGCCACTTACGGCACGTCCATCGGACATTCCGGGTAGAAGTTACAACGGCCTGAAGTCATAAAATAATAATATTTTATATGACGTTTCTAACTCCCAGGCCACGATCCCAAACCCTTAAACCCTCAAAGTGAGTTCAAAAGGTCCGTCTCGACGCAAGGAGTGCATCGCCGCAAACGGCTCGCAAATCGGAGTTACGGTTTGCGAGTTACGGGGGTTTAAAGAACCCCTAGAAAATTCTGGCCGGACCACCGCCAGCCTCGCCGGAAACAACCGCGCCGCCGCCGGATTCCGCCACGCCACCGCCGCCGCTGCCAGAAACCGCCGCCCGGCCGCCGTGCCGTCACCGGATTCCGCCATGACCGCTGGCCCTCGTCACCGGAAAACCAGGTTTTCGTCGGAAAACATCCGGGAGCCACCGGGAGCACCCTGGTGCTCCAAATTCAGATCCGAAAAAAGATTCGGAATGCTTGGGACCCGAACTAAACAACCCATATAAAAATTTGAAGAAAAACAACACAAAAATGGGATCTGGGATTGTAAAACTCAAACCGCCTACCACGCGGGCGAAACGCCGACGTTCTGCCATAGATCCGCGCTCCAGAGCTTCCGATGCGCGGTCCTGGAACATCCGCCGTCGAATTCTGAGCTCGTGGGCGCTTCGTTTGCTCGATTCGGCGGAGCGGCGGTGAAGAACGGCGAAGAACGTAGAGAGGAAAGATAATGAGGGGGGGGGGGGGGGGCGCTGATATTTATATCAGTCGCCCGCCGACGCCAAACCCGCCTCGGACCTGACGCCCGATGCGAACAAAAGTAAGGTCACCCCTAGGGTAAACACACCGTTCTGAACGCAACGACGGACTCATATTTTCCATCCGAGACTCTGTTCAGAAGTTATTTGAGCCGACACTCGCACACTAACTTTTCTATTTATTTAAGAAGACGTCCCTGGTGTTGTTTATCACCGCAGGCCCGCGCCCGCAAAGTTTATACCCCGCCTAGGGTAAACGGCACGTTCCGGACGCAACTGTGCCCTCAGATTCCCATTCTGAGCTGCCATTTAGGATATATCATACCCCCGCCACGTGTATAGTATAAAAATACTTAATATTTTTAAAAAATTAATTTCGGGCACACCGGGCCTCGGAATCGCACGCCGTCCTCGCGCCTAGCTTTGGAATTATTCCTAAAATATTCCAAAGGCTGACAGGACCAAAAACCCAAGTCGCTACATCCTCCCCCCCTTAGAACTTTTCGTCCCCGAAAAGCCCTAAGCACAAGGAAAGCGACTGGACTCTCAACTGGGTGTCACACACCAGCGAGCTCACCAACCAACACCCACACAGGGTCTTACCAATGCCCTGAACAAATCTCAAGCAAGAAAAAAATGGAAAGAGTACCGCTAAACAGTGTATGACAAACTACTGCAGTAAGTAGAAAGGACACAAGGTGTACCTCTATCCATCCGCGGTGCCTCTGGGTCAACTGCCTCTAAGGCATGCAACTGTCCTCACCCTCGACCACCAGCTCCCTGAGCTTGGCGTGGACCACCTGGGGGTGGGGGTGGTGGAAATTTATACTACCTACCACCTTCTCCTGCTGCACCAGCTCCGCCACCATGTCCGCCGCCCTGCGGACCTCCTTGCTCAAGACGATGCCTCTGCCAAGGCGGTCCATCGACCAGCTCCCTCTCAGCAGCACGTCAGGTTGGAAAATCTCTAGAAAGATGTCCCAGACCATCGCAAGCGTAACACCGCCTCTCCTGCGGCTGATCAAAACTGGCCTGCGAGACCTGTGAGCCCTGAGGCTCAGATCCTCCATCCTGGGGTCGCCTCCTGAAACGTTGGCCACGTCAAGACCCCTGAGTCTGTCGTCGGCTACCAGATGCCGATCCGACCGACGAAGTCTCGGCTCTCGAGTGCCCAGCACTAACAGCGGGAATCTTCTCAGCCAGAAAACTCTCCACCACCAACGCTCGCTCCAGCACTCCAGCATAGGTGGGCAGGCACAAGGAAACCACACCTGCTCGGATGTCCCTGCGTAATCCCTGTATGAAGGTCCGAGCACTAAAGAACGGGTCTCGAACCATATCCAGGGAGTAGCGTTATAGGTCTATAAACCTCGCTGAGTACTCTGACACAGTCATGCTCTCCTGTCGAAGCTATAGAAGCTCCTGGATCCACACTGACCTCAGCGTCACCGGATAGAACTCCTCCCTGAAGAGCCGCTCAAACTCTGCCCACATGAGCGTCTCCTCGTCATGGTACTGCGTCACCAAACTCCACCATCGCCCAACAGAACCATGCAGAAGGCTCGCCGCTAGGACCACCATCTGATCTAGAGCTGTCCTCACTAGGCGGAAAACTCGGGTGACTGCCTCAAGCCAGTCATCAGCTGCCTGGGGGTCTAGATCACCCCGGAACCTCAGAGGTCGCTGCCTCTGGAACTTGTGCAGCGCACTCAGCCTGCGCGCAACCTCGTCATGCACCACCGGCACAACCAGCTGCTCGACAGGTGGTGGCTCAACTGGCAGACAACCTGGAGGTGCAACCTCAGAACCTGCGCCCTGCTCTATAGCCACTACACGGGGTGGGTCATCAACACAATCCTGCTGCGGAACCCTCGCTGGATGTCGTCGTGGAGGCATCCTGAAATACATTCAAGACGCACCATAGTCAAAGAGTATATCTGGAGAGCTGACTCAAGAAAGACAAGGAAAAACCAAAAACCCAGTCCTATATGATGCATGTACCATTATGTCCCCGCAACCAGTGTACTAATGTCCCGATTCGAAATGTAGGTTATCAGAGTCCTGGTGTATGGATACGTTGGCCGCCTCACCAACACTAGAGTCCCTGGCCTGAAAGCCGAACTCGAAACATCCTAACACTACCGCTATGCAACCCAAACCAAGCTCACAGCTAGACCAGCTACGCTCTAAGATCCCAAAGGTGGAACCTCCTCTGATACCACTCTGTCATGACCCGACCCAACGGGGCTCGAGCCGCGACTCCCCAAGCCCGTCTCCAATAGGCCTGGGGCTAGCGACCAGCGCCGAGTAGGCTATCACACACATGGGAGGCATTAACCTAAGGAACCTATACACACGCACCCACAACCACCTCCATGCAATAGTGCAGAGATATAGAAACTGGAAAGTAAATGCATGCATACACTATCCCACAACCAGAGAGCAACAACAAAAGTACAAGGGAAAAACAGGTCCCACCAAAAGAAAACTACAAAGCACGTCCAACCTGCTCTGAAGAAGGGGGACGCTGCCACAAACACCCGCCGGAAAGCTCCCTCGGCGCAGCTCCGGTAAACACCCTGGTCAACTCGCTCACTAAGCTCTGCCTACTCCGGGTCCTCCTGGGACTCCGTCAAAAGGGATGTGCTCTGCACAAGACACAGACATGTGCGGGCAAGGCCCGTGCAGGGGTGAGTATAAACATACTCAGTAGGCACCACAGAAACTCAAAACCCAAGGGAGAAAATGAAAGGAAACAGTCCGCTCAACCCAGCCAGAGGGAACCCAGACGAGAGAGAAACTCCATCTCGTGACCATCCTCGGCTAAACACAACTAGTCAGCTCAGCTCAGCTCAGGTGTATGCCCATACATACACCTTGAACAAACCAGATATACTCAACTCACGCCACAAAGCCACAAGAGGTACTGACCTCGTCACCATCAACTGTCCCAACTAGGAGAGTACACCACACGATCACTGTCATCCCAGATGACACTCATCCGAGAGATACACTCCACCGGGTTTCTCACAAACCTCTCAGACGCCAACCCGAGAGATCACGCTCGTCGGTTGACCTCACTGAGGAAAACCCGCTGAAACAACAGAACCACCAAACTCCTCGGATAGGGGATCGCCGCTAGGGTCCGCTAGGGGATACCAAGACCCAATCCGGTATACATAGCTCACAGATAGGGATCACTCCCAGGGTCCGTTGGGGTATACCATGACCCGATATGGCATACGTAGTTCTCACAGATAGGGGATCACACCCAGGATCCGCTGGGGGATACCACAACCCGATCTGGTGCTCGACAGAAGCTCCACACTCAGATAGAGGATCATCGTCCATATAAAGATGGTCACGACGATACCGGAACCCTATCTGGTATAACTCACGATGTAGGGGATTTAACCGACGATGCCGCAACCCTACCGAAACCACGCGCTGAGTAGGGGATCACATAACCAACGATACTGTAACCCTACTATAAACCACATGCTGAGTAGGGGATCGTATACCCGATGATGCCAAAACCCTACTGAGCACGACCCACCGCGTAGGGGATCATATTTCCGATGATGCCACAAACCCTACGGGGTTAGCCTGCTAGATAGGGGATCGCCGCCCGTAAATAAGCAGTCACAGCGATACCAAGAACCCGATCTAGGTAAAGATGCTAGAGGATCTACTCTGGGACCACCGGAGGGATACCACAACTCTAACAGTTTAAACATTCAATCGAGAGGATCACAAACCCATACGAATGTTCTGATGCCACACGAACCCTCGTAGGAACGAACCAAGGGAGAACCCTCAACCATTGCTGGTCCAAACGTCGCTAACCCGATCGACCCGCCACAACGCCACTCTGTGCACCTCCCAGTCCAAAACTGAGGCCACCATCGCGTTCCACGCAGAAAAACACTCAGGATAGGCTGTTTACTCGCCCGAAATGGAGCACCGGTGAAAAATACACTATTTACCGTAGCCAGCTCGTGCGGGGCCCACACAATGATCCCGAAACCCATCGAGCAGATCACACCACGGTGATCCCCTCGAAAAAACAAACGGAATCGACTACTCGCTCGTCCGAAACGGACACCCGGTGAAAAAGGCACTATTCACCGAAGGCCAGCTTGGGTGGGGCCCACGCCTGGATTTCGAAACTCATCGAACAGATCGCACCATTGCGATCCTCTCAGAAAAACACACAGGATCGACTATTCATCCGCTAAAATCGGACTCCTGGTGCAAAAGCTGTGTTTCTCCGTAAACGCCAAAACCCAGCCTTGTGGGGCTCGCACCCCGTTCTCAGTCCCAACACCCAGAAAGCATCTCAAAAAGTCTGTCGTACCATCAGGGTCTCAACGCCACTGACGGCACGTCAATCGGACGCTCCGGGTAGAAGTTACAACGGCCCGAAGTCGTAAAATAATAAAATAATATTATTTTATACGACGTTTCTAACTCTCGGGCCACGATCCAGAACCCTTAAACCCTCAAAATGAGTTCAAAAGGTCCGTCTCGACGCAAGGAGCGTGTCGCCGCAAACGGCTCGCAAATCAGAGTTACGGGGGTTTAAAGAACCCCCAGAAAATTCTGGCCGGACCACCGCCGGCCTCGCCGGAAACCACCGCGCTGCCGCCGGATTCCGCCGCGTCACCGCCGCCTCTGCCGGAAACCACCACCGTGCCGTCGCCGGATTCCGCCATGGCCGCCGGCCCTTGTCGCCAGAAAACCGGGTTTTCGCCGGAAAACTTCCGGGAGCCACCGGGAGCACCCCGGTGCTCCAAATTCAGATCTGAAAAAAGATTCGGAAAGTTTGGGACCCGAACTAAACAACCCATATGAAAATTTGAAGAAAAAAACACAAAAACGGGATCTAGGATTGTAAAACTCAAACCGGCTACCTCGCGGGCGAAACGCCGACGTTCTGCCATAGATCCGCGCTCCAGAGCTTCCGTTGCGCGCTCCTGGAACGTCCGCCGTCGAATTCCGAGCTCGTGGGAACTTCGTTTGCTCGATTTGGCGGAGCGGCGGCGAAGAACGTCAAGAGGAAAGATAAAGAGGGGGGGCGCTGATATTTATATCAGCCGCCCGACGGCGCCAAACCCGCCTCGGACTCGACGCCCGATGCTAACAAAAGTAAGGTCACCCCTAGGGTAAACGCACCATTCTGAACGCCACGACGAACTCAGATTTTCCATCAGAGACTCAGTTCATAAGTTATTTAAGCTGACACTCGCACACTAACTTTGCTACTTATTTATGAAAACGCCCCTGGTGGCGTTTCTCACCGCAGGCCCGCGCCCACAAAGTTTATACCCTGCCTAGGGTAGACAGCACGTTCCGGACTCAACCGTGCCCTCAGATTCCCGTTCTGAGCTACCATTTAGGAGATATCACACCCCTTACACGTGCATAGTATAAAAATACTTAATATTTTTATAAAATTAATTCCGGGCACACCAGGCCTCGGAATCGCACGCCGTCTTCGCGCCTAGCTCTGGAATTCTTCCTAGAAATATTCCAAAGGCTGACAGGACCAAAAACCTGAGTCTCTACAGATTTATGAACCAATGTTTAGATCCTGTAAGACATTAAAATTTTATTAATGTTATTCTAGAGCAAGGCATTCTGATGGCGTCCGATTCTGAGCCCCGGTGTGGCCAGAATTAAAATTTAAGTGCATTCACTCTGGACACACCAAACAAATAGAATAACCCCAAAAAGGTTTCTCAGAAGCAAAAACCAATGTCACCGATGAGTCTGGAGCATGTCGTTTACCCAAGGAGGGGTGAAACTTTCGCAGCCACGTCCCTTCTATGGAAAATGCCACCAGGGGTGTTTTCATAATTTTGTGGCCCCAGGTGCAAACTTTACAACATCTTAATGGAGGATCAGATTAAAATTATGAGATAGATATTGAGCTCAGAACGTGGACTTTACCCTAGAGGTGGCTTAACCCCGACCCCACCTAAAGATCAGGCACGGGGCCTACGGGTGGGAGGATTATGTGTTTTTATACTAAAACACATCCACCCCCACCCTTATTCTCCCCCTTCATTTCTCCCAAGCGGGTTTTTCTTTCGACATTCATCAAGTCCCTCTCCCAACATCTCCAAGGCACAGAGGCTCCGGCTGATCACCGGTGAAGCTAAGAGCTATTCCCATGGAGGTAGGAGTTTGTGTTCTCATTTTTAAATTTCGCATATACCTTTGAACTCAATTTCTTGCGTCGAAATTCTGTCCAATTCAGGAACGAAGACCATATTTGTGTAGGATTCGATTTGAGCTTCCCAATGATCCTTTCTAACCGAATTTTTGAGTCCCGGGATGTCCGGGGTGACTCCGATAGTTTTTCCTGCCAAATTATTTTCTTCCAGCAATTCCAGTGTTGTCCGGCAGTAGGCGCGACGGTGTGGCGGATCCTGGGTGGCGGCGACGGCTTCGCATGGCGGCGGGTCTTGGCAGCGGTGGTGGCTTCTCGCAGTGGTGACTCCCAGTGGAGGCAGCGGGCTCCCAGTGGCGGAGGCGGGCTTCAGGCGGTCAGGGCTGGCGGCGTACGCGTGGTGATGTGGCGGGGATGGGGGGGGGGGGTGGTGGGGAAGGCTGTCCGGCTTCGCCTATAAGCGGGAGGCATGATGAACCGGGGTCAGCGTGACCCTGGACAGATGATAGAGACCCGTGCATCACATGTCTTTTGGAAGACGCGCCAGACTGGCTGAGCTGATCTGGGTGATGCGGGGCGGCCCGCACGGCGAATCTCGGGCCGTGGTGGACCAGGTGGTCCCGGCGACCGAGCCAGGGATCGCCGATCTGAAGGGGTGGGTCGGCCTAGGCCCACCCCGTTTTGTCTAATGACGTTAAAGACACCATAACATGCAAATTGAGCATCAAATTCGCATGTCGTCTACGGAAACATGATCCATGGATATAGACTAATGTTTTGAGATGGTCCCGGGGATTTTTAATTCCTGGGATGGGGGCTCAGTGGCGCGACACGCTCGTTAAGTACCTCGCCGAAATTCTTCTTTCGGATGGTGAAAACACATATGATGTCCGTTTAAGGTGTTGTTAGTGGCATTGTGACCCTGGAGTTGAGATAAAGTTGTCCAGGATAGTTTCAAGGATTGATGCAGGAATTGAGACGTGGGCCCCATGGACCATCTGTTTAGCTGTGAGCAACTTTTTGCAGATTTTTCATCAGACGCCCATTCATGGAGAATGAGTAGTCTTTTCATCATGTTTTCTGGAGAGAATCACGATGGCGTAGTTCTCCCAACCTTTTTCGGGACTGAGGTGTGGGCCCCATGAGATGCCGTATGTGCATAATGCAGTGTTGAATAACATTTTCGTTGGGAGACTGTTTCCAGCGAGTAAGTAGTCTATCATGCATGTTTTTTCATGAGGATTACAATGGGGTAATTTATTTGGGAGTGCGAAGCCTCTTTCGAGTTTTCATTAATTGTAGAAACATGAAACATTCTTTTTTGGAGGTACCCTTAACACACTCTGACCCAATGCACAATAGCGATATTAGCAAAGCCCAGAAATTGTTCTGGTCGTGCGGAGTTATCAGACCAGTTAAGGGTTTACCCTCAAGTGGGGTTGGGAAGTGGGTTACCCGCCGACGTATTAGGGTTTACCCTTCAATGAGACTAGGCACTGGGTTACCCGTTGACCTTAGGGTTTACCATTCAGCGGGGCTGGGTAGTGTGTTACCCATTGACATTAGGTTATACCCTCTAGTTGGGCTCCACAGTGGGTTACCCGACGACCTTCTAGCGTTTACCCTCTAGATGGGATGGGCAATGGTTTACCGGATGATTTATTTAAGAATCATCCCTTTTTATGAGGCTAGTTAGTGACTTTTATCTCTGGTTTCTGGAGCGGGATCCTTGGTTTCACGATTCAGCGATGAGATAGCATTGAAGTGTGGGAAGTTTGGGCATAAGTGATGGATATTCATATAACTATTGGAGACTTTTCTTAGGCTGAGAATGGAGATAGAGATCCCCTTACACACTTAGTTAGGCTTATTGTTAAGCACATATATTTACACCTTACTTTCGTTCCCAATCCTTAGGTCCAGTTACTCTCCTTCTAAGAGGGGTGAAGACAGGTGGGGTATGCCACATGCTTTTTGTGTCTAGCTCCTCTTGGTCGGACCAGCCTACTCTCGTTCTCTTGTTAGGTTTAGTTGTAATCTATTTAATGTACTCTCTCTGTATTCTATGTTCAATCTGCTTCTCAATGTATTAGTACCTCCTTTGTTGCTCCCTCATGCTTTGGGGGAATCTTACCGAGTATTTTTATACTCACCCCTGTTTGGGATTTTCCCGCACTTAGTGTGCCCTTGTAGACAACGAACAGTTCGATCGAGATTACAAAATATCATAGAGGACACAAGAGCTTGGGATGTGTTTAGTGGTCATAGTAGGAATTTTAGGTGCGAGAATCATCAACAGTTTACTTTTGTTTACCTGTTCCCTAGTTGTGGTACCTTTCAAGTTGGGCGCGTGTTTTTCCCTTTTTTTGTTCAGTATAATTTCATCACTTTACATTATTTTTTTTATTTAGAGGTTGATGCATGACTGTGGTTGGGTTATAATTGTTCGTTCTTTGGTTTTATTTTTAATCTACACTTCTTCATCGAGTGGGCTATGTGTGTGTGTTTGTGTGTGTGTATAAGTACATAAGAAAAGGCCTCCCCGATATTGTTATGCCTTCGGAACTTATCGCCATACCCATGCCTATGGAGGTGGGCTTCGGGTATTTGTGGCTCAAGACCAGTGGGTTCAGGTTTTGACACTGGGCCTATGGAAGGAGGGATTTGGGAAGTCACGACACGACCTCGAGAATCAGGTCAGGAAAAATTGGTATTAGAGTAGTTGGTTCTACTGGGGAACTTTGAGTCTTGTCTTTTGATTCAGAAATAGTGATATGTGTAATTAGTGTGGTTTTCAGTTTTGGGAGTCCAGTGACGGTGTGACGACTAACATATCCATACACTAGGACCCTAACTTCTGATTTACGATTCAGTGAATGAAAACACTAACTATGTCTGTGTTTTTGAAAAGTGTTCATTGTGGCTCTTTGAGTTAGCTCACCAGGTATAAGATATTGACCATGGAACATCTATTTCTTTTCAGGATGCCTCCACGCAGACATCCAGCCAGGGTTCTAGATAGAGTACGTGATGAAAGCCCACTGAGTGATGATGATTTAGTGTAGGTACCCCTTTATACAGTTGTACCATCGAGTGGTGTACCAGAAGCACCACTACTCATTGAGAATCTGATGCCACCATCACTAGCCGTAGAGGTTGCACTTCGACAGAGCACATTGCACGAGTCCTAGTGCCAGAGGCCACCGAGGTTCCGTGGTGAGACGTATACACACGTGGTTGAGGACTGGATGGAGGCCATGGTCATAGTTTTTCGAATAGTAGGGTCACTAGTTGATCTTATGGTTATCTTTGCTTCCAGTCATCTTCAGGCAACAACAGGGATTTTTTGGAGCTTGATGCTCTAGGTTCATGATGAGGTGAAACACATCTGTGCGGAATTTGACTGTCTTTTCAGGGCATAGTTCATCCCAGCAACCTTACGCTCAGTGCATATACAAAAGCTTCTCCACATACTATAGTGTAGCATGACTATGGCTCAGTATTTAGCGAGGTTCACCAACCTTTCGTGCTACTCCACTGACATGGTGTGAGGCCTATTCTTCATGGCCTGGAACATTGAGCAGGGGATTAGATGAGTGATCTAAGCTTTGATGGTATCTCTCATCATCCCAGTGCTAGCTAGAGTGTTAGAGGTAGTACTCATGGTAGAGGGATTATTTTCTGAGCTGTCACTGGTACCGAGACCCACCACCGGATGCCACGTAGCTGATTCACCTGCAGTTGTCATCAGACAAATGATGCAGTGGTCCAAAAGGACCAAACCAACAGGTGGAAAGCCACAAGATACATGGTCGATTGTGTGGGGATCTTGATATATATCATGATAGGTGAGGAGAAGGCAATGATGCTTTTGCAGCAGGCAGGGTCACATAGCTCATGACTACCTGACCCGTCTTACGGATGACCCGCAGACTGTCAAAGGACCACCTGGGAAGAGGTGAAGATTCGATATAGGAGGTATGTAGGCTATAGGTGAATGTGGTAGAGGAGATAATCGTTCAGTAGGTGTTGGGTGAAGATTAGAGGTTCTACCACAACCACCTCAACGAGGTGATCTCTTACCACAAGGAGTATGTAGACATGTACAGTCTCAGCTCCATGTTGATAAGGCCTACGACCACAGTTCTCGAAAGATGATCCATGGAACAACTTCTGTCTACTCCACCTTAGATTTAGTACTTATTGACATAGGTTCCTGGCACTCTTTTATTACCACGACCCTCGTTTGGAGCTCGAAGATTCTAGTGGATCAGTTGGCTCGAACCTTACGACTAGTAACTCCTACAGAAGATGGTTAGATGATTACACAAAGGTTCCAGTAGTGTAAGCTTACTATAGTAGGGAAGAGATTCAACATTGAATTTCTATTAGTGGCATCGAGGCCTTACGATGTCATCTTGGGGATGGATTGGTTATCTATAGTCCATGCTCAGATCGACTACATTAGGAAAAAAGTGCAGTGTGTCCATGATTATGGGACTAGGTTTTATTTCACTAGTGAAAAGGTAACATTTTTAGCACATGATGGACTTACCTAGAGGAGGGTGCAGCCCAACATGAATCAGTTGGCTTGACTTACCCTTTAATTGGTTGATGTGGAGAGTCTGAGCTATCCTATAGTGCTGGAGCAGTACCAAGATGTTTTCCTAGATGATGTTCCGGGTCTACGTCCTCATAGAGAGGTGGACTATTATATTTACTTATACCCCGTGACGACACTGATATCTACACTAGAATATCAGATGGATCCATAAGAGCATTTAGGGCTACAAGTATAGATGGAGGTCTTTCAGAGGAAGGGGTTCAATAGGACCCGTGTTTCTCCTTGGGTAGCCTTAATTTTTTCTCCAAGAATGAGGATGGGAGTTTGAGACAATGTGTGGACTATCGGTGCCTGAAAAAAGTGACCATGGTGAAAAAGGACCCACTACCTTGGATTGATGATCTTTTTGATCAGCTGAAGGGAGAATAGTGGTCTTCTAAGATAGACCTCCAATCAGGTTATCACCAGCTCAGGGTACGAGATAGGGATGTGTAGAAAACGACCTTCAGATGGTAGTATGGCCACTATGAGTTTTTGGTTAAGCCATTCGGCATGAACAATGCCCCAAAAGTGATCATGGGACTCATGAACATGATATTCTAACCATACCTCAATTTCTTTGGGGTAGTCGTCATTGATGACATCCTGGTATACTGAGCTATAGAGGAGGATCATGCATATCATCATTAGATAGTTCTGGTCACACTCTCAGAGCACTAAATTTATAGTAAGCTCTCGAAGTTCTAGTTCTAGATTCTAGAGGTTCATTTACTATGACACATCATCACGAAGGATATAGCTGTGGTGGATCTAGGGAAGATTGAGACTGTTCTTTCTTGGGAGCCACCCCAGAGTGTGACGGAGGTGCGGAGTTTCCTGGGTCTGGCTGGTAATTACCGGAGGTTTGTGCCTAACTTTTCCAACATTGCAAACCCCTTATCATTGTTGAAAAAGTAGGGTAAACCATTTATGTGGTCGGAGAGAATTCATAAAAGTTTCCAGGAGCTATGGTAGAGACTGACTAGTTCCCCCATAGTTAGGCTACTGGATGAGGGCATTGGATACGTAGTCTACTATGACGCATCAGGGACTGTGCTCAAATGTGTCATGATGCAGGAGAGATTAGTGATCGTGTATGGTTATAAATAGCTAAGACAACAAGAGATAAACTACACTACCCATGACCTAGAGTTAGCAGTAGTTGCCTAGAGTTAGCAGTAGTTGCCTTCTCCGTTATGATTTGGTGACATTACTTGATAGACGAACACTTTACAGTTTACTCTGATCACATGAGTATGAGGTATATCTTCTCTCAGAAAGACCTGAACCTGATACATCAGCATTGTCTTGAGTTCCACCAGAATTATGACTTCAAGATAGTCTATACATATATAATGGGTAATGTAGTAGCTGATGAACTTAGAAGGAGATCTGGTATACATATTTTGAGTGAGGTGATCGAGTAACTAGCCACGTTTTGGATATCCTATGTGGATCGAGATGGAGCTTCTTATCTTTAGTCTCTGACAGTCACTCCCCCACTGCATCAGTGAGTTAGGGAGGTGAATCTTGGGGACACTGACTTCAAGGCTTGACGTGCTATGATAACCACATGACATGGAACAGATGAATTTTCTAAAGGTGGGGATCACATCATCCTCTTCAGAAGACGTACTATGGTACCAGTGGCTCTAGGGAAGGAAGTGTAGAGGTAGTTCCGTAAGTCCCCTCTAGCGGTAAATCTAGGAGTATAAAAGATGTACCAGGACCTTCAGTGTCATCACTGGTGGATGAGAATGAATAAATAAGTGGCATAGTTTGTCTCACGATGCCTTACTTGTGAGCAAGTGAAGGAAGATAATTAGGTTCCAGTGGGCTTTGTTCAGCCACTAAATGTGCCAGTGTTGAAGTGGGATAGAATTTCCATGGAATTTGTGATTGAACATCCATGAATGTATAAGGGACATGATTTCATCTGGGTGATAGTTGACCGACTAACCATGTCTTCCCACTTACTACCTATCAGAGAGAAGGGTTCAGTAGAGGGCTTGGGACACCACAACATTTTGGATATTTCACAGCTTCACGAAGTTCCCTTAATGATTGTATCTGATTGAGATTTAAATTTGACTTCCTGGCTATATAAGTGGTTGTAGGAGGAATTCAAGACTCGGTTTCGATTGACCACCACATTTTATCCTCAGATGGATGGTAAAACATAGCAGTCCATTCAGATGCTTTGAGACATGTTGCATGATTTCATCCTTGATTTTGGTCATAGCTAGGAGGATCACATTCCCTTGGTGGAGTTCACGTACAACAATAACTATCACTCCAGCATTGGTGTGGAACCATTTTAGGAATTTTACAGTTGACCTTGTAGATAAAATCATTGTAAGTCCGACCTAGGGGAGTCAGCACTCATGGGACCAGAGATGGTATGGACTAGAATTAAAAAGGTGCAGATCATTCAAGAGCGGATGAAGACTAAACAGAATAGGCGGAAGTCTTATGCTGACAAGAGATGGATACCTCTATAATTTGAGGATGGTGACCATGTATTCCTATAGGTCTCGCCTTGATGAGGTTTTCAGAGATTTGGCCAAGGCGAGATGTTATCTCTGAAGTTAATTAGACCCTTTTAGGTGCTTAGCAGAGTTGAAGATGTTGAATAATACTTATCTATTCCCACTCAGTTGCACCAGGTGCACGCAGGTTTCCACATATCCCAGCTAAGGAGGTACGTGCATGATCCTTCACACATCATTGACTTGGGAGAGATCGATATTGATGATGTGGAAATATTTTCGGAGGGTCCAATAGAGATTTAGGTTCGACATGAGAGAGTCCTTCATGGGCAACCGATACCTAGGGTGTGCGTATGTTTCCAGCACATGATCCTCTATGAGAGAACATGGGAGTGAGAGGCTTAGATTAATGATCGGTACCCCCACCTGTTTCCCTAGTTTTTGTTGTAGATTTTGAGGATGCAAGGACTTGAGGTGGGGATAATGTAAAGACCAAAAAAAATTCCATGTAATTTTTTTAATTAAACAGATATATTACGAGTCCTCAAAAATTGATGGCACATGATTTTGAGACCCGAAATGGCCAGAATAAATTTCAAAACTATCATTAAGTACATTCAGTTATCATGTGTGCATGAATTTTAACTTTTGAATCAGTGATCAAAATTGAAATCTAAGAGCACCATTGAACTCGCAGCACCAAGATTCGCTTAAAGGGTCCTTGACATTGTCCATAGTAGGTAGCAGGGAAGATTTGGTTTTTTAGGTTTTCATGGAGGATTAAAATAAATCAAATGTTTTATTTTTTATTAAACATCTTCCATCCTTTTAAATTCATTGGAGGTGGGGACCACACGAGGGTGGTAGGGAATTTAATACTGAGCATTATATTCTTGGTTACACAAAGTGTGTATCCATGAAACCCATAATTTAATGAAATCACAGTAATGAAAAGTTAAAGAAAAAATTATCTTATATTAATGAGGAAGGCTTCTCTACTTCCTCTTTGGAAATTTTTTGGTAATGATTAGAAATGGGAGAAGAGAACATTAAAGATTCTTAGGAAGAACAAATCCACCATACAGAGAATGGAGGATCGATGTTTGAGCAACCATGGATGCTTGTTACAGGGCAACAAATGCCGACCCATCTTCTTCAACCAAGAGAGCTCTCCAAGGATTCAGGGTTGGGTTTGTTCGTGACTGTTCTTAGTTGATTTTCTATTGATTCTTTCTTCCTGAGCCGTATGTTATTGGTCTAACGCAGTGGGGGCATGCCAAAAAAACATATCCCTATCCCTTTGCTACTACATTGCTTGACATATTCTTCATGGGCGTAGCCTCATGTTGAGAAGAACACGACCTTGAAGGGGTAGATGAAAAGGTGATGTACTGGTACACACAACGAATATTTTAGATTGAATAACAGGCCACCGGAGATCTCTCGGTGACCCGCGAATGTCTACCGGTGACCGACGCTGGTTTGGTACAATGTGGCGGTCGTCACACTGGTTGGCATCGATGGTGGTGGTAGCGCAACCACAAAGCCAAAAGAGGTTTACTCTCATCAGATGAGGTGGATGAGGGTGGCAGTTGGCACACCAGCTAGTCTTGTGGGAGGTGGGGTAGAGAGAGACTGTGCCTCCAGAGATATATGTCATGGCTACTGAGCCATGACGGCACACCTAGAGGGCGGTCGAAACCATGCCCACCGCGGTTGGAGCAGACGTGACATCGCACTGTTGGAAGAGGCGGTGGTGGGAACCTCGGTCGGCTGTGTCACACCAAGCAAGACCCACTATAGGTGGGTCCCATGTGAAAGCAAACTACACCATGTGGCACCTTCGGGTTGGCCAAAACCGAATGATCGAACTGGACCGTTCAGGAAACCGGGGGGGGGGGGGGCTCCCTCGGGTTGTGGCTGGGGCGGGCCCCACCACAGAGGACCGAACCTAGCCGTTGGCCGCGTCTAGCAGGCCGTGCTGAGTGGGTCAAGCCCTGCAGGCTTGGATGCCCTTTTGTGGTCGAGGCCAAACCCGAACCGGGTCGGGCCGGGCGGATGGGACCGAGTCCCATCTGGACCCATATACACCTTTTTTTAATATCTTGAGAATTGGGCATCCGTTTGACGAACCGTATGTGGTACCTGAATACTTGGATCGATACAGTCGTTCAGTATAATATACTTGAGTTTTGGATAATGATGGAGTACGGCAGGGTTGGATCAAACCCGAATCCAACCGGGCCCTATGAACGGAAACACTAATAACCTACAGACCAGGTGCCTGATTGATGCACCGTCGGTTGCATTGGGACCCTTATGACATGTACGTACTATGGTAATCTTCTTCATGGGACGTAGTGGAATTTTATGTGTGGCCTATGTCTTGAGGGGAAGATCCTATCAAAATCAATTGTTCTTATTACACAAACCATGTGGCTGGCTATACATGAAGAATATATAGATCTTGTGGGGGTCATCTGTAGAACCTGTGTGGTTCATCTATAAATCATGTATAGAAAATTTAATGATCCAATGTGGTTCATCAATAGGTCTTATGTGGGTCATCTTGAGATCATGTATGGGTCATCTTCAGATCTCATGTGGTTCATCTTTGATCCTATGTGGTTCAACAGCAGTGCTTCTCGATGTAGTAAGATGATCTAACAATACAATAAATCATCTATACTTCCGTACATAAGTTATACCTGGTGTGAGATGAGTCTTTACCTTTGTGGTACAGTTTTGTGTATTGGAACTGTCGTGTTATTCTTATGGGTGGTGTAACCTTTGTGGTACTTACCTTCGTGGTATTCTTTTCATCATGGAAAAGTTGTGCTTGTGGCTAAAGAGTTGGGAAATTTGTTTCTCAAGAATGAGTTAGGTTTTTTGATAACTTAGGTATATGTATAGGCATATAATCAGGTAGGGTAGACTGTTGTTTTTGTGCTCTTAGAGTATGGTATTTATTTGTAGTTTATCCTTTGTGGATTCTGAGAACCCTTCGGGGGTCTCATGGTCCCTATTGAGTTTTGTTATACTTGCCCCTATATAGGCTATGCCCGCACCTTACTATGTGCCGTGAAGATGACAGACAACATTGATTGAGGTTGAGGGTTCTTGGACTAGAGGCTACTCGGAGGCGGACCATTAGACAAATATCCTTGGTAGTATTATTTTTAATATATAATTTTTTTCTTACTTAAAACATACAAAGAATGATCACACCACTCGGGGAGTAGGAATGACAATGTCCTAGGTAGTATCACTTGACCATTATTTTACAATCATCTTGTAAGTAACAATAACAATCATGAATCACAATATTATGAACTTGATCATTTTCTAGATAGCACATCCACCGAAAAATTACCTACTTTGAATTTTTGGCTGACCTAGATGACCTATTTGAAAATCATAACACACTATCTAAAAATATAATCAAATATCCCAGTGTATCATCCTTTACCCAATTTAAATCCAACCCAAAATTCATAATCGTTTTTTATTACATAGATTTGAATATCATATAACATGTAGAACATCAAACCGATGACAAAAGTCCATGACACTCTATGTACAATGTTTCTTGTCTCATAAAATGTACTAACACCATGAATATATTAGGTCCTCACTATCTCTAAAAAGTCTTATAGGTCTTATGTACCCTGAAATACATGATACATCCATACTGGTCATAAAACCATAATGGTAATGATCACCA
Organism: Viscum album; assembly: GCA_963277665.1. Lineage (NCBI taxonomy): Eukaryota > Viridiplantae > Streptophyta > Magnoliopsida > Santalales > Viscaceae > Viscum > Viscum album. The sequence goes on from OY728140.1 coordinate 1,309,110,604, forward strand.
TTTCAATCATTAGGAATATCATCATTTTAAATTTAGTTATTATTAATTATTTGTTTTTTTGTATTTTTATGTCACACAAGGATTTATTTAAATATCATATGTTTATATATATAGAATTAAACAATTCCATATTTTTTCTAAAATATTAATCCTGAATTTGTAGGTTTTGATATACATTTTCTATTACTGAGTAGTTGAGCTCACCCTTCAAATGATTAAATTTCATCTGGTATAATGGAATATGTCACGAATGATATCAATATAAGGATATCATGAAAAAAATTTATTAGAGATGTCGATGAATTATTAATAATTATGTAATATAATATATAGCTATGAATTCCCATTGGTGGGAAATATGAGGCCTTTATTATTTAATGATTTTTCCGAAATCTAAAAACCCTTTTCCCTAAAAGACCTGGGGAATAAATTTTTTTGAAATATTTGATATAAATCATATAATTATAAGATGGTTAAATCTTGTGTGTCATTATGGAATCTGAGTAGTGTATAGATATGATTAGATATTATCATTTTATCATTTAATGATAATTCAAGAGTCATAAATTTAATTAAGGGACCAAAAATTAAGTTTGATCTTAATTTAAATGATTGTCAAAATAATTTATGTGTGTTTAGGTAACATTCAATAATTTAAGTTATTTTGGGATTCAGATAAGAGGGAATTATCAAAATCTATGTTATTTAGGGATTCAATAATGTATGTTATTTAGTCATAGTGAATTATTCTTGTTAGATATTAACCCAATCTTCAATCTGGAGGTTGATCTATGGTCATAAAACCACACTCCAATCTAGAATCTCCTGGGGGTATTCATTATTTAATAAAACTATAGTTACTATAGTCTATCAAAAATTTAATTTGTAAAGGTATTAGGTTATGGAAATAGTGATCTTGATATAAGAAAAATAGTAAGGGAATGAGGGTAATTTTGGTTTAACAGAATGATAATTACATAATTTGAACTTGTAATAAATTTTGAGTATAAAATTTTCATGCAATAATTTATTTATTGTTCAAAATTTTAATTAATCAACATTATGTCATTTTATTTTATGTAAAGGATAATACCCAAAAAACAAAAATTAATATATTATTCGATGAACAATTTAAAGACTATACAATTGAAAAAACTAACAAGATAATATAGGATGATAAATATTATGGTGAAGCACAATCAACTATCATAAACTATGATAAAAAGCATAAAAACACATGTTTTTTGAACTCATCAAGGAGGAGATATATTAATTCTCATCAATTTTAATGTGATGAAGATGATTATGTTTAGAAGATTAGATTTATTATATAAAAAATCATTATAGATGAATTAATAATTTTCCAATAATAAATGAATAATTTAGCTAACATGATAGAAATAAAATCAGTTTTATCCTTTTCATACCTATAATTTTAACATAGAAAGCTCATTAACAAATATTTAGTTATTTATGATTGTCTTTTAGGAATCCATAACTATCCTTATAAGTGAGTGATAATTTAAATAGCGAGGAAACAATTAATTTAATTGAGATAGAATGTATACCATGATCTTGAAACAATATATTTCCCTATAAAACCAAATATGATATGTTTCATGTAATTCAGTAAACATTGGTATAAAAAAACTCAATATATTTTGTTTTTAAAAAATATAAAAATAAATATAAAATCACAATATAGTTTTTATGTAAGATGATTTCAATTTATGAATAATAAAAATATTCTAAAAGAAGAAATAAAAATATTATTTAAAGTTCATCCTATTGAATCAAATTTTATCTATAATTGAAACAAAGGAGACTGACTTTTGTTTTCTCTAGAAAAATCCTATGATATACGCAATGTACTACAATATCAGTGAAATCAAAATAATTAATTTTTTTTATCGTGGTTGTTTCCAATAGAAAAATACTATTTGAATCACCACCTTCGACATCCACCAGATATTATCTAATAATTAAGTATTTAATTGATATCTGGAGGGGTTATATATGTTGATATTTGGATTATATAAAAATTTAATTATAAATGTATTAAATTTTTTTAAGTGATGTGTATTCTTTTATATTTCATAGTATGAATTTAAAAGTATTTGTATGTTGAAATTTAACTAATGCATATATATATATATTCAATTACTATATATTAATTACTAATTGGATGATTTTATTTAAAAAAATTCTTTCATAGAATGCATCAATTTGTTTAAAAATTTAATTATTAATTTAGAAGTCCCTTGTTTAGAATTTTAAATATTAACCAATACTATTTAAAATAAAAAAAATTGTAATTTTATTTTAATTATGTTTATAAAAAGTGAAATTATTCTTTATACTTTATATAAATTAAAAAACTATTCTTTTATTAATGATAAACCAATAAATGACATTAAAATCAGCAATATTTATAATCTTTCAAAAAAACGTAACTTTAATGCATATTACTTTTTTTCCCTGAAAAGGTTTTTACTTGTTGAGTAACTTTATTCTATCAATAATAGTTAAAATATAATTTATAATGAATACCAATATGAAATTTTAATCTAATAAAATATATTATTCTTATTTTAAAATATAATCGAGTATAATTTTTATACTTATATATAAATGTAGTATCACTCATTCAATTTCTAATCTATGAAAAAATATTAATAACATTAATGGGTAAAATTCCACATTCAAAAAAATAGTTTTCTATAAAAATAATTCCCTAAAAAAATTATTATTACATGATCTTATTTGGGTTTGTTTTACCTAAAATACAAACTATTCGATAATATTTATATTATGAATCCTTAAGAAAAATAATGTTATTATATTATTATTTAATATTATGTTTATTATTATTTCATAATTATTTGGGAATAGTTGTATTTATATATAATTTACTTATTAATTAATCTCTATTCATTCCTTATGCATGATGAATCTATTTCCTTACAACTTACATTTTCACAAACTATGCCATCATAACTCAGAAAATACAAATGTGATAATATGATTCCTTAATACCATATGATTCTAGTATCATGTGTAATCTGAAGATGATGTAATGTTTTTGTTAAAAAATAATCGACCATGCCATTATAATGCTAATATTAAATAATCCATCATATTATATATCACATCATGATTGAATTAAAATATAAACAACAAAAATATTTATAATAAATTTTTAAAAATGACGTGTATAAATTGATATATATATCTGTTTTTGTGTGTGAATATTTTTCATAAACATATGATTATGAAATTTAATTTTGTTATATATAATATTTGAACACATTTATTCTATGTATGAATTATGGTATGCGGTTCTTTATAAAAAAATTTATTTCTTGAACGATATTTCATATAATGCGCTATAATATAATTTATATTTTGAGAATTATTCTTAATAGTTTTATTTAAAAATATTAATTTAATTATTTATGTTTTTTGAAGCATATCATGTTAATTCTTTAAATGGACTTCAATTAAAATTATACCATGGGTTCATTTATTAATTGTAACTCTTTTAAATTTCTTCAATATAGTATTATAATGTGATCCAAAATATATGTTTACGAATTTTTTTATATGATATTTTACTCATATATAATAAATATATTTCATTCATTGATATTTTAATATAAACATAATTGTATCCCAATTATGATAATTTGTTTATTACATTCTTTTTACAATAAGAGTTACTTTTCTCAAAATTAATTTCCTTGAGAAACATTTCATAATGGGAACAATTATTCCTTTTATAGTGTAATAATTGCATATAAAATTTATTGTATAACTATTTTTCTATATTTTATAATCAATGTTTCAATAAATTAATCCTCTTTAATTGGTTATTGATTCATGATTTATCAAGGTCGTAATTGTTTCTTCTCAAAATTTACTTCATTGTAAAATATTTTCACTTATGCCCCTAACTAATTTTATGTGGTGAATATACTACCTATTTGAAATATTATGTTATTGTTCTACATTATTAATGGTATTTAGTGCCTTATTCTATGTTCAATATTATGAGTGTTTTAATCTATGTTAACATGCTTATAAATTCATTTTCCAACACTTGGGATATGTTTTGATTAACCATCCACCATTTTTTAGATTAATTATAACCATGTCATCCTATTTATCTATTATAAAATTATTTATTTACCTTATGTTAGTTTCTTAATATGGGTTTCAATTTATTCATTTATCTAGTTTAATATTCATTGTATTTAAATTCATATAATTCATATGGAAAATGAAATTGTCTTAATAATGTGTCGAGTAAGACTTATTATTATATAGCCCCTCAATGCAATTTTATCTTCCATGAGATAGATGGTTTTTGTATTTGGTGTATGCCAACACAATTCAAGAATTTTTTCTCATTTCTAATCATGATTGATGAAATTATATATTTTATACAACAGTTATAGAAACAAATTCATGGATGAGGCATTGATGTTATATATCATGATTTCTGGAATTATGTTTTCCACCACCAAGATTGAAATCAATATTATCCATGTGATTAACTAAATTTTCATGTGATTAATTATGATTATAATTAATCAAGGAATTTAATATGAGATATTAATTTGGATTAGTTGAAATAATTAATTATGAATTAATTATTTTCTTTGAAATGATAATTAAACTGGTGATTAATTATTAGTAATTAATTTGGTTATTATAAGATAATTAATTAAAAATTATTTATGTTATTTGAGATGATAATTTATTAAGGATAAATTAATATTAATTAATTTAGTTAAGTTTGGAAAACTAATTATGAATTATTTATGTTCATTGAGATGATAATTAATCGTGGAAATAATTATGAGATATTAATTTGGTACGTTCGAATAATAAATTGCGAATTATTTATGTGCTTCGAAAGGGTAATAAATCGGGGAAATAATTATGAGATATTAACCTTTTTAAGTAGATGTAATTAATTTTGAATTAATTATGTGTCATGAAGATATAATATTGATAATTAAACAGGAATTAATTATGAGATATTGATTTGGGCTATGTTGAGATAAATAAATTATGAATAAATTATGTTATATTGAACCAACTTCCTTGAGATAATTATTTTGAAAAATAATTATGTGATATTCAATCTGTTTCTTTAGAGATAATTAATTTTTTAAATATTTGTGTGATACTAGGATGGTTTCCATGAGATAATTATTATTTAATTAATTATTTAATTTTGATATGGTTTTCGGGTGATAATTAATTGTAAAATTGAAATATGATTTTGAAAAGGTTTATTTTTTTATTAGTAAATTGATAAATTAAATAGATAAATTAATGAGACTAATTAATGGTTAAATTAATTAATGTTATAGATATGATTAGTTAATTGTCGAGTTAACGAACCAAATTGATTTGTTTAACTAATTGTCATGTTATTAATGAATATAATGTTTTTAATTAGTTATTGAATTAATTAGTGGACTCAATTAATTAAATTAGGAATTAATTAATGGAAGAGATCATGGTTTTTCTATACATTCATTTCTATATCCATGATACATATATATGTATGATAGATAAATGGATTGTGAGATTGGAACTGACGCTCCAAATACTCATGGAGTGTTAGACATGGTGTTCTACACACATCATGCCTTCAAATTTTCATTTATACGACACGAAATGATTTTCCAAATAACCATGGCTTGTGAAACAAATAATGATGCTCCAAATACTCACCAGTGTGATAGAAATGCTGTTATACAACAATTAATTGACATTGGACAGAGTTAGAGATGGCGCTTGGGATTTGTGGGGTGCAGGTGACTCGCGGCCATGACCGTTGAGGTCCTCCTATCTAGGGTTCATTATGACTCTTCCTAACTATTTTCACTTGATGCTCGTGGAAGGGGAATCAAGATCCACATGGAATGTAGACGTGGTACCAGTGAAAGACTCACTTCTAGATCTGAGGCGCGATGCTCAGACTGTTGCTCATCAGGATGAAGAATCATCAGATCTGTTGCATGTCGTTACACTCTGGGTTGAAGGAGATCCACATGTTCCTTGCCGAGCTGAAGGAACCGTAGATCTTCAATCTGTTTTGAAACCCTCATTCGATGTGCCAGTCGTTATTGATGCAAATAGGGTTGACGGTGTGCATTTTTTTGAACCTCTGCTTGTGAATTGCCAAGCTTTTTTTAATGATTTTAGATCTAGGGTGGATAACAGGGCCGACAGTGCTCATTTGGTAGTTGGAGTGGGGAGGGACATGGCTTCATCTGGGGTGTTGAAGAGGGTGTTGCCGATGAGTCTGTCCAATAAACATTTGAAGGCTTCGTTGAAGAATTTGAAGGCAGCTTTAGATGGCGGTGTAACGGATCTGAGTGGCCAAGCGGGTTGTCCTGCCTCCGCACCTTTGTTTGCTTCATTTATTGATTCCCACTCAAGCATGATTCTTTGAAAGGGTTCAGCATATCATGTTGATATCATTCCTGAAATATTTGATGAGAGTATTGGAATTGGTAAGAACTCCCTAATTGCACGTCTTTTTTTAGCAAAGGGTGCGATGCCCTGGAAATTTGATGATCTTGTCAGACGAGTTTCATTCTTGCGGGGTTCCTCTGATTGGTGGTGCATTTCTCTTAGTTATGGATTCTTTCATTTCATTTTTTCCATCAAATTCTCTCAATTTTCATGCATGGAGTATTGTGTCCCATACATTGAAACCTGGATGGCTTCATCTTCATGAATGGTCCTTGCTTTCAATGCCTCTCATGCAAGGAATTCCTTTTCACAAGTCTGGGTCCGTTTTCATGGGCTTAACTGGGTCCTTTGGAATCTAAATAATCATCATGACATTGGCATGGCGATTGGATCCCCTATTTTCCTTGACAAGGAAACTGAAGTTGTTCGGTTTGGACATTTTTCTAGAATATTGGTGGAGGTTGATTTGAGCTCCAGCTTGATTGGTAAGGTTACTCTTTCCACTCCCACTGATAACATTAATATTGATGTTGAGTATGAAAGGAAACCACTTTTTTGTACCGAATTCATGGTTGTTAGTCACTCGTTGGAGTTATGTCGGAAGAAGATATCTTGTGAGAGTTGTGGGATGAAGGGTCATCTGAATACTCTTTGTAGTAAGATACTTGATCGGAAGCATGTGGACTTGTCAAATAATGAAAGGGAGTCTATCAAAAAATCATCTGCCACTCCGGCTATGGTGTTGGCCTCCAGAAAACCTATTCCTCTTGTGAAAGGGAAAGGGCTGATAGTGGATACGTCTCCGATGAGTGGCCCCACTAATGTTCGGGCTGATCACACGGAGATTCCATCGAAGGATGGTCATGATGTTGCTCCCACTAGGTTAGTTGAGGCTGGAAATACTCTTAGCCTCTCTGTTTCTGGATTCCCTGCTTGTATAGATCCTCCAAATGTAATTATGAATGATAGTCCTGATGCAGGCTTGATACGTGATGAGTCTTTTGAGTTGGATCCTTCTGGGACTTCATAAAATGTTGATTGCCATCAGGAAATTCATAATCTCTTGATCTCCTCTAACATTTCTGGGAAGTGGGGTGACATCTCTAAGGCGGAAGAAACAACGACGGGTTGCGGTGGACTTAGCACTTTCATAGATGCCCATCTTTCTGGGAAAGGGAAGGTGAATGATTGCTTAGTCTTAGATCCTGCTCCTTCGAAGAGACGACCAAGGAAGGATTATTCTAAAATACCTCGTATGGTGTCTACACGATCTTCTAAGCGTTCAGGTGCATTCAATTCTGATATTCTCAAAATCCTCAATTATGATAATTCCCACTCTGAATGGGAAACTACTGATGACTCTAATTATGGGAATGACATGTTTTATTATGATCTGTAATATTGTGTTTGACGGATGAGGGTAAGTTAATTTGTTTGACCCCACGCGCCTCCCCTGTACCTTTTTTCTTTATTTAATAAATATTCAGAAGCTTAGCTTCTGGATGATCTTACTAGTAATTGACATTGGACTGTGGGTCCAATTGGTTGTTCGTGAATTGAATTAAATTTTTAATGAAAGATGATATGATGTAATGATTTGTTAATTGAATATAATAAATGGTTTAGAATCAGACACAAATGAGAAAGGTGTTGAGATAAATGTGTCCAGGTGAACCCAGGGATTTATGTGCTTAAATAAATATAATTAAATAATGTGAAAATGAGTTTATTTATGAATTATATATATATTTCAGGATAAGACTCTTATAACTTTCTATTATCGGAAGAAGGTATGTCTATCAAGTGTCCTGTAAAAACCTAGATGGGTAGTAGTTTATTTATTCAATTTTGTCACTACTTCATTATCCATGAATATTGTTTAATTATAGTGAGTTTTTTTTTGCTGAGCTAGACACCAGTTGTCCCAGCCTACAAGTATTTATATCTTAAACCCTACTTAGGGTGTAATTGCGCTAGGGTAGCCCGAGCAGACTCTATTTGTTCAAGGACCATGGATCATGCTTATTATGGTTTGATTGTACTTGCGATTTAGGATAAAAGGACTGAGTAGTAGCTCAAGATGCATGTGGAGATCGCCATTGGGGATTTGAGTCTTTTACTTATTTCTATAGTAAGATGAAAATCATGTTATTTTTTTTACGATTTTCCAATATGTATCACCATGACATGCATACATTATATAAACTAGTGTTTTCCACTTTTTTATTCAGATGACTATTGATTTATATCTATTTTTTCTACTATCTGAGTATATTATATATTATGATTTTTTACTCAGAATATGAGGGTATAGTCTCCCATAGACTATTTGTTGACACTCGCTACTTGTTAGCAGCATCTAAATTATGGGTAGGTGTGCCTGAGGTCATGTGGTGACTGGTATGGCTACCAGTTCAAGGGTATGCCAGATCGAGATGTTACATTTAATGTAAACTTCATGGGTTTAAGTTATTTTATATTTTCTTTTCTAGGATTAGTAATTCTTACTACTATAAACATTTTTTCTATAGAATTATAAGTGACGACCTTTATAGGAGTAACCAATCTTGTATTGTTTGAAAAAAATATTGAATTCCCTAAATTTTTTTAATTGATTATTTTTGAGATAGTATATATATATAACCTAAATATAAATATTCCTTAATAAATATCAAATAAAACAAATATAAAATTCATATTTGTGTTCTAATCAATAAGTATAGTTAAAATTACTACAAGGTGAGATAATCTAGTAGTATTCAATTAAGGTTAGTGTCTTACTTCATTATGACTTAATTTAAGTATCCAAATGTTATTTGGATTACATATTGGTCTCGTAGGGTTAGAATTTATACGACAAGCCTTACTGATGATGAGTGTTTATGTATGATCCTTCGGATAGGGTTAGTGGTCTATCCATGTAGATGCATTCAAAAAACATTATAAATATGGATTTTTTGAAATCGAATATTATTATAATTACATTATTATCCAATTTGGACCCTAATATTAGTTTCTGGTGATTTCATTTTAAAAATTCATGTTTCATTTTATTTATAAAAAAAAAATCATGATGTTTTTGTAGGAAAATGATGAGTCAAATTCAAATTTATTTTCACTATGATAAGAACAATGATAATTCTACAGTATTTTTACATCATTAAAAACCATTTTCGAAAATATACATATTTTCACCTCATTGAAATTATCTCAGTCTCTTAAATTCGAAGAAAATGATTAATTTTTAAATTTTTAATGATTATAATAATTCTATTAATAGAATATATTTAGATCAAAACATGTTGAATATAGTAATATAATATTTCATATATGGATTAACATTTAATTATCATAAATTTACATATATATATATATATTGACAATTCAAAAATTTATAGATTTATAAGATTAATATATGATATGAAATTACTATTAATATTTATAGGATTAATAATATTTTAGAACATAATAAATTAATTAATTGATTCTTGGGATCCATGTATCATTTTTTTTAGTGGGACGAGATCTTGGATTTGGTCTATGTGGTAGTAACAATATAGTATTCTCTTTGATAATCAATATATAGATGGATTATGAAAATTAAATAGTTAATTAATCAATATTTAAAAATCATAGTAGCCTTACGGTTTTATTCTTGTGTCAATAATCCTTTTTCATTATTTTTTTGTATTGAATTATTCATTAATTTTGATTGGTGTTACATGAAGATGAAGATATATAAATGAATACTTATATAAGACTTTATTAATATTTTATACATGATACATGTATTATTATTGATATTTTACGAATAAAACTACCATTTCCAAATAACTAGACATCTTCTTATATAGATAATAAAATAGGGTAACTATTTTTAATACAAATATGTTGAGCCTTTTTTTTCATTTTAATAGAGCTCTATTTTTCATGAAATTAAAATATTTATAACATAATCCTTTAGTGAATTAAACATTGAGGTAGTATTGGGTTCTAGAAATGATAACATTTATAAAAATATAATTAATGTGAATTTTAAATCATTTTCTATAAGAACTGATCATTCTCTGATTTAAAATAATGAATAAATAATGAATATATATTCCTTCACAATAAAAAATAAATTTATCCTTATCTTCAGATGTTGTTATTGAATAACTATTCTTTGTCCAATATAATCATTCCCCCTAATGTGTAAATATTTTTTCTTCTCTGAACACATGAAAATGATTTCACTTACAATCCATCCATATTAAAAATTTTGAGGTATAGAGAAGAGTTTGACATAATGTGGAATTTATGGTGATGTATTAAATTTATGTATATGAAAATATAAAGAAATGAATGTAACAAAATAGTAATATATGGACACTACCTATTCTCTAAAAAATATTTATAACAACTCATTTTTTTACTATTTTATAATCATTTAAAACAATGAAATATTGATAAATTTTTTGTTTTTCCAAAAAGATAATTGGATTAAATTTTTATAATTAATATAATATTTCAATCTAAATAAAAATTATTTTTAATATTTGGGATTGTATAATATGATCTCATAATTCATTTGATGCTATACTTCCACTCCAATGTAAATTCTGAAAAAGACCAAGAAAATAGGTAAAGGAATATTAAATATTGATCATTAATTATTTCGAGCTCCATAATAATCTTTCATTCATTAACTGTTTTACCAATGATCTAATTAATCATTCCGTTTTTTTATAGTGGTAACCATTATTATAAATAATATTTCAATGTTGTCTATGGATTTTGATAATGTATTAGTTTGTTATATAATTGAATATCAACCATCTATATTTTATATAATTATAAAATGGGAATTGATTTGTTTTAATTATATATTTTCCCTTATATAAAATGACACTTATTATCATCTATTATTTAAATTCAAAAAACATAATTATCATTATTAAAAAATTGAGGATTAGGCATTCAATGCATCATGATATTGATTACAAAATGTATGAATTCATCATATACAGAATTGTAATTATAATTTTATCATCTTATGATTGTATTTATTGACTAAACTATATATTTATTCAATAATGAATGTGTGGAACAAAATTCATATAATGATCAAGGAAAAAAGTTGTTTTAGAAAAAAATATTCCCTCTAAAGATTTAGTGGAAGGAATATGTGCTAAGGAATATGATATAAAGGTAATATTGAATCATATATGCATTTGAATGGTATGGATTATTTTTTAATATATGCCTCATGGTAATTTTACTATATTTCATTACTATTTCAACTGGTTTATCAATGTTTATTCTTATTTTATTAAGTAATAATATCCTTACTAGTTTCCAAAATTGAATTTCAACTCCTCACAGTTTAAGGATTATTTTTACAATTTTTTGAATGTGGTTTTGAAAGATCCTCTACACTCCCCTATGCATATTACACTAAAATATTAATCAATTTTTTTAACTAATAAATTTGAATGATTAAAAAAACATAAGTTAATTCACATTGTTCATTAGTAATAAAATGATATATTATCATAAAATAGAATTATTTTCATTGGATTTTCAACTAAAAATAAGGGTAGTATTTTTAAACCATTTTCACTGTGATTAATGATATTAACAAGCCCAATTTGATAATTCAAGGGTGGATTCAGCCCTAGAAATAATCGTTGATGGTATCATATAAATTTTAATTTTATAATATATCAATTATCAGTTCAATCAAATAATTATTATGATTTTTTGTCCCATAAAATCAACAAATATTGTGCTTTTCTATTGTATTATCATCATTGAGTCATCATTCAAATTTTAAAATTATTTTATAGATTGCGAATAGTTAGAAATTTAGTAATTCAAAAATGTAGGACAAAATAAATATAATTGAAATAATTAAACATTAAAATGTTTCCATTACATAAATAATGATGTAAATTATATCTGGGTTCAATATAATGACCATGTATTGGCATATATATAAATTATATAATTTTTACAATCATTTTTTACATTACCCAAGCACTCACACATGAACCGTAACAGTATATTAATTTTGGAAACATGGAAACATAAACCCATGTTCATAGGTGGTCTATGTAATATTCCACCCTATTAGTCGAAACTATCACCCTTCCTAGACATATCATTAGTAATACATATCTTCATTACCTAGTTAAATGATATATAAAAAGGGTTAGCTCTTATTCTTATTAATTGTAAAAATGGGTGATAAGTATGTTTAAGCATAAGAGCATGTGAACATATGAATCAAAACTATAAACCATACCCTGCATATCAAAATCATAATCTTTAATCATGGATTCAACATTGGAAGTTCATAATATATGATTAAAAAGGAATTAAAATAAAATAATATATTAGAGAAAAACATTGGAATTAGACATGGAACTTATGGAATACACATAATCCAATAAAATTAATTCATATTATTAATGTTTCACATTGCTGAGCATCATAGCAGAAAAATAATTTTATTGAATTTATATGACACCCCATTACATTCTCATATTACTGAACATGGATCACTTCTAATTATAGTCATATATTTCATAACTGAGTTAACATCCCATTTCAGTGTTTTCTATCTCCTGAGATACAAATCATTATCAAAGGTACTGGATGAATATATGAGTTCCACCTATCATATAATGAAATAATACATATGTATTCCACCATATTATAAGTATTAATCATATAATAACCCATTAAAAGAAATGGTAGTCACAATCATGTCATGAAATCATAACCTATGGAAAAGTGACCAGTTTTATAATGTCTTTATTAAAGAATAAGCTATTAGAAAGAAGGTATATTTTATAAGTGTTATATAATGGTAAAACCCAAGGAAAAGAATTTTAGTTTCATAAAAATCACAAAAAAAGCATTCATAAAAGCAATATGAATGGTATTCGTGGATTATCTCCACATTAATAAATATGTAAACCAAATGGATGTTATATTTGATGGAAAATAATTGGGAAATACAATTTAAAACATTTCTTGAGTAAAATGTCATTTCCTCTTAAGAATTTTTTTAAAACATTCACAAAATTTATAACCACTTTATTTTGATGGAAAAATTAAAAAACATATAAATTAACCATTGAAAATCATTTGAAACCCATTAAAAAAAGAAATATTTCAAAAATACCTTCATTGAAAATAAATATAAAATATAAAATCTTCCATAGTATTTGTAACGACCTGAAATTCTGAATAAATATTGTTTACTAATTTTGTGTGTTATTCTATTCTTTTTATACTCAACAACACTGTTTCATTTGATAATATGAGTATAATTAAAATGAGACCGTTGGGTTTTGAGTGTTATATGACCATTGGTCAATATGACCGCTGGAAGCTAAATGTTTCTATTTTGTCTCTAAATACAAGTGATCAAGGTTAATTATTATAGAAAGAAGATTTGATGGCCTCACCCAGTAGTCTTGGACCGATCGAATCCCATCTAACAGAACTTGGGAAGGAGGTAGCACCACTGGGCTTTGCTCGAGACCAAACCCAAGCCGAACTTCATCGTGTGAGGCTAGAACGGAATCACCTTCCTGAGAAGTTCAAACTAATAGAAATTACTACTCGTGTGATGTTGGCCGAGCCTCCCTCAAGTTCTCTCACCTTTTCACACATTACACTTAGGTCCTATGCTGGTGTCATAAGGGGCTATGTAAGGAGACTGTAACTTCCTTGTGTAACCCTTTGTTTTAAATAAATTTTTTGATTTCTTCTTATGAAGTTTATGAATTTTCAAATGTCCGGATAAATATAATTTGCATATTTTTGATGAATTTTATAAAATGGATATTTAAAAAATATTTAAGTAAACCATAAATAATTAAAAATGTGTAATGATTTTCAAAAAATGGACTTTTACAATTATGTTCAGTACAAAATTTAGAGTCTAATAAGATCGACTTATTTTTTTGATGAATAGTAAATTATGAATAGTGATTTAATGCTTAGGATTAGTAATGTGACCAAAAGGATTAGTAATCTCACTTAATGAAAGTATTAATATAAGCTAGGCACCTTGATTAAGTAATGTGATTCAATAAAATGGTTAAATAACGGCTTCATAAATTATTACTCAAGTATTAGTTTTTTTCGGGTGAATAGTGGTTTTTAATTAAAAATTAAATTAAAAATATTTAGAAAATTATTTTTATAAAATGGATTTCATTTTTGAACTCAGAGCAGCGATATTATGTTAAGGTAATTTTTGGGGATTTTTCTGAAAAAAATGAATTTCCGGTGAATAGTGTATTTATTTAAAAAAATAAATTAAAAATATTTAGAAAATTATTTTTATAAAATGGAGTTCATTTTTGAAATCAGAGCATTGATATTTGGTTATGGTGAAATTTTGGGATCTTTCTGAGAAAGTTGAATTTTCAGTGAATAGTGCAAATACAGTTTTAGGGTTTTGGTATGTCTAATGACATCATAACTATGTCGTGATGATATAATGAGATATTTTATGGGTTGGCCGACCAAAGGTGATGCATTATTGTGTGGGGGTCCCCATGTGGCCTAACTCCATGGGAAATACCATGGGAGAGAACATGGTTTTGAGAAAACCACTTTTGAGGTGTCCCTTGGCCATTAATGCCTTGTCCCCTCACATTCCCTATAAATACCAAGCCATCCTCTCATCCATTTCGAATCCCCACTCTCCCCAACGAAGTTATGGTCTCATTACCTCCCAAGGAGTCCTCCCAAGGTTCCCTCAAGCCCTCAAGGTCCCAACCTTTGAGTTTTAAGAGATACGCTTTAAGGTAAGGGATCCGACCTCCCTCTTTCTTTTCAAGTAATCTCTTTTATTTCATTTATTTTATGCTCCATTTTCTTATGTTAAAGGATGTACTTTTATACTACTCGTACTTCCCTTTTCGTGTTCATATAATTAGAGACCTCCTATTACTATCATTATTTCGTTTTAAGAAGTTTTAAGTGGCGCCGTTAGGCTGCCGAAATTTTGGTAACAGATTCTTTCTCCCTTCTCATTTTTCAAGACCTATTTTTTAATGTAAAGTATTTCAAGTTCCTTTTTATTATGTTGGGGTATTATCTCTAAATTTATCATTCCAATATTTTATGATCATATGATGAGAGACCCCATTTGATCTCTTCAATTCAGTATTTTGAAGTTTTAAGTGACGCCGTTAGGCTATCGAATTTTTAAGTTGTTCTTTCACCTTTCTCCTTTTTCAAAGTTCTAATTCCTTGTCAAGTCTTGAAAGTTACTTTTTATTATGTTGGGGTATGATATCTAAATCTATCATTCTGATCTTTTATGTTCATATGATGAGAGACCCGATTTGATCTCATCAATTCATTTTTTTTGAAGTTTAAGTGGTGCCGTTAGGCTGCCGAATCTTTAAGGGATTCTTTCACCCTTCTCATTTTCAAGATCTATTTTCATGTCAAGTATTTCATGTTCCTTTTTATTATGATGGGGTATTGTCTCTAAATATATCATACTGATATTATATGTTTGTATGATGAGATACCCTATTTGATCTCATCAATTCATTTTTGTTGAAGTTTAAGTGGCACCGTTAGGCTGCCGAATTTCGAAAGGGGTTCTTTCACCCTTCTCATTTTCAAGATCTATTTTCATTTCAAGTCTTTCAAATTCATTTTTATTATTTTGGGGTATGATCTCTATATCAATAATACTAATAATTTATTTTCATATGATGAAAGACCCTATTTGATCTCATCAATCCATTTTTGGATGTTTTATGTGACGCCTTTAGGCTGCCGAATTCTCATAAGAGAAATCTTATTTTTGTCTTCCTTTCATGTTCTTCATTTCATACGGTATATCTTTAAAATTTCATTACCATGTTCTCAAATACTTTATATTCTGTCCCCTAATGTTTTATGTATCCTTTAGGAATGTTTGACACATGTCCCCTCTCTTTTCAATGTTTTCTAAAACCTCGTAACATAGCCTTTATGCTACAGAATATCCGTTTCAAAATATCTCCCTCTTTTTCTAAAGTAAATTTATTTTATTAAGTGAATTCTCAAAGTTCATTCTTCTAAAAGGGTTATTCACATATGTATCAAAATGTTCTATTTTTTATTCTGGGTTTTACATACATGAAACCCGCTTTCCCTTTTCCGTGGGTTTAAAGTGACACAAATATCATGTCCTTAAAGCAGTTTTTAAAACGTTATGATTATGAAATGAAACCCATTTATTTTATGCTATATGGGTTGTTTATGAAATGATTGATGATGATATATGTGGCTCACATGATAACAAAGACATGTCAAGGGTTCACCCAGATAGCGCTCCAATGCATTGGGTAATGACATAATCTCTAGAGATGACTTTTTAGAATGATACCTTGGTGAATAACCTTGTTAATTTTTAATGACACCTTGGGGATGGACCTTGGTGAAACGAAATGATTGTCGATATTAAATGTTGCAGCCACATCTTCAAGTTATGAAAAATGTAGTTTTTATTATGATATATCTCATGATTTCTTTCTTATGCCTTAAAGTTCTTTTCATGTCCTTATTGAAGCATCTCAAGTTCACATGTAAAATGTTTCTCCTGTTTCCCTTACTGGGCCTTCTGCACACCCTTTCTTTTGATGTATGTCCCCATGTTATGAGATGCAGTAATGAACCTAGGATGAACATGAGGATAATCCTTTCAAGTGTTTAACAAGAATGTTTTATGTTTTCATGTTTTAAGTTCCTGGTTTCCAAGACACTAAACCTTAAAGATCCTCAGTATTGTAAAATGTAATGAAAGATTATGTGATAAAAAAGAGGGATTCTATAGTTGGTATTAAAGGATGGTTTAGTTATTTGTGGAAATTAGGATATGAAAACTTTAGGAAGAAACCTATAGGAAGGTTTAAATATAGGAAATCTTCCTAGTATTTTGGTGAGTATTGAGTAAGGGGTTGCCAAGCAAATACATCCCTGCCTGGATACGAATAGGTAGAGGTGGCTCTGGCACAGATGTACATAGGGGTAAAACCCAAAAACACCACTCTGAGCTAGACTCGAATGGGAACTGGTACACGACAACGGGCCTTGCGGCACTCTTGGTTATGAAACTCCCGAGGGATATGCTTTGGTAAATTCATAAGCTTAGTATGAACCATTGTTAAATGAACAATGATAAAATAAAATAAATATTCACATAAGAATATATGATCATGGATAACCTAGATGGGAACCTAGGGGATCACAAGTTAGGGTATACCTTTCTTCTACAAGTTATCCTTATATGATTAAAGTTCATTTTCATGATTATTGGCTAAGTATTTGAGCCCCTAAATTATACTTTCTCTTCTTAGTTAATGGTGGGAAATGGAAGAACATTTCCCAACAACTAATGTGATAGGAAATGCTTTGATTGCTGTATTAATATGACAGAGATGATTAGGGGATTAAATGATGATTATTATTTTGGAAGACGTTCACTATTTTGGGGACCCTATATGATCGAGGTAAATAGATTACTAAGGTATTTTCATTGAGGAGTAAGGTTGACTTATATTTTGAAGAATTGATGAATTTAAGGTGGACTTATAGTAATTTAGGTTACTTATGGGAATGATTAACCTATCGTGGGTAAACTATGTTTAGGTTAGCTACTTTTGTTATAAGATGTTAGGAGTGGTTGATGTTGTTTGGAGATGAACAATGAAGTTTATTTTGGAAGACTATATTATCAAATCCTTCTTGCATTTGGGTTTCAATCTTAGTTCGGTTTATTTTGAGGAATTTTAAGAACAGTTATTTATGGAATGGTCTATGATGAACTTTGGGTAGTACTGTGGATCTTTGACGATTTAAAAGTAGTTTCCCTTTATATAGGATTCATTTTTTACGAGTTGTTTTATCTTACCCTTTCTGTTTTTGGGATAATGTTTAATGGTATAAGAAATAGATAGTTAATCTTTTGTGGATTAAGTGACTCTCAAGAAGATGATTCTTGTGTTTTGATGAGACCAAGTAGTTTTGAATGCTTATCGTTTGGAGAAAAGATTAGTTTTGGGTAGAAAATTATTAAAGGATGAAATTCTACATAAAGGTAGGTATATTTTATATGTAGGAAATATATTCGTCAAAATTACGAAAAGGAACCTAAAACAAAAACGTTGTTGGTTTATGTTTCCTACTAGGTAATCAAAGACCGTTTTCACACATCATATGTTTGGGATTTTCTTATGGTTAACTTTCTCCTTATCATGTTCTCTATCCCTCTCCCTCAAAACATGACCCGTTGCTTTTCTTCCTTGTCCAAGTTTTCCTACATGGAATCCTAGTGTGGGTTACCTCGGGTGACCTTTGTACTTCCCTTTCTTTCTTTTAAAGTAATAGTTTTACTGACTCGTTTTCCGATGTTGGACTTTCAATGAAATTTCAAAACCCAATTTTAAAAAATTGCGAGGACGCAATTTCTTTAAGGGGGGAAGATTGTAACAACCCGAAATTTTGAATAAATCTTGTTTCCTAATTTTGTGTGTTATTCTATTTTTTTATACTCAACAAAACTCTTTCATTTGATAACATGGGTATAATTAAAATGAGACCGTTGGGTTTTGACTGTTATATGACCATTGGTAAATATGATCGCCGGAAGCTAAATGTTACTATTTTGTCTCTAAATACAAGTGATCATGGTTAATTATTATAGAAAGAAGATTTGATGGCCTCACCCAGTAGTCTTGGACCGATCGAATCCCATCTAACAGAACATGGGAAGGAGGTAGCACCACTGGGCTTTGCTCTGGACCAAACCCAAGCCGAATTTCATCGTGTGAAGCTAGAACAGAATCGCCTTCTTGAGAACTTCAAACTAATAGAAATTACTACTCGTGCGATTTTGGCCGAGCCTCCCTCAGATTCTCTCACCTTATCACACCTTACACTTCGGTCCTATGCTGGTGTGATAAGGGGCTATGTAAGGAGACCGTAACTGCCTTGTGTAACCCTTTGTTTTAAATAAAATTTTTTATTTCCTCTTATGAAGTTTATGAATTTTCAAATGTCTAGATAAATATAATTTTCATATTTTGGATGAATTTTAGAAAAATGATATTTAAAAAATGTTTAGGTAATCCTTAAATAATTAAAAATCTGTAATGATTTTCAAAAAATGGTCTTCTACAATTATGTTCAGTACAAAATTTAGAGTCTAATAATATCAACTTATTTTTTGATTAATAGTAAATTATGAATAGTGATTTTATGCTTAGGATTAGTAATGTGACAAAATGGATTAGGAATCTCACTTAATGAATGTATTAATATAATCTAGGAACCTTGATTAAGTAATGTGATTAATTAAAATGGTTAAATAACGGTTTCATAAATTATTATTCAAGTATTAGTTTTTTTCCAGTGAATAGTTGTTTTTAATTGAAAATTAAATTAAAAATATTTAGAAAATTATTTTTATAAAATGGATTTCATTTTTGAACTCAGAGCATCGATATTATGTTAAGGTAATTTTTGGGGATTTTTCAGAAAAAAAATGAATTTTCGATGAATAGTGTATTTATTTAAAAAAATATATTAAAAATCTTTAGAAAATTATTTTTATAAAATGGTGTTAATTTTTGAAATCAGAGCATTGATATTTGGTTATGGGGAAATTTTGGGATCTTTCTGAGAAAGTTGGATTTTCAGTGAATAGTAAAAATACAGTTCTAGGGTTTCGGTATGTTTAATGACATCATAACTGTTTCATGATGATATCATGAGATATTTTATGGGTTGTCCGACCAAAGGTGATTAATTATTGTGTGGGGGCCCCATGTGGCCTAACTCCATGGGAAATACCATGGGAGAGCACATGGTTTTGAGAAAACCACTTTTGAGGTGTCCCTTGGCCATTAATGCCTTGTCCCCTCACTTTCCCTATAAATATCAATCCATCCTCTCATATATTTCAACTCCCCACTCTCCCCAACGATGTTCTTGTCTCATTACCTCTCAAGGTGTCCTCCCAAGGTTCCCCCAAGCCCTCAAGGTCCCAACCTTTGAGTTTTAAGAGATACGCTTTAAGGTAAGGGATTCGACCTCTCTCTTTCTTTTCAAGTAATCTCTTTTATTTCATTTCTTTTATGATCCATGTTCTTATGTTAAAGGATGTTCTTTTATACTAATCATACTTCCCTTTTCATGTTCATATAATTATAGATCTCCTCTTACTCTCATTATATCGTTTTATGATGTTTTAAGTGGCGCCGTTAGGCTGCCGAAATTTTTG
Organism: Viscum album; assembly: GCA_963277665.1. Taxonomy (NCBI): domain Eukaryota; kingdom Viridiplantae; phylum Streptophyta; class Magnoliopsida; order Santalales; family Viscaceae; genus Viscum; species Viscum album. Next base: position 1,309,131,386 of record OY728140.1, read on the forward strand.
TAACGGATTCTTTCTCCCTTCTCATTTTTCAAGATCTATTTTCATGTAAATTATTTCAGGTTCCTTTTTATTATGTTGGGGTATGACCTCTAAATTTATCATAGTGATCTTTTATTATCATATGATGAGAGACCCCATTTTATCTCTTCAATTCAGTATTTTGATGTTTTAAGTGACGCTGTTAGGCTGCCGAATTTTTAAGTGGTTCTTCCACCTTTCTCCTTTTTCAAAGTTCTAATTCCATGTCAAGTCTTGAAAGTTCCTTTTTATTATGTTGGGGTATGATCTATAAATCTATAATACTGATATTTTATGTTCATATGATGAGAGACCGTATTTGATCTCATCAATTCATTTTTTTTGAAGTTTAAGTGGCGCCGTTAGGGTGCCGAATTTTTAAGGGATTCTTTCGCCCTTCTCATTTTCAAGATCTATTTTCTTGTCAGGTCGTTCATGTTGCTTTTTATTATATTGGGGTATGATCTCTAAATATATCATAATGATCTTTTATCTTCATATGATGAGAGACCCTATTTTATCTCATCGATTCATTTTTTTTGAAGTTTAAGTGGCACCGTTAGGCTGCCGAATTTCTAAGGGGTTCTTTCACCCTTCTCGTTATCAAGATCTATTTTCATGTAAAGTCTTTCAAGTTACTTTTTATTATGTTGGGGTATGATATCTTTATCTATCATAATGATCATTTATGTTCATATGATGAGAGACCCTATTTGATCTCATCAGTCCATTTTTGGATGTTTTAAGTGACGCCGTTAGGCTGCCGAATTCTCATAAGAGAAATCTTATTTTTGTCTTCCTTTAATGTTCTTCATTTCATATGGTATATCTTTCAAATTTAATTACCATGTTCTAAAATACTTTATATTATGTCCCCTTAATTTATTATGGATCATTTATGAATTTTTGACCCATGTCCCCTCTCTTTTCAATGTTTTCTAAAACCTCGTAACATAGCCTTTATGCTACAGAATATCTGTTTCAAAATATCTCCCTCTTTTTCTAACGTTCATTTATTTTATTAAGTGAATACTCAAAGTTATTTCTTCTAAATTTTTTATTCACATATGTATCAAAATGTTCTATTTTAAATTCTGGTATTTACATACATGAAACCCGCTTTCGCTTTTCCGTGGGTTTAAAGTGACACAAAGATCATGTCTTTAAAGCAGTTTTTAAAATGTTATGATTATGAAATGAAACCCATTTATTTTATGATATATGGGTTGTTTATGAAATGATTTATGATGATATTTGTGGCTCACATGATAAGAAATACATGTCAAGGGTGCGCCTAGATAGCGCTCCAATGCATTGGGTAAAGACTTAATCTCTAAAGATGACTTTTTAGACTGATACCTTGGTGAATAACCTTGGTAATGTTTAATGACACCTTGGGGATGGACCTTGGTGAAACGAAATGATTGTCAATATTAAATGTTGCAGCCACATCTTCATGTTATGAAAAATGTTATTTTTATTATGATAAATCCCATGATTTCTTTCTTATGCCTTAAAGTTCTTTTCATGTCCTTATTGAAGTATCTCAAGTTCACATGTAAAATGGTTCTCTTGTTTCCCTTACTGGTCCTTCTGCTCATCCTTTCTTTTGATGTATGTCCCCAGGTTATGAGATGCAGTAATCAACCGAGGATGAACATGAGGAGAATCCTTTCAAGTGTTTAACAAGAATTTTTTATGTTTTCATGTTTTAAGTTCCTGGTTTCCTAGACACTAAACCTTAAAGATCCTCAGATTTATAAAATGTAACGAAAGTTTATGTGATAAAAAGACGGGATGCTATAGTATTTATGAATAAAATTATTCTAAAATAATTCAATAAAATGTATAATGGATTCTTCAATGAATAGATTTTCTATGATGGTTGGGAATTACATACATGATATATATGTAAAAACATATTTTCCTTAAAAATTGTCAATAGAAGTCAAATTATCCTTGTTTAGAAAACGACTAGAAGAGTTATTATAAAAATAGTTTTTAAAATGGTAAAAAATTTAATTTTTTTTAAAAGAATAGGAGAATAATAGATTTTTTAAAAAAAAATTTATTGAAAACATGGTTTTCGAGAAAATAGATTTTCGATTATAGAGTAAAACAAAATCAAATATTCAGAAAACTTTATTTTTCAACATAAGTATAAAAAGAGTGTAAAATGGGACCATTACATGAAGATATCCTGAATAACTATATGACTATAAAATTTATGAGAATTCTTGATATAAGGATCATAATATTTCATTAATGTAAGCATAATCATAAAAAAATTGATAAACATTGAGATTCTTGTAATAAAATCTTTCCACTTTTGTAACATTGATCTTAATCCTGGTAACAACCCAATTATTTACAAGTAAATATAATTAAATGTATGAAACACAATGTCTCTATGAAATAACACTTTATTTTAGGGGTATAGTTATACTATATCCATTATAAAACTTTTCTTCCACTTTTTTGTTTTGAATTTTGAAATATAGACTTACACACTTCCGATTAGTAAGTTATTTGGAGTCAGATGGAACCAACATAATTTTCGGTGAATAGTAACCAAAAATAATGAAGAGTATTGTTACCCTTATTAATATTAATATGACCCTTATGAATAGTAATATGGATAAATAATTTGTAACCTAAAAGTTTTGGGTACAATAAAAAGGCATCTTAAAAGTAACAATATGATCATTATAAAAGAGTTGATTTTTTTTAATTTATAAGTATTTAAATTAAATATTATAGTTAGGTAGTAATTTAACTGAAAATTATTTTCATTTTAAATAATCATAAATTATTATTTTACTTTAATATGGTTATGGAAATATTTTATGAGACCTTTATTATTATTTCAAAGTGTCATAAAATGAGTTATGCTTTTAATATTCTTATTTTTCGAATAAATTATGATTTTATTATGAAATTAAATTAAAAAAATTTAGAAAAAAATTTTGATAATATGGAGTAATGTTTTTAATTATATAAATCAATAAATGGTTGGGAAATTTATTTGGATACTTTTGAAATACATTAATTTTTTACTAATAGAGAAATACGGTAACTTACCGTATATATACATTATTTGTTAAATACACTATTCCTAGAATCATGGATTATGTAATCACCCTTTGTTTGAACTCAGATTATTTATTTACTATTTTGAGTAAAATAAATCAAGACTATCTATAGCCGTTAAAAAAATATTAAACTAATGATTAAAATAATGGAAAACCCCTCCTATCCACCACTATACACACTACCCTCACCCCCTCTTCTTATCACACCTCTAAAGATTTAATAATTATCTAAATTATAACCAACTATCTTCTCAAGTATCTTTCACAGTTCTAAAATTTTTTGGTCTCTCTATTAGGACAATACCAATGGACTTATGGTGGATATCAAGAAGAAAACATCAAGAGGTTAAAATCCTCTTTCATTTTCTTAGGTTTTAAATTCTATTATATTCTCCTAATATCTTCACCTTCCCTAATAAAATATGAATTAATGATTCATTATTATATATATTATATTTTTTTCATCATTATTGATCAATTTATCATCATACACCTTCTCATATACCTCTTATTATAAAATTAAAAACACCATCCATGAAGCGACGACTTTCTGACATCATGGGAGATGTGTCTAAAGTTTCCATTAATTTATTCCAATATAGTTTTATATCCATATTATTGGTTGAAATATACTTTAAAGTGTATTATATGAACTCTATAATGTTGTGTAATTAACTTATGTGAATAATATTAATGGTACATGATGAGACATGTTTGTGATTATCAAAGAACTGCCAAAATGATCTAAACATCATAAATGTTTTATATAATAGATAATCATAATATATGATAAAATAATAATTTTATAATTTAATATTGCATAAAAAAATTAATAACATCTCATTTCATTTCTGGAATTTTACTTCCATTCAATGAGACAATCTACTATGAATAGACCATGAAATCTATGTAAATAACACACCCAAAAAAATGTAAAGAACAAATTGTAATAAATATATATGTGGAATTATGTTTTAAAATGATCATATATGGTGTCATAAAAATTCCTATTCATCTTTAAATTATTAAGAACACTCTTTTAACCATTATATTTTAGGTTTAAACACATTTTATGTAAGACGAACTCGAGGTAAATAAACCCTTAACCCAATTTCCATTCATTGGGATAATCTTCTATGTTATTATTATATGGTATTATCATTATATTTGTGTCGAATTATATGTGAATAAAAATATCCATTCCATTCTATTAATTCTTACAATAATTATATTTGTACGGGATGTTCATTTTAAAATCGCTTTAAAAGTCTCTTTAATGAAATTCAAAATGAATTAATTATATATATATATATATAATAAAAGGTATATCCTCGTTTAATGATTATTTAATTCTATTATGTATCCATTATAGGGTAAATTTTATATTTATGATTAATATTATTAAATTTTTACACATGTTTAGTTATATTTTAAAAGTGAATTGTTTTTTGAAAAAAAATATTTCGAAAATATAAATGTTCTTGGCCCATGTGTTTAAATGATTCATCATGTTTTATATTCTTCATATGTTTTGTGGGTATGAATTATATTGTTAGAGAAAATTTTGTATAATGATATGGTTGTTCGGTCCCATTATTGCTCATGATACGATGGGTGATCCCCAATATACCTCTCTGATACATTGGGTAGTCTAGTGATTAAAGTTGATAGAATGGTTAATCCATATGTATGGTTGATTATAAGAGTGATATGGTAAATCTGTTCCAATCAACTGCATGATGTATCTATTAATTCGAGTGCATTTTTAAGGAATTTGGTTTTTTGTTGTTGTTATGTTATCACATGACTAAGGATTTCATTATTTATAAACCCTCATAAACTTTTTGTGCTCATACCATGTTGTGAAATATTTTTCCCTAGTAATAAGGATGTGTAAAAAAATAAGGAAGAAAAGCTAAATGTTAGGAAAATTTTTTAATGAAATTATGTTTTATCTGAAAATATATATATCTCTCAGAAAGAAGTGGATATTATTTTAGTAGTATCCTCAGGTTTTCTTATAAGATGTTATGTTTGTTTTATGTCTTAAATCTCTAAAAACAAAAAACATAAAAAGATACTCAATGTGTAAGAATGTATTTTCATATCTTATAGTCGATATAATCTAGTGTTTTAAGGATAGGTCCTTATAGTTGGTATTAAATGATGGTTTAGATAACTATAGTGGTTATCATGATTTTAATGGAATACAATACATTATTTTTTACGTTATGGTTAAATGAAAATGATATGAAATTTAATGATTACCATGTATCTTCATACAATATATTTTTGTTTAAAATGGTTTTCTATAAAATAAATTGGGAATTTGATGTATGATGGGACCAAGACACTCTTATATGTCTACATTTACAGCAGGGAATGGGGGGAATCAGAAACAATTTTTTTGGGATAGAAATGGATCATTTGACATAGGTGATAAATAGTGGTGGTACCAATGAAATATAGGAACATTATATAACATGAATAATCATCTCTTTTATGTAGCATTTTATAAGGCAATTCCCTCCCACATTTAGTGGAACTACATATCCAATGATATCATAAAAATGGATAAATTCATTAGAAATAATATTGGATGTCATGGGATGTTTAGGAAATCAAAAGTTAATACAATCCATTAATCATTTGGAAGGATATTTTGATCAATTGTGATTTCTGGTTGTGAATATGAATGGAAGAGATGATATTGAGTGTTTTGAATGGGATGATTTTAAGAGTCTCTTTCTATAAAAAATTGTTTCCAAAACTGTTCGACTAAGACATGATATACAATTAATGGAACAAAATTAGAATGATGATATTTATATGGAAGTATATGAATCCAATTTTATAATACCAATAAGGTATGTACCATATTTTACTGGGGATTTATATATTAATGATAATATATTTTACTCGGGTTTGAAACCATTTTTACAAATACTTTTGGCTTCATAAGTGTCTAAAATCTATGAGAAACTAGTATGATGTGATGATAATGTTGAGATGGTGATTGCTGACACGTGTATAACTTTTTATGAAAAGACTAAGAAGTGGTAAGGATTGCATGAATTGTGGATTAATTCATTTTTCAATAAGGAGGTAAGAAAATCAATTTACCTTCTTGTGAAAAGTGTGGTAAAAATCATTCTGCTAAATGTTATATAAATTATGGTAAATGATACCGATGTGGAATGATTCCAAAACTAGCCCATGATTGCAATGAAATGATCTGAAAAATAATGATTATCCTATGTTTAGATGATTTAACTATAAGTAATTGGGTCATTTTTCTAATGTGTGCCTGATTATAGTCACTCAGGAAAGAAATCAGTATGATTGGAAGATTAACAGTGTGAAAAAATACTTTTCAACCACATTAGAATATGTTTATATGTAAAATGATGTGGTATCATGTACATTTCATGTTTTTATAGATTTTGGAAAGGTTTTTTTATTAGGTTTCTACCTATTCTTTTTTTATGAGAAATTTTCAATAAAATTGTGAATTCCAACTCATGAAATGAATCCAAAAGTCATGGTAAAAACACTAGGAGTAAGTAATGCTGAAAAAATATATTATAATAATCTAAAAATCATTTTATATGGAATTTTTTTACCTGGAAACCATATTTTATTTCCTCTAGTGAATTTTTATGTTATTATATGTTAGATTAGATTTATTATCATCATGTTAAGATAGATTCCGAAGAAATAGATTTTTGTTTTAGAAATAGATTCATTTTGTGTAAATGTAATAACCTATACCATTAATAACTTATCAAGAAGCTAAGAAACTGATAAATTTTTTAAATTAATGTTATCTTGCTTATATTTTTGATGTTAAGGAAACTATTTAGATTAATTATGTGTCACTGGTAAATGGATATCTAGATATTTTTCATTACGATTGTTTAGGGGTTTTTACTGATTGAGTGGTTCAGTTTACTATTGACTTAGTTTCTAATGTTAAGATAGTTTCTAAACCCCCATATGAAACAACTGAAATGGAACATTTGGAATTCAAAAAGAATTAGTAGTAATTATTAGAAAAAATTTTCTTTCAACTGAACATGTCAACATAGGGTGCTCATATCTTGTATGTTAAAAAGAAATATCGTTTAATGAGACTTTTTATTTATTAAAGGGCATTGAATAACATCACTATTAAAAACATGCATATTTTTCCTCATATTGATGATTTAATAGATCATATCTTCCGAGAACAGTATTTCATGATGGTTGAGCTAAGGTTTGGACACCATTAGTAGAAATTAATAGATGGGTAAATCCAGAATATTACATTCCATGCTGTATATAGTAATTATGAATTTTTAGTCATGTCATTTGGTTTACATAATGCAATAGTGATATTCATGGATCATATGAATAAAATATTTTATGAGTTTTTGGATATAATTTTTGTTTTTTTTATTGATGACATACTGGTATATTCTAAAAGTAAATAGAATTTTTAAAAACATCTAAGGGTTTTTTTTAAATCCATAAAAGAAAAAACTATATGGAAAATTCAGAATGTATATATTTTTGTTGAAAGAAAATTCTTCTTTTTTCCACATTATTTATAAACAAGAGATAATTTTTTATCTTTCTAAAACATAAGTAGTAGAATAATGTCAAGGACCAATAAAAACAACCAAGATTCATTGTTTTCTATATTTGGATAGCTATTTCGAGGGGATTTTTGAAATCATTGCATGGTTATCTTGCCCACTGACTAAGTTAAATCGAAATGGACTTAAACTCCACTAGACAAAATAATTTGATGATGGTTTTATGGAATTGAAAAAGATATTGTGTAATTCAATAGTTATGACCTTACCTTCTAGATGTGGTGACTTTATTATCTAAATTGATGCTTAGTTGATGGAATTGGTAGTGTATTAATACAGAATGGTTAGGTAATTTCATTTTATTCATTCCAGTTTAAACCTAATGAGTTAAATTACCATTAACATGATGTTGATGTTGTTTCTATTTATTTGAATAAAAAATTTGGGGCATCCTCAGTATGATGTAAAATGTGAAATATATATTAAATATAAAATATTGAAGTATATATTTACTTATAAGGAATAAAATATTTTACAGATAACATGGTTTGAACTAATATATGATTATGATTGTATGATTCATTACCATCATGGAAAATCCAATAGAGTGTCCAATGCATTGGGTTGGAAAATATAATACTTCATTAATGATCATACATTTATAATGTGACACTTTGGGGATTTATTTGATAAAATATGCCTTAGAAGTTATGTGTTTGGGAAATTCCTCTGTTTTGTTTCAGGTTTTAGTGCATTCATCTCTGTTAGATAGAATTATAATGTGATGAATGAAGATGGTGGGATACAGAAAAAGCTAGAATTTTTTAAAATGGGTAAGTTGCTAGAATTTAACATTGATTAGGATTTTGTTTCTAGGTTTGGAATGAGATTATCTATTACTGGTGATTATATGTTGAGAAATGAAATTTTTTATGATGTTCACAGTTCTCTATTTACATGTCATCCTGACAGCATAACGATGTATAATTATCATCGATGGTATTACTGGTGGGATAGAATGAAAAGTGGTATGCTGATTTTATAGTGAAATGTTTGAAATGTAAATTTTTTAAAGTGGAGTGGCTATTACCAAAGGGTATTATTCAAAACATACCAGTTCCAAATTGGATATGAGAAAATAAAACCATGGACTTCATTGTGAGGTTGTTTAACACATCTAGAGTTAACAATGCAATTTGGGTTATTGTTGATCGTTTGACTAAATATGCTCCTTTTCTTCCTATTCGAGTTAATATGTCTTTATATTATATTTCATGACTATGACTTATTAATATTTTCAGGTTACATGGAGCTCCACATTCCAATATATCTAACCATGATATCGTGTTCACTTTTATCTTTTTGAATGTCCTTCATAATTCATTGGGAACATAATTAAAATTCCGCACTACATTTCATCCTCAAACTGATGAACATGTCGAAATATAAATTAAAAAATTGGAGGATATTATTCAATATTTTTTCAATGGACTTACATGGAAGTTATTATTATCATCATTATTTAGTAGAGTTTTATTATAATAATAGTTTTTATTCAAGTATACGGAGGGAAAATTTTGAGTAATTTATTTGAAAGAATTTTCAAACTCCATTATTTCGGGATAATGTGAATGAAATGAATTTATAAGAATGGAATCAATAGAGGATGTGGAAAAAAATATTATGTGATTCCAAAACACAAGAGGAAAACTCCATGTATCTAGAAAATTTTTGTAGATAACAGGATAAAGAAACATCATTTGAGGTAGGTGATCGTGTTTTCCCTAAAACCACTCATTGGAAATATTCTTTAAATTTTTTTAAAAAATAAAATATATAATCATGGTTCATTAAAAATTATGTAATCTTGGTAAAATATGGAGTATTACTCTATTGATTATCTCATCCTTTGATTTTATCTCAGGTACAAATTTTTTTTTGTTTTGATGTTTAGAAAGCATGTGCTAGATTCATATATTATTTTGATCTCATGAGTAGTTCAGCTAGAGAGATCCTTTCATATGAAGTGAAACATGGTCAGATTCATTATAATAGATAGAATGTATAAAAAAATATGTTAATCTACCTTATAATTTATTTTTGGAGAAACTACATGGTTGAAGAAGCAACATGGGAACCTAAAAATTCTATAAAGGAAATGATCCCTCACTTGTTTAATATGTAAATAAAATTATTGAAGACACAATTTCCATATGGTTGGGAGAATGTTAAACCCTAATAATTTACAAATAAATATTATGAAATTCATGACACACTATGTATTTATGAAACCAAACATTGTTTTAATGCGATTATTATAGTCCATTAATTTAAAATAATTTGAATGCTTATGTGTTTTGAATTTTGAAAAAAAGACATACACGGTTGCAATTAGTAAATTATTTCGAGTTTGATAGAACAAAATTTTTTTATGAATAGTAAAATTCCATTATAAATTGTATTCTTACCCTTATAAATATTAATATGACCATTATGAATAAAAAGAAAAATAAATAGAAACATCTCTAATGAATAAACAATAAAAAGGAATATTAGAAGTGACAATGTGATCATTATATAAGTGTTGGAATTTTTTTAAGTCATTCATATTGAATTATAATTTTAATATTAATTAAATAATTTAAATGAATATTTATTTTCATAAAATATAATAAAAAATTAGAAGTTAATTGCCTTTTTGTTACAAAATAATTTCTTCAGACTGTGATTAATTTTTCAAGGTGTTATAAAACGAAGTAGATTATTGAAATTGTTATATTTAGAATAAATTATAATATATATTTAAATTTAAATTAAATATATTTATAAAATTATTTTGATAAAATGGAGTTAATTTTATAATTGTAGACACTGACAATGGTCATGGTAAATTTTTTGAATTTTCTTAAAATACTTGATTTTTTATGAACAATGAAATATATTAATTTACCATATAAATACATTATATATTAAATAGACTATTACAAGAATAATGGATGATGTAAGAACTCATGGATAAAACTGAAATTCTCTCTTTACTATTTTGGGTCACATGTATCCAAACTATTCATAGTCTTGATGACAAAAATTTAAACTAATTATTAATATAATTGAAAACCCCCCATCTCCTCCCCTATAAATAACACCCCTACCCACTCTTCATATCACAACTAAAATTAATTTATAATTTTCTAAATTCAACCCAATATTATTTCCAAGTCTCGTCCCCCCATCAAAGACCTATTGGTTTCACTAAAATTCTAAAACCAAAGGCATTAAAGTGGATCTCAAGGAGAAGAGATCAAGAGGTAAAAATCCTCTTTTATTTTCTTATGTTTTATTTAAAATTCATTTATTTACACATACTCTATTAAAATACCCTAATCTAAGATGAATCAAATCTGTAGTATTATATACATTATTTATTTTTTTAATGTTAATGGAAAAATTTTCATCACAATTTTTTTCATGTCCCATTTATTCTAAAAATAAATACACCGTTTGGGATGTGATGATTTACCAGCATCATAGACAATGTGTCTTCAATTTTATTTTGCATCCCTCAAACATTGATGAAAATAAATTTTAATGGATTAAAAACATAATAATGTGTGTGATATGTCCTCGCTTTATTATTTATAATAATATTATTTGCTTAATATTAATGGTATATGATGAAACAAGTTCTTGATCATCAAATAACCGCCAAAATGATCTAAACATCACTAATGTTTTATTTAATTATCCATCATCACACTTGATAAAAAATTGATTAAGGGTTTAATTTATTAATAAAAAAATTTATAACATATAATTTTACATCTATAGTTTCAATTCAATTATACAGGAAACTCCATTATGAACGGACCACGTAAACCATGTAAAGAACACACCCGAAACTATTTATATAAGGAAATATTATAAACATATTTTTAAAATGTTGTCATAAAGTGAAAATATAAGGTGTTATAACAATTATTGTGCTTATTTAAAATACTAATAACTCGATTTTAACCATTATACATAAGGTTTAAACATTTTTTATGTAATATGAACTCGTAGTAATGAAATTTTTAACCCAATTTCCATTAATTGGGATAACCTTCTACATTATTCATTTCGGGTATTAATCTTAGTTCTATGAAAAATTATATTTATATTATGTTGTATTATCTATATTTATAGTATATACACATATCCATTACATTCTATTAACTCTCACTCCAATTATATTTGTTAGGGACATTCATTGTAGTATTGTTTTGAGAGTCTCTTTAATGAAATAAAAAAATATTATTTTTTATATATATGGAATCAACGGTATATTCTAATTTCATGATACTTTATTAATGTTATGTTTTTGTTAAATTTTGATATTTTAATTTTTTTAATGTTTAATTTTGTTATTGTGCGTAAATTTTTGTTATATTTTAATAGTGATATATTTTAAGAAAAAGGGATATTTTGAAAATATGGATGTGTTTGGCTCAAGTATTTTAATGAGTTATCATGGGTTTTATTCATTATATGTTTCTTGGAAAAGTTCATGTTTGGTATAGCCCATTATAAGTCAATATATGTTGGTTTTAGCCCATTATATATCAATTTATGATTGTCGAGCCCCTCTAATGCATTGGTTACTCCAAAAATAGAATATTACTAAATAGTTAATCCATTTGTAAGTGTTATTATAAGTGTGAAATGGTAAATATGTCCCAAGGAAAATACATGATGTTTTAATTCCTTCTAATTAGTTTTTAGTAAATGTTTTTTATTAGTTTTTATGTTATCACTTGACCAACTCTTTATTTACATACATACATTACTGACCATTTTGTGATCATCCCATCTTTTTTAATTTTTTCACATGTTTTAAGGATGCGTTAGAGAATGAATGAATAAAATTTATATTTAAGATGATTTTTTAAAGAAATAATGTTTTATATGAAATGATTAATATTTTTGAATATTGTGATACTGATTTGGTAGTATCCTCATTTATATTTATGGGATGTTATGTAATTTTTATGTCCAAATTCTATTGAAATATGAATAGGAAATTATCCTTAAGGTGTAAGAATGTATGTTCATTTCAAAAACTCAAGATAATGTAAACTTTTAAGGCTTCTTTTATAATAATCATGAAATAATAAAATTATATGATGATTAAAATATTATTAAAATATTATATTCATGATATAAAATCTAAAATGTTCCTTATATTCACTCATATTAGTATATTGGTTTATAACATATCCTATGTATGAAAGAAAGAAATTTATGAATAAATTTTCTTTATGATTTGGTAACATTTGAACCAGAAATATAATGATATAGAAATCATAATATGGATTATTAAATAAAAATTAATATTCATATAATAATCCTAAGATACATCTATTTCAATTATATACACCCCAAATAAAGAATATGTGTGGAACATGGATTGTGTCTAATAGAAAATAATAGTGAGAAGTAAATTCATTACCATAAGCTTTGAATTATATCATACTCACTAAAACATCATGTATAATAAAAATTTGTTTTTTATTGATATATTAAATAATAATATTCATATATATCATATTGTATTTTAAATTACTATAACAATTTCATACATGTTTAAAATGGTTCCTTATTAAATCTAATTTTCGGGTAATAACTGATATGTTTTCCTTATATGTTTTTATTTGTTATATTTTTTTCTCTTTCGTATATAATGATTTCGTCATATCAAGAATGATAAAAAATATATAAATATCATATTTATTTACTGAATATATATTTATAATAATACATAAAATATGGAAATAAGAAATAAAATGCACCGTTCATGGAGATGGTAGGCTATACATATTCATGAACGTTGAATCCATTTTTAGTTCATATTGAAATAAAAATAGGTATATCATATATCACTATTTTAGATTTTTTTAACTTAAAATATATCAAATATTTAAGTCAATACCATAATTAATACATTCTATGTAATGTGTGAATGAATCACATCAATTCTTGAGGATATAGTGCACTGTATAGACAAACATTATTGTAATCTCAAAAATTGGAAATACCAAATTTATGATTGATGTAACAATTATATAATAATACTAACATCATTAAAATAATATATATATTATATAAATAGTATTTCTATCATTATTTACAACCTTGATAGGTGGTAATGATAAGATGAATGACATCGGTATGCAAGGGGGTAGTTCAATGTACACATGAATGATGATTCTGTGACCAATTTTTGTGATTTTTTTGTTATTTTAGTCCATAAATGGAAAGAAATTTAACTATATTTAATATAACTAGGTTATTTATTAAAATTATTCAAAACTAATATAATGGTTTTGAGAAATAAATAAAACCAAAATATTCATTAATGGACATAACATCTTCTTCGGGTGTTTAATTTTTCCATTAACCAAATACCCTCCATTGGATTTCTGCCCAAAATAAGGATTCTATGATAAAGGGTGGGAATATGAGAAGATATTTGTATATTAATTTTATGATCTTAAGTGGCTATTATATTTGAAGATAGGGGGTTTCCATTTATAAGTGAGGTGAGTGTAAAACTTAAAAATTATTTATAATAAAAATTAAACCCAGATTTTTCATATTTAAAAAGTGTCTAAAATGGATAATATTCTAAAATATGTCATGATAAGGTCTTAATATGTCCATCTAGGGGGGTTTTGAAATGTATTTTTATCATTTTACACCGTATATTTTATATTTAACCCCAATGTAATCTATATTTTACCTCCAATAATTTTATTCATTTCTAATATATTTCGCTTATCATAGTAGAAAAAATATGTTGAACCTATTAGACATTATATATTATGATCATTGAAAATAAAGATTAAATTTTTCCAAGTAGTAATCACATAAGTGAAAAAAATTTAAATTAATCCCGTAGACTTCTTGGGAAAGAGTGTTTTTAATAGAAACATATCAAAATGTTTACAAAGCCTTTATATTTAATATTAAATTAAAATTGATTCAAATGAACTAAATTTGATAAATATATTTATAATACAAATACACATTATTTATTGAAAAATTAATTTAGTTTTTATATTAGGAATTTAATTACTATTTTTAATTTATAAAATATAATGTTTTATATTTTTAAAAATTATTTTTATTATTTTCCACAAAAACATATAAAAATATATTTTTGAAAAAAAAAGAGTATTTTCAAACAATTTAATTATTTTCTAAAAATTATACATTTCAATATAAATATTATTTTATTTAAATAAAACTACAGTATTAAGAAATCTTGTCTTATTTTAAATATTACGATGTTTAACAAGTTGGTTATAATTGAAGGGTTTAAATACCTATATTTGTAATATATCATTGTTTTGATAAAACTCAGTGTTGTATGTAATTATAACATTGTTTGTGTTTCATGTAGAGTAATCTTAGAATAGATATTTTTATAATGAAATCTATCAAATAAATTTAATTAAATAAGAAAATACTCATAAAAATTTGGGGTCTCACACTCTACCCACATATAGATGAGTTTCTCAATCGAAATTCTTCACTCTGATACAAACAAATGAAGATAAATTTTCCACATCATACCCTTATTATCCCATTTAGATCCCATAAACTGAAATATTCACCAAACAAACCTGACCATTTGAGTGGGTTTTTTTGTAAAACATTCTACGTATGATGTAACCCCCAAAAGTTTTCTAAAATAAAATGTTTCCTTAAAATAATTTTTATTCAGAAGCTACTTGCATTGTAAGAAAATCATGAGTTTAAACCAATGGGGAGATTCCTATATTAAAAAATTATTGTTATATCATAGTCATTAGGATAGTGGGAATGGTTATAAAAAACTTATGAAAATGCATTGTGAATTCATTGGATATAAATTATTTATGAAAAATATAAATTGGTTAGATATTTTTATTTTTAAGTTAATTACTTTTGGTAATGAAATTAATGTGATATATATGTGTTATATACATAATAAATTTTTTTGATATTCATACAACAGATAGTTTAGTCGTATGGTATGAATAAAACCCTATTTGATGTCTAAAAACCTATTTCTCAAATGTTTAACTTTACACATTTAAATGGAGAAACCTTTTTATAAATATTTTGATATATTAAGAATTATTATATGATAATATAAACATGTTATTTTAATCATTATTTAAACAGTTACTTCGGATAAATTTCTGATAATTTTATGATACATTCATATTTTAATTAATAGTTAAAATATACTAAATTTAATTAAAACCAATGTTTTTTTAATCGAGATATTTATATGGAGAAATTAAAATATTTAAAGTTTTTAAAGGATAAATAAATTATATTTTTATAATTCAATATAAGGTTTTTCATTAGCATTAAATTTTCCTTGATTTCACAGGTAAAAAAAATTTAATCTTTTGCAATGTTTTAACTTAAAAACTCGTTTTTTCATTCCGAAAACGTGATTGATTTTAAATTAATTACTCCATATTATGTGTTTTTATTTTTTTATGATAGACTACATATTTGATATTATTTGGTCTATATTACGTTAATAGGATACTTTTAATTTTTTAACATTATAAATATTAACACTAGTAATTTTTTCTACCAGGGTTAATGGTAAATATTGAAATTAAAGGTAAAAATAATAAAATACAACTACCTTCACAACTTTAAAAAATATATTGGATTACTTAATTCGACCCTTGTAATTTATTTTTAAAAATGAAATCACTTGATGTCCACATACCTATGAATATTATGTGAATGTAATAAAAACAAACGAATGTGTCAAAATGTCACAATATCATTTTATATTAGTATAATAATTTAAATACATATATTAATAGGAGATAATATCAAATATAGGCAGTCTCTCCAAAAATAGAAGAATTAACTATATCATAGAAATTTATTTATAATGTTTAGAGGTTAAATATTTACCATTAATTATGAAACAATAGTGATATAGTAATTATTTTATTAATTGAATTTTAGAATAATTTATTATAAAAATATTAATAAAAATATCATATAAACTAATTAATGTTCTCCATGAATATTTTAGGTGTCTGTGACAAGTTATGAGTATATTAAATATTATGGTTCTAATTTATATTATGTATGGATTTTAAAATCATGCATGTAAATATTTATAACCATTTAATACTTAGAATGTTATTACCCCATTTAAAATTAAATAGAATAACAAATTTTTAATTAAAGAAATATGGATTAACATGAAAAGATAAATTGTCCAAAATTTATTCGTAGATGATATTAAAACCCTATCACTTATAATATTCTAAATTGGGACATTTTTTAGGTTTTGGGTAGGGTTTATTATTATTATAAATTATTATTTATATTGTTTCCAAAAGTTCACCTCACCTCAATTATAAAAGGGAACCTCATCCCTCACCTATTCACTTTTTTTGAGCCTTAAAGATCTACCACACCATGAAATATTTCCTTCAGAACCTCCGAATTCTCATTCTCGATGTTATGGTCATCTTCAAATACCAACTCTAGTGCACTAAGAAGATATTTATAAGATGCACGCTGAGTAAGGGGTAATCTCTTCTACAGATTCTTTCTAACATCTTAATTCTTTTTCAACCACTTCATTAGTTGTTTCATTAAAATTTAATAAAAACAGTATCACTCATATATGTATATTTTATTATAAATATGAAACACCAATATTTCACCTTCTATCAATCCTCTGAAAAATGAAATCACAACGCATGCGTACGTTCGACTTATCGTCTCCATAGCCTGGTGTAATCTGTTTTAACCACCACCTTACATTGATTTGTATAATGATGGAAATAATAACTCTATATTTTTATTATAACATGATACTGATTATTAAATATAATAAACCATCCAATTCAATACTATTCAATAATTTTGGGAATGATATCATCACTCCTACGTACATATGGTCTACCCTCTCCATGATGCGATTTGATTCATTATACATGATATTCATTAAACGCTGATTATATAATTGAATATCATGAATAAATATGTATATAAAATTATAATTCCATGGTTTGTATGATATAAAAATAACCTAAAATGTGGAATAATAACATATCTAACCAAACATCCATAAGAACATAAAGCAGTTAATACCCAAAAAACTAACAACAATGACATGTTACTAATAAATGGATTAATATATCATAATACATGTTATCATAAATAATATTATGATTCAGTAATAAGTCAATAAATTTATTTAAATCATTATACTTGAGGTTTGGATACATATAAATGATATCGATCCTAATGTAAGGGATAATTCCTCAATCTCATTATTTTCTGAGATTATTTATAAGTAAGTATTTATTGGGGTATATTTATCATCTACATCCATGTTTCCAAAATATATAATATTATTTCTATATTAATACTATATTTATTGTAAATATAACTCATTAGTAAATTTTTAATAAAGGGTACGAATTGAATCTTTTTTCATTTTTGTTATGATGTACTTTTTGACTTTTCTAGAAAAACTATGGGAATATTGTTTTTTATATTATATGTAATGAACATATTTTTATAATGAATATTACCCTTTATGATTATATGGTTATATTCACATGAAATTAATTATTATAAAATTTTGTGGCATTTTCATGATGGAAAATATTTTTTAAGAAGAAATGATATTTTCTTAGGAATTAATATATGTGTTTGTTTAAATTTACTTTCCATATAAGATGACACTCAATGAAAAGGGTTATATTTCTATCTCTATTATAACTATGATTTTATAGTATTTATGACTTAATTTAATTTAAAAAACCAATTTTTTATATCAATTATGATGGAATTATGTTTATGAAACCCATTTTATATTATGGGTTATGCTATGGTGGTGTATTTTATGTTTTTGTGTCACACATATTAATGGTTTCATTATGATATGTCTAGGAAATATATCTCCCATAATTCATTAGGTAATAATTTATATCTCTTGATATATACATTAATGTACTGGAATATAAATCTGGTTCCGTAATATAATGCTGGAAAGAGGAGTGAACTCGTTTCAGTAAATTAATTTGTTCACTATTATGGTCTTTGAAATGATCCTTAACTATTATTAAATTATTTTCTATTATTATGTATGTATGCCACGAAATTTCATGTCTTATTTTATTAAAATTATTATTAAAGTTCATTTTTATTATTTATCCCATGACATTATATTCTAATCTTTTATATGCGTGATAACATTCTCTAATGTTAAGTTCTTATGAATAGGATATGATTGTTTTTTTTGTTTAACCTTACTGAGAATTTGAGCTCACCCTTTCATATATTTATTTTCCCTAGGTTATAAATAAAAGTATTATGTACTATATCTCAAAAATGAGTGTATGAAAAAATGAAAAGGATGTATTGGGGATGTTTTATGAACTAGTTGTGTATGTTTTCTAGTTTCTAAAGACACTAAACCTATTCAATTATTGCGTTGTTTTTCATATATTATTTAATTTATATTATTTAATGTTTATGTAATATCTATATGTAAAATATGGTATTTTAAATTAGATATCATAGAAAAGGTATATTTAACATTTAAAAACTACGATAAGAGAAACTTTGTAAGAACCCAAAGGGTATGTTTAACTATAGGTTACAATACTATCCTAGAATTTTATAGATTTTTAGGAATAACATAAGAAAAAACCTAATGTACTGAAAATTGAAATTTTAATTCATTAATTACGTGGTTTTTCCATTATTAATAGTGTTTCTGACAATATGCTGCTTGGTTTTAGTCAATGGCTGGAACATGAAGGAACGACGTTAATTGTGAATGCGACGGGAAATGCAATGATTGTCCCCCCCAAGCAACCAAATATTATGGGAGATGGAATGAAAAATACTGCAGTGATGCTCACATAATATTCTCAAGATATGAATAATGTCGGACTTCCTAGTTAGAAAATTAGGGAGAAAAATTATGTTGAATTCTTTATGAGGAAGTGTCCACCATCATTCAGTGAGCATTCTAATCCGTTAGTGGATGAATAATGGATCCGTACTAATGAAATGAATTTTTCAATTCTAAAATGTCTAGAACATGATAAAGTCATCTTTAGTAGTCTCTCATTTTTATGGATAATTATATCAATTGTTGAATATTTTCAAGAATATGAGGCCAAGAGATAAAATTGATTCCATATAATGGAACTAGTTTAAGAAAATATTTTTCAATACGTACATTCTTCATATTCTTATATAAAATATGGATATGGTGTTCCTTCAATAAAAGAAAAAGGATGATTAAACCGTTGGTACCTATGAGGAAAATTTTACAGGGCATACAAGGTACACTTCAATAATTATTATCCAACCTAAGAGTAAAATTGACTAATTATTTAGTGGCATAATACCATGTATCTAAATAGAATTATCCATATGAGACTTC
The DNA here is from genome assembly GCA_963277665.1 of Viscum album. Lineage (NCBI taxonomy): Eukaryota > Viridiplantae > Streptophyta > Magnoliopsida > Santalales > Viscaceae > Viscum > Viscum album. The sequence continues at coordinate 1,309,151,554 of OY728140.1, forward strand.
AATAGCTAAAAAGAAACTTTTTGATGTGATATTATGGTTGAGATAGAGATTAGAGTAACCCAACAGTCATACGGGTTCAATAATAATATAAAAATGGAGTTCAAAGGAAAATTTAAAGACAACACTGATAAGAAAATGATTTCTTCCTTATGCTATAAGTGTGGAAAGAATCATGGAGGGTATTGTATTAAATTGTCTAGTAATTGTTTTAGGTGTATAATTAAAGGTCATTAGGCAGTTGAATACTGAAGTGATGGAAAAAATATGTCTAATGATGTGAACATCGAAAAGGATACATAGAATGTACCTCCTATAATTTAATGTTATAATGAATGGAAATGGGGAATTATGCCTATAAATTCCATAATTCAATGCTTATTAATAATGATCGACGTAACTAACTCTTAAGGACAATGGTAAAGGAACGTCGAAATAAATTACTGTTGGTGATGTGGAGTTTGATAATGAAGTGGTGAAAGGTATACTTACCAACAAATTTATAGTAACAAATGTTTTATTTGATTCTTGATCTAAAAACTCTATTGTTTTTAAAAAATGATCCAAGGGTATCACCATATTAACTCAACATTTATATGTTTAGTTATCTCTGACAACACCTAATGGAACAATAGTTGCATCAAAAGTTTATTATTCTTCTCCTGTTGATGTTTTGGAGAAAGTGATTTCTGAAAATCATGTGATACATCCTATAGTAGAATATAATGTGATTAATGGAATTTATTGTCTTTAACTATATGAATATCATATCAATTTCCAAGTAAAGGATGTCAAATTTCATATTCTAGATCAATCTATGATCATCTATCGATGTAGGGATGAAGAAAACCTTCCAGTATAGATTTCATCCATCTTTTTTGTCTTGATTCCTATAATAGAAGGTTATATATATCAAATTCCTGGGGAGAAACTCATGATTATTATTATTACCATTATATGGGAGGTTTATGATTTTTTCTTGGGGGAATTACCAGGTCTCCCATAAAATTTTGAAGTTAAGTTTTCAATAGAACTCATATCAGGTGTTATATATATTTCATAGAAACCTAATATTATTTCCCTAATTGATTTTGCAGGAATGGAAGAATAAACTCAAAGAGAATATTGAAAATTGATTCATATGCGTAGTTTATCATCTTAGGGAGCACATATAATGTCTGTTAAGAAGAAATATGATTCAATTACACTCTGAATTGATTATTGAGAACATAAAAAGATCACTATAATGAATATTAATTCTCTTCCCCGCATTAATGACTTATTTCACCAACTCTATGGAGCTCAATTCATTTCTATGATTGATATTTGTTCTAGATATCATAATTTATGGGTCAAAAAAGAGGATATACAAAATAATGCATTCCATACAAGGTATGGACTCTATGAAATTATAGTTATGCATTTGGCCTTAATAAATTTCCCACTATATTCATAGATCTAATTAATAGAGTCTTCAGAGACTATCTTGATTAGTTTGAGGTAGTCCTTATAAATGATATTCTTGTCTATTCAAATAGTAAGGAAGAACATGAAGGTTACTAGAGAATTGTACTAAAGGCCCTGAGAAAGGATAAGATTTATGCCAAATTTAAAAAGTGTGAATTTTAGATTAAGAACATCTCATTTTTGGGTCAGATAATATCAAGAGAGAGGATATTTCTAGATCCCACAAAAATAATGTTATTAGAATATGGTTGAGACATATAATGGTAACTAAGATCCGCTATTTTCAAGGGTGGTCACTATGTTATTGTCATTTTGTTAAATATATTTCATGATTATCTAATCCATTTATCATGTTTATTTGGAAAAGAGTTAAGTTTGTTTGGATGGAGTAATGAGAATAGAATTTCAAAGAGCTAAAAATAAAAATAGCTAGTGCACCTGTGATCACACTGCATTGTAGTGAAGAAAGATTTTCAATCTACAATAAAGCATCCAAGAAGGGACTAGAAGGTGTTCTCATGAAAAATGATATTTTATTATTCCCCATGGTAGTTGAAAATTCATGACAAAAAATACCCAAATTAGGATTTGGAGTTAGATGCCATAATCTTTTCATTGAAGATATGGAGGCATTATCTTTATGGTGAATTGTGTGATTTGTATACTGATCATAAAAGTTTAATTTAAATTTTCTCACAAAATGATCTGAATATGATCCAAATAAGATGGTTGTATTTGATTAAATATTACGACTTCTCAATAAATTTCCACATTGGGAAAGAGAACAAGGTGGAAGATGCTTTGAGTCGAAAAGACCAAGCTATCTTATCCAGGATGAGGATCATGAATGATCATAAAATTAGGTATTTTTAAAAGACAGATTCAAAAAATTTAATGGAATGGGTGAAATATTATCATTCTCAAATGAATGTTCATACATATATACATGGGAAGATTAACTAGGTGAAAAAGGAATATATATATATATATATTTACAAAATAAGGTGAGAAAGTTTCCTAAATTCATCCTCGATTGTGATGAAATAATATTGTTCAAGAAACGGGTCTTTATCCCTCCCATACAAGAATTAAATAATGATATATTGGATGAGATTGATTGTTCTTTATTCTCAATTCTCCCTGGAAGCACAATGATGTATAGGGACATAATAGAGTACTTCTAGGAGGTTGGAATAAAAAGAGATGTTGATGATTGAGTCTCTCAATGGTTGGATTGTCAGTATGTTAAGGCTAATAGATAGAAATCAAAGGGGAGTTTAAAAACATTACCCATACCAGAAATGAAATGGTAAAACATCACTATTGACTTTTTCATCAGAATTACCCAAACATACAAAGGAAATAATGTTATTTGGGTTATAGTTGATTGCCTTATGATTTGGGAACACATCATTTCTATTAATATGTATTTCTCCTTCAATTATCTTTCTATGATATATGTAACATTTGTCGAAAGATTGTAGGGAATACCATATTCCATTATATCTGATTGGGATCCAATGTTTACCATGATGTTCTGGTGAAGTCTTCAGCATACTCTGGATATAGAGTTAACATTCAACACTTCTTATCATCCTTAGAGATATGGTCAGTCTTAGTGGACAATTCAAACACTAGAAGACATGTAGAGAACATTCCCTATAGATTTCAAATGTGGTTGGGATCAACAACTACCATTGGTGAAATTTTCATACAATAATAGCTTTTAATCCAGTATTCATAAAGCTCTTTATGAATCCCTCTTTGGAAAGTATTACAGAAATCCAACATTCATGGATGAAGTTGGGGAAAGAATGCTATTAGTATCGTAGATTGTTGATTAAATGGATGAAAAGTATAAATCTATTCAACAACACATAAGAGCATCTCACAATAAAAACAAAACTTATGCTGACAACAAATGAAGAGACCTAGATCTTTAAGTGGGTAATAGGGTGTTTCTATGAGAATCTCCCTAGATTATACTATTAATATTTGGAAGTAAGGGAATGTTGAACCCTAGGTATATCAGTCCTTTTGAAATTATGGACCATGTTGGGAAGGTGGCTTACCAATTTTCACTTCAACCAAATCTCTCTAAAATTCATGATTTGTATCACGTATCACTACTGATAAAGTACATACTCAATTGATAACATGTACTAAGATTATAATTCACACTGATGAAAAAATACCATTCTTATAAAGAATAACTGATAGAGAATCATAATCATAGCAAAAATGTTCTATAAAATAAGAACAATCTCATAGTTAATGTTTTTTGGACGAACAAATAATTTGATGAAGTAACATGAAATCTTGATGATATAATGTGTTAGTAGTATCCTTGTCTATTTCTATCCAAGTGATGAATTTTGAGGGCGAAATTCTTCTTAATGGGCAAGAATGTTACACCGATATATTCTTTAAATGAAATATTATCATTAAAAAATTTTTATTCTTTATTATCTTGTGTTGTATGAAAATAGTGAGTTTAAATGATCTATGAGACGCCCTTATTATAAAATTATTGTTATAGAATAGCCATTAAGATATTGGGAATAATTATATCTATTTTATGAAAATGTATTGTGAAATTATTAGCTATCAATTATATATGAAAATATAAATCAATTAGATATTTTTATTTTTTATTTAATTATATTTGATAATTAAATTAATGAAAAATATATATTTCTTTATACATAATAAAATATTTCTTATATTCATCCAATGAATATTTTAGTCATAGGGTATGTATATAGCCCTGTTTGATGTATAATACCTATTTTTAATAAGATTAATTTTACACCTTTTAATGGAGAACCATAGTTAAATTAATATTTTGAAACATTAATTATTTATATATTACAACATAATCATCTTATTTTGATGGTGGATGTAAAAATTAACGGTTGGTAAATTTATGATAGCATTAATGTTTTGATGAATATTAAAAATATGGTAAATTGTAATTGAAGAAAACTTTTTTCATTGAGATAATTTATATGGTGAAATTATAAAATTTAATGGTCTTAATGTATAAATATTATATATTTTTATCATTCAATATAATTTATTTCATTAGATTTAATTTTACATTGAATTCATAGGTAAAAACATTTCAATCTATTATTATGTTTTAACTGTTACAAAAAAAATTCTCTCTCATTCCAACAATGAGGTTGATTTTAAATTAATTACTGAAACTTTTGTGTATACAATTTTATAAAAAGGACTCCATATTTGGAATTAGTAGGTCCAAATTATGTTATTAGTCTACCTTTTTGGGTATTTTGAATAGTAACTTAGGTAATTATTTTTATTACCATTGTTAAAGATAAATAAGGTGATTAATGGTACACACAATATTTTCAAATTATTTTTACACCTGTAAAAATCATATTCGATGAGTAAATTTGACCATTATAATCAATTTTTTGAAATGGAATCCCTTGATCACCACTTACCGATGAATGTGACATGAATGTAATAACATAATCACTGTGAACAAATGTCACAATCTCATATTATAAAAGTATATTAATTTTAATTTATGGACAACTATGAGATAATATAGACTATATATAGTCTATGGAAATATAAAAAGGTTACCTACATCATATAAATTTATTTATAATTTTTGTATATTATATTATTACCAATAATTAGGACACAATAGTGATGTAAAAATTATTTTATTAATAAAAATATCAAATAAATGGATTCAAAAATATAATAAATGTATATGAACTAATTAATTTCTTCGACAAATTTTTTAGGAAACTATGACATGTTATATGTGTTCCAAATATTTGGTTCAAATTTATCATCTGTGAGGTCTTTATCTAAAATTAAATAAATGAATATCGTTAAAATTAATAGGATTAATATTTTATAAAAATAATATTTTATTAAACTATTTCCAATTAAAGAAATATTTATAAATTACATAGAGATAATATTAAGAACTAAAATGTCATTAAATATCAATTAATGGTCAATTAACACCATATAATACAACATTTATAAACATTTAATATTTTGAATCTCATTACCCCAATTATAATTAAATAGAATAACTAAGTGTTAATTAAAATAATTTGGATTAAATTGACAAAATAACATGTCAAAAATTTATTAAATTATGACATTACAACCCTACCACATTTCAAATTTGAAATTGGGATATTATAGTGGTTTTTGTATAAGGTTTCTTTTTATTATAATATATTATTTACGGTGTCTCAAAAAGTGCACCTCAACTCAATTATAAAGGGGCACATCCTCCCTCACATATTCACTTCATTTTTATCCTTCAAGAGCATCCATTACCTACACATTTTCCTTCTCAACATCCCTATTTTAATTCTTGGGGTTTTAGTCCTATTTAAATACCCATTCTTGTGCTCTAAAAATATATTTAGAGGAAGCACGTCGAGGAAGAGGTAATCCCTTCTACCAATTCTTTCAAACTTCATTATTCTTCTACTTCTCTTAATTAGTTGTTTCATTATAAAGTAATTACATAATTATCATTCATATAATTAAATTCATTATAAGTATTAAACAACCATTTTTAACCTTCTATATATTCTATGAAAAATGAAATCATCACGCGTGCGTACGTATGACTTACCATCTCCATGCGTTGGTATGATCTATTTTTCAGCACCACAATTCATGGATGGTTATAATGATTGAAATAATAACTATATATTTTTATTATAACATTATATTTATTATGATATTCGATACACAATCCTCTTTGATACCATTCAATAAATTTGGCAATGATATCATCGCTTGTGCATACGTACGACATACGGTCTCCACAGAGCGATGTGATTCATTCTACATGTGATTCATTAAACTATGATTATATACATGAATTTAATGAATAAATATGATTTTTTTATACTAATTAAATTTTTTAAATTATATAACAATATCCTAAAAATACGAATACAAACATATCTAAAGAACATTCATAAGAATACCAAGCAGTTAATAAGTGAATAACGAGCAACAATGACATGCTATTAAAAAATAGATGAAAATATAATCATAAATGTTATCATAAAAATTATTATGATTATGGAATAAATTATTATCATTTTTTAAATCATTAAATATGAGGTTCAGATACATACAAAGGATATTGGACCTATTGGAAGGGATAATTATGCAGTCTCATTATTTTCATTGAATGTTTACATATAAGTATTTATATGGTATATTTATCATCCACATCCATGTTTAATAAATATATAATCTTATTTATTTCCTTATTTTATTTTTAATGTGAATTTCACCCATTGGTAAATGTTTACTAAATGGTATGACTGTAATTTTTTTTTCAATACAAGTAACTTTTGGACTTTTCCAGAAAAAGAATGAGAGTAATGTTTTTTAACTTATATAGCCTAAATAGATTTTTTCTCTGAAGATTCCCCTATTAGATTAAAATTTTAGTTTCTCATAAAATGATTTATTATAATATTTTGGGGCTTTTTGAGGGTGTGAAACGTTTTTGAATAAGAAAGGATATTATCATCAACAATTAATATCAATTGTATGCTCAAAATTATTTCCCATCTAAGATGAAAGTCTGAAAATTGGGAAATATTTTTATCCATATTGTTACTCTTATTTTATTATATTTATGATGGAATTTTAATTATGAAATCTATTTCATTTATAACAATTATGATGAAATTATGTTTACTGTACCCATTTTATTTAATGGGTTATGCTATGATCAATGTTTTTTATTTTTTGGAGGAACACCTAAGAATGGTTTTATTATGAGATGGTTGGGACCTATATATCACTCTAATTCATTGGGTAAATATATATATCTCATGAAATAAAAATTACAAGAATGGCATGTAAATCCAGTTCAGTATAATAGGGCCAAAATGTGGAGTAAACTCAGTTAAGTAATGGAATATTTCCGCTATGATGGTCTTGGTAATGAGCCTTGAATAATATTAAATTTTTGTCTATTAATAGGTGCGAATGCTATGAAAATTAATTTATTTTGTTATGAATATTTGGATTATATTTCACCTTTATGATTTATCCCCTGACATGATATTATGATCATTTATATGCAGGATAAGATTTCAAAATGTTATGTTCATAGGATTATGATATGATTAATATTTCTCATGTTTACCACTACTAATCATTTGAAATCACCCTTTAATATATTTCCTTTCCCCAAGACCTGAATAATGGTATAATTTATGAATTATAAAAATTGATTCTAGTTATGAAGAAATATGTGTGAGGTAATGTGGATGTTTTATGAACTAGTGGCTCATGTTTCCCATTTTTTAAAGTCGCTAAACCCATACAATCCTAGAATTGTTTTTGTTATGTTATGTAATAAATATTCATCAATGTTGAATTAATATCTATATGTATTGTATTGGTTATTATATATGATCAAGAATATCCATTTGTTATTCCTCTTAAAAAATTTCCTCCTCTAGTGGTATGATCTATGATTTCAATACATGTTAAGGTTATAGTATTTTTTTCCTCAGGATCAATGCATGGAAATAATTTTGGACTGGATATAGGTTTTGTGGATGAACAAAGTGATAGGATATCATCTTTATATGATCAATAATTTCAAATTTACCTATATACATATGACATAGTTTTCCTCTCTTCATGAATCTGCTCACATTATTCAAATTTATAAATCCTTAGAAACACCTTTTATAAAACATCATATTCTAGATAACATTCATGGTAAATAGAAAAAAAATTATACCAACTTTAAGATTCTATTATTTTATATTCAATTTATCTAACCTTTTTTATCTTTTTTTCAACTGCGTTTAGTACCAATAGCTTTCTATCTCCAACATTCATCTGTCAAATTAGAGCTCTAAATTAATTTCCATATAAGGATTCATGATGATTTATATAAATTTCTGAGTGAAGGTAATTATTTAAAAAAAGGCAATAATAAAATATATCTATCTCAACAACTATTAATATACAATTTAAATGATTTCAATACATACTCATGGGTTTGAATTTTTATTTTCATATGAGAAGCCATCCGGGGATGATATGTAGTTTTGAATATCAATTCTTTATCAATGGAATACTAATGTTTTCAATAATTCTTTTTGGTAATCCTTATAACCTAATCAGTTATTTTGAAATTTGGTACTCCATGAAACCAAATAGCCTCATTAATTTACACTCTAGAAAAATGATCCAAATAGAATCCTTCTCTCATATCGATGATGTGTAGTGACATAGTAAGGTGATATACTACAACCCATATATCATTATTATCTTTATATGTTTTGGGGATTCTAATTTCCAAATCTCTATTGATGATCTCCCACTTCAATTCTACTATGTGTAATAAATGAATTATCCAATAATATTTTTTCATTCATCCTTAACATATTGGCATACCAAGCACCGAGATACAAATTCATTAATATATCACTCCATGCTATCCCAATAGACGTATTATTTTATATATTTATTGATCTTCATACTTCCCTAATGAATAGATAATTATGAACTATGATCTTTATAAAACAATTTCATTTTAATGCCATCAATATATGGAACACTTACATTCTTGATAAAACTTATCATCCCATCAAGATCAAGGTTAAACATACGAACATTTTAAACCATATTTTGTAGTTGTGTCCATAATCCATTTTTTTATTTTTTATAAAACCCAATTTTTTGGAAAAGTGGGAACCATAAAAACTACACATATCACCCACACATTGCGATCAACAAAGAGCGTACAAATTTCAAAATCAAAAACCCTACCACCACTACAGCCATTCGAAATCCATATAATTCAAAATTCAAAAACCAAGCATCACCATCCAGATATCTCGATTCATGGAATGCCTAAAGTATTGCACCTTTTCTCGAGACACACACCAAACATTACAGATACACATTCCTCATCAAACCAGATTACCGGTGATTTCCACCAGTGTCTGCCATCACAGATGAAAAAAACTTTTCACCACTGTACTGGAATCATGAAACATCACACCATTATCATCGTCCTCATCCAAACTCATCAAATCTTATCCGCAAGCCTCTTCTATGACGTTCACCTCCTGTTCCAAATACCATCGCTGATTTTTCACACGACCTCCCTCATCTTGATAGTCATAAATGCCAATCCACCACACCATCATTGTCGCCATTCAAACATCGCTCAACGAAACTGAGACCCCCCACCTCTTGAAATCATTTCGGGCTACCAAGAACCCTCCACCACAATGAACTACATAGCCCAAAGCCTCTTAGAATCCACCGCAGCCGACCGACCTGGAAGGGAGCAATGGATATGGATACCAAAGTGGAGAAAGAGTGGCCATGCCTTCCAAATCAAGCCACAACCAAAGAAACACCATCTGAATCACCATAAAAAACATCGACGAACCATTACCCATAAAAAAACTACAATGAAATTGGAACCCCCCAACAGAAATAGAATCGCACGACACACCACCATAGAACAAAGAAGAGGAAATCAAGACTGAAACCCTAATACTAACATAGAAGGAGGTCTAAAACTAGTGGAAAACCTGAACATGAACAAATGAAAGCGGGATAAAACCAGAAAAGAAACTGGAACATGTAGAAAAAATTATGTGAATATATACATTAATTTTTTTTTTCATATCACACTTTTCTATGTAATGATAATTCCACAATATCTATAAAAAATACAGTAGCAAACTCTAAACTATTAGTTGGGTACTTTTACAAATCAACCATAAATTTTCATGAGATATAAATTTTGTAAATTTTAATTCTCAAAATAAGCGTAACCAATACCTTCTAGGATTTATCACTATAGATTACAATCCATACTTCAATATTGTGTAAAATAAGAACAAGTTCACTAGATAACCTTCACTTCAGTTCCTTGAAGTTTTCTTCACATTTAACTATATAGAGAAAATTTTCTCCCTTTCGAGTCAACATGGTAATATGATTTGATAGTCGTGAAAAATTGTCCACAAACCATTGATAATATCTAGCCAAACAAAGAAAACAATTATTCTCAGTCGCCTTGGATGTTCTAGTCTAACATTATATATCATTTTTATTTGATAGTTCAACACATATATCTTCTTTTTAGATTATTTATCCAACAAAATAAATAATTTTTCTTCAAATATAGCCACCTTTTAAATTTATAATATAGTTTATCTTTTCATAGTGTCCTGAGTATAATTATTAATTATTCGACATGCTCCACAATACCCTCTGAATAAATATGTATATAATCTGTAGATACTAACAAAAACAAATCAATGTCAATCCTAAATAATATATTTATTTAATCCATGATGATAATTAGGGTATTATTAAGATTCAAAATGTATCACAATATATTAATAACTACCAAACATTGTGCATAATTTTGTCTTCAGTATATCTTCTTTATTTACCCTCAATTGATGATATTTAGAATGACGGTCAATCATAGAGGTGTATTTATCTCCAGATAGATGATAAAACAAGTAATCACTGTGGGGAAGATGATTCTTATTATTAATTTTTATCCTTTTCACCTCCCAATAAATCAATGCAGAGTCGCATTGGTCTTTATATCTTTAAAAAAACAGTTTCACCCAATGATGTGTCACTTAGCCAGATGAATCCCTTCACAAGGTTTTCTAGAAGTCACATCATCAATTACCATAACTCAATTGGGGATCTTGTATAAGGATTCCTTGAAATTGGTTTTGAACTAGGTATGAGTTATATTGAGAATTCAATGTAACATTTTGGTTGATTTATAGGAAAATAGTCTTGTATATAATCAAGAAATTCTTGAAAAACAATGAATATCTATGATGTTATGTTTTTCCTCAATAATATGAGATAAAAAACCTTCTATGTGGGAATTAAGACCCATACACTGAATATAAATAACATCATATGTTCAGACTTATCCTCACACTAGTAGATGATCACATATAAGATTGTAATATCAAATGTAACTTCCCTTCCAAGATAATTGATTAGTTATTTTTCTAGAGAAATTAAATCCATTATTAGTATTACAAAAAATTATACGATAGGAGGAAGAGAAATGTTTAGAGGAATCACAATTCCACTAGCCTCATCCAAAGAGGAATCATATACTTTGGATGTGATCATCATATTAAGAGAGATTTTCTGTTTTAATTACACATATAATCATATAGGTGGCATCTTTATTCCCTTAAAAGTTATTTAGCTCTAAAATAATGTGTATATATTTTTTCAAATAAAATAGTTTCAAATCTAGAGGTTATGGTATGTGTACCTTTCACCACATCATTATGCCCCCCTCATCAAAAATAATGATCACAAGATATTTACACATGTACGTCACATTATGAATTTAATAACATCAATCATCAGCAAAAATCATGGGGTTTGAGACTAATTGGCATGATTCCCTTTATATTTACTTTTAATGAATTTAATTGGAGGTGGTACATTTTGAACATATTTCTCTCTATCCACATTATTAGAAAATCCATCCCATCTCATTTGTAATCAATTTCCCAATGAAGATACATTACACACATAAATCATTTAATATCCCAAAAATGAAAAAATACAACATGATTTTTTCCATTTCTTGATCACACAAGGGAGTTTATCTTCTTCTATCGATGGTTTTTTATTTTCATTTATATTCCACCATCGGTTTTTTAGAACCACGATATTGATACATACATCAAAATTTTAATTCCACCATGATTTCCCAGAGAAAATATATTTATAGATACTGATTTATTTTATGTAATATACCCATAGGATACTTTTTTTTACACCAATGTATAATCTATCAGCCTTAATTTTATATAGGATGAAAATATCACAATCTTACCTCGCAGTACATGTTTAACTACCAACGTATGTATCAATAGATTCATTATATGTTTTTCATATATTGAGGAACTATATCTTTATCATCAATTTAAAATTATATGGAATTTAATTGTTGAAAAATTCATTCATAACCTCATATGAATCCAAGGAGTCAATTACATAATGTTGTATCATATTTAGGATAAGAGTCTGACATTTATTAGTTTTTCCTCTCAAATAATATCCTACCAAAATGAATATTTCATGTTTAGATAAATGAATAATACAAAATTTTTATTTAGTGGAATGAATACATTTTTTAGAGACTAGTGTATCATAACATCATATAAAATAAGGTTGACATTCTATCTTGAATGAATCAATAGAATATTGTCCCCACTACATTTTTAATAGTGCAGCATGATTCATAGCTTGATAATGTTGTATGAACATAGAAATAATATTTTTCTTTTCATATTCATTATTATTTGGCTTCTGATGAGGGAAATCATTTTTTTGTTCATCGTAATTTGCATTAACATAGTTTTTTTAGGATATAGAAATTGAAAAAACAAAAAACTATAAACAAAGAAACATTAATCATAGTGGTGAACCACGAATTTATGAAAATCACTTATAATATGTCTAAATTAGAAAAAAATCATATTATACATTAATTTTATTCTAGGTAATTAATATATATATATATATATATTTATTTATAGAATACATAAATATGGTTGTTAATTAATTCTTAAATTTTAAAATATTATCTAAATATGGTTCCAAACTATGTTTTAATAGAAATATGTTGTCATACCCTATTTCCAGACTGAGTCTGACACAATACCATGTTTTCTATTTTTTACCCCTTTTATACATTTTTTCCAACACACAATCTTATAGGATCCTGACAGGGATATATTTCTAGAAAACTACACCATATAACCTTTACCAAAATTCTAGGAAATTCTCCTATACAATAAATCATCCTTAGAGTTATCATTGGACATTTCCATAAATATATTTATATGTTTTTATCATCCTAGTTTATAATGGTTAACCAACAATTTGTTCTTACAGTAACTATAATAACCAAGGCATAGAATACATATAAATTATATTATTTTTTGCAACACTTATTACATTACACAGAAAATGACCCATGATCCATAACATTATAGTTCAATTAGAAACTAGGAAGCACAAATAGTGCTTCATATGTGAGCTATGTAATCTGTCACGATGTCATTTATAGATATAACCATTTTTGGAAATATAATAATTAAAATATTTTCTCATAATATGTGGAATGGAAACATAAAAACGGGTCATCTCAGATGCTTAGTATGGGTATATGAGGGAGATATATAAGAAAAACATTAGAAGAAGTTTTTGACAACATGATCATAAAAACTGAAAAGTATAACATCAAAGTAAAAACCCATAATATTGTATGATGGAATAAATATTTGAAAATAAAAAGTTGATAATCATATAGAAATCAAAGAGCATAATCCATGATATAATAACATTGGTAAATGACATGGAATTTTTACATTACACATAAGAATAGATAATAATTTCATATTATTCAAGGCTCACTATAAAGTCTGTCATAACAAACAATTTACATTACTAAACCAAGCACACTCCCTATTCAAGAGCCATTTTACAAAACTAGGTTCACATCGCATTATTATTCTGTATTATATAACTGATTTCACTTCCCATTCTTATATTATATATATCATTATATATAAATATTTACCCACTGAATCGGAGGGAGATATAGTTCCCACTAATCACTTAATTTAATTATTTATATGTGATACACAAGATAACAAAAATTCATTATATAATAACATTTTAAATTAATTGTGTATCATAATCATGTCAACATGTCATATCATGTGTAGAAGATATATATTTCATAATCATTTGATCACAGCATATCCCAGGAAATGAGGTGAGTTATAATATGATATTATAATAATACAACCCTTGTAAGTTAGATTGTTTTTAAAAAAATCATGCCACAAAACATAAACCATTCAGATAAATAATATGAATGGTATTCATGGATTATATCACGAGTAAAGAATATGTAAGTAAAATGGATGTCATTTTGAATAGAAAATAATTTTTAAATATCATTTTATTATTTTTTTGATAAAAATAACTTTCATGATTAAGAAAACTATTCTTAAATCATAAAAAAATGGATGAAATATCTCTTATTAAAATAACATTGATTACATATGATTTATTTTATGAAAAAAATTTAAAACATTTATTCAATATAAAATATTTTTGTGATTACATTCAATGAAGATAAATTTTTATGAAAATGTTTCTAAATTATTTTTGATTACATTTTATTTTAAAAATATTATTTAATTCATATAAGGAAATATTCAATTAATATATTGTTCATGATGATGGGGAATTCCATAGTTTCCATATTTATAAAAACAAATATTCCCTTTATATTGTCTATAGAATTCAAAAGATCCTACACTAAAAAATGATGACAACATTACATTTAAAAATATTAAATGGAAATTCATGAGAAAAGATGTATTTTAAAAATCATTGGAGAATATGAGAACATTTTTGATTTTTTTTTGAAAAAACGGATTTGGGAGAAAATAAATTTCTATATTAAGAGGTAAACAAAGAATAATTTTCTTAAATACATTTTCTTATTTATCATAAGTACAAATGAGTGGAAAATGGTACCACTATATGATGATATAATAAATAACCCATGAAGAATAAAAGACATGTGAATTCATGAGAGATGGTTCAAAAAATTTCATCATTGTTCACACAATCATATACATTCCTGATAAACTATGTGATTTTATCAATACACTCTTACAACATTACTAATGATGAATAATATTCTTTATGAATGAATATCATTAAATGATTATTGAAATTTCATGAAATTAATAATTATACATGAAGATTACATTATCATGAAATAATTATATTAAATGAAGCTTAAAATTTTATCAAAATATTTATATTAGTGATGTAAAATGTAACATGGGTAGTATATACTCTTCGTATAATAACATAGATACATTACATAACATGTGTCACAAAAAATGAAAAATTGAGACATAAATCCCTTACCTATTTGGTAACTTTTGTACCATAACACCATGAAAGATAGATATTAAAATATAAATTTAAAACAAATTATTTCAGATTATAATAATCATAAAATTTATACACTTCATGTATAAACACTAAAAATATGAAATAATTTTTGAACATTGCTATTGTCTCACAGAAAATGAAATATAAATTGAAAATCATTAACTTTAGTCTTGATATTCATCGTACTCATTAAGAAAATCATTTATAATATATATAATTTTATTATAAATATATTAAATAATAATACTCATATATATCATATCAAATATTATTTTCTTATTTTCTTTTATTCTCATTTATTAAAAATTCCAATCTAAACTTAATTTTAAGGTAATGACCGCTTTGTTTTTCATATATGTTTTCTCTTGTTATATTTTATGTCCACATAATTTAATATTGATTTTATAATATTAAAACATATAACAATTATATAAATATAATGTATCTCAAATATATATACATATTTATTATAATCTATAAAATATTGAAATACAAAATGAATTATAGAATTCATGGAGACGGTTGGCTATATATATACTGGAAAAAAATTTATATTTTCATATAAAATTGATATAGAGTAAAGTATAAGATATTTTATCATCATAGAATTTTTTTCTATATATATCACAATGAATTTATTAAACCCATTCATAATACATTTTATGTAAATTCTGAACAAATCACACCGCTTCACGAAGCGGTAGTTTATCATAAACATAAATAATGTTATCGCATCTGTAAAAAATGCAATGCATGATGGTATGTATGATATAAAAATTAAAGATTTATAATAACAAAATAAATACAAAATATATTATATATAAATATTATTTACATCATTATTCAAAAACTATATAGGTTTTAATGAAAACATAATCGTCCTCAGTTCACAAGGGTGTTGTCCACCGTAGAAACAAATGTTAATTTCATAAAATATTTGATTGAAGTGTTTTAGATAGAATTTATTACTCATAATATAGAAAAATTATAAATATATTTAAGATATTTATGTTATTATATGATCACAATATAAAAATATTTTATGGGGTTTGAGGATGAAATAAAAAAATGTTACTTGATGAACGTTACGTGTTCTTTAGGTATCTCTTTGTGGTATTAAGAAAAAATCCTTTCTTGGTTGGATTTATTCCCAAATGAAGGATTATAATATAAGCTTATTTAATTATGGATTATTTTGATATGGTATTGTTATTTACAAAAGGATTATTAGATATGAAGATTGTGGTATAAGGGATGACATTTCATAATGAAGATAAGTGGAAGACATATATTATTTAATGAGAGAATTCCACGAAATTTTTTCGTACGGAAAATTTTAAAAAATGAATCAAATTAGAAAATTAATCAAATGAAGATCTAAATATAGACATCCAATGATTTTGTACACTTCTTGGGTAATTGATACACCTTATTTTGAATGTTTAACAACTATGTATTCTTATTCTTACCTTAATCGTTGTAATTAATGATTAATTTATTTCAATAATCACATTGATAAAAATTATGTTTAACTAATTATACATTAAAAATTATTAATATTAAAAATATGGAATCTATTATTACAATTTAAAATCACATAATTAGAAAAAAAATCATTTAAAATTACTCTCACAGACATGTCCAGAATCATGGTTTTAAAGAGAAGTATATCAAAATTAAAAAAATTTATGATCAATTTTTATATTAAAATGAATAAAATGGCCTAAATTGGATTAATATATCTATAGTTATGTTATATATTCATTAAAACCAAATTATAATATTTTTTTACTAAATTAATTAATTACGTGAAACAAAAATTTTAAGGTAATATTCTATGTTCCTTACTATTTATTACGAAATGCAACCTTTCAAAAAAGCCAAAAACTTCACCCAAATATAATTTGGATATTATAAATTAAGAATATTTGTTTATAATATCAATGTAATTTTAAAAATTATGAAAAATTAATTAATAAATTGTTCACAATATGACAAAAAAATTTGTTTTTTTAGAAAATAGTATTTTCAAAACATATAATGACTTTGCAAAAAATTATGTATTTCATTATCAATATTTTTTCACTATATATACCAATATTTTTCAAAATATGTTCTTACTAAAAATATTACTAATTTTAACAACAAGGTTAAAATGGAATGGTTTAAATAATTATATTAATAATATAACATTATTTATTTAAAACTGAGTGATTTAATTAATGCATGATAGCATAGTTTTTCATATAGATAATGATTAACATTGTGTTTTATATAATGAGACTAATCGAATAAATTTATTTTATTCAAAAAAAATTGTAAAACAAGGGGTGTCACATTCCATATATCTCATTCTATAAAACCATTATGAATTATTCATTTTCATTTCATGTAATTACTTTTGGAAATGTTATTTGAGATTTTTCATTGGAAATATATTATAGAAACAATTATCCAAACTGAATAGATTTTTCTAATATTAATAATATTATAATCAAGAATATTTATATCATTTGAAATGTACTATATTCTCTTATGGTTATTTATTTAAGGAATTGTTGTGATAAATAATTTAATTTAATTGTTTTTGTGATATGTGATGGATAACCAAAATGTGATTTTATATAACCTCAATAGATAATAAAAAAAATCAATATATTTGGTATTAATATATGAGAAACTATATATCCTTAAATAGTATATTTGTTAGAATTATAACTGAACTATCACCATGGAATGTTCATGTCTCAGAAAATAATTTTTTTTGAAGACTGCTTCGATATAGATAAAATTAAAACCATATTAAAAAATTAAATAGTTATGGATGAAAATTATGGAACATCGATAATGTAAATTAAGGTCGAGAGTTATATTTTATTGAGTATTTATTGATTTTGTATCTATTATAATATAACATGTTCCAAATACATATATCAAACTTCTATTTATACTTGAGGCTCCTAACCAAATTTTAGGTTCTATTTACAGAGTGTTTAGATTATAATTTTATTAGTATAGGTTGAAAAATACTTATGATTATATATAATAGTTGTGATGACATAAAATGATTATTATAATTGGTATATATAATATCATAATGTGACACTGAATAGAAATAATATTATTGAGAAGTAAAATCTGAATAGTTATAATCTATGTTATTTAAAAAAGGATAAATATGGCACCTTATAGGCATACTATATACGTATCATTGAAATTAAATAATCATTGAATAAATATAATATTTTTCTCCTACTAAATGGATACTTCTTAACTCTTCTCCCATACCAAAACCCATATGAAATATTTTCAAAGGGATCCAACATTTTTCTACTCATATATTTGTGATGTCTAATCGGGTACCTATAGTTATGAATTGTCTTAGTGGTGAGCACCCCTAATTATATATAGGGATTGGGGGATAAAAAAATGGAAATAGGTACTGTATAATAACTATAGTGCTAATATAATAGAACTGTATTACTGGTGGACTATTGAAACAACAACAATATAGTGGTTGCATGAACTATAACAGAATTTATAACGGTGGTAGTACTGTAGCAACCATTGTACTGTAGAAATACTACTCACTAGGGGGAATTTAGATTCCAATAAGGTCCTTAATGTCCATGTAATGGCACTTAAAACCAATTGGGCCTACTAGCCATGTAATGTGTCTTCCATTCCTAAAAAATCATTAATCTTCCATTATTTCAATAATAAAGAGGCTTCAACAACAAATTAAAAAAAAATCGGAATTGTCTATTTCCCATAATATTCTTTATTAAAACTCATTAGGATACCACCAAAGTCATTCCAAAATATATATAGATTATTTATAGTTACCAAAGTTAAAAATTCCATCATTATCCATCTCATAACATATGTTAACATT
Source organism: Viscum album (assembly GCA_963277665.1). Classification (NCBI taxonomy): domain Eukaryota; kingdom Viridiplantae; phylum Streptophyta; class Magnoliopsida; order Santalales; family Viscaceae; genus Viscum; species Viscum album. Next base: position 1,309,170,974 of record OY728140.1, read on the forward strand.
ATATTTCAAAAATAACTATATTCCAAAGACAGATAGGTTCAATTTATTTTGAGACTACCATCAAAATAAGACTATATAACAAAACATGCATTTTTTCACCTAAAATTAGTCATATAATTAGATATTCTATATATATTAATAATAATACTCATTATAATACCCTTTGGAATAAAACAATTAATATTGTTGTTCAGATCAAAACAAATTGTGGTGAATAGTCATTTCATCAAGCATGAGTGGATAATAATTCGTAAAAAAATTACCATAATATAAATATCATATCATTATGTGTGATAACCATTAACCATAATTGATACTAGTGGAACATTGAATAAGAATAAAAATACAAAAAATATCACCATGAAAATATAATATCAATATCATGTATTAAAATAATATAACATAAACCTATAGTCATGATAGCCTAAGATCATAATGAATAACATCCATTATCAATGTAAATAATAATATCAGAGAGAAAAATTACTTTTATACACCACACCATCTATAACAATGCTTATGATGAATCAAAATGTATTTGTTAATATTTCTCTCATCATATATAAATCCTAACAAATGAATTGGATGGAAATATTGGATACCATCCATTATTCATATATATGTAGGTGTTCCAATTCAAATCCATTCACTTTTCAAATAATAAAAAACCCTTGGAAATAAATAATTTATTTATGAATACAAATGTATATCATTCACTTTTCATTAATAACTATTTGAAATAAAATTGTTATAAAAAAAATGTGGAAATAATTAACATTTCAAAAATTACCATTTGAAATAAAATGTGATTCATAAAATACCAAAATGATAAAAAATAACATAATGAACTAAATTATTTGATAAAAAAATTATAAAATTAAATAATCATATAATTAATGAAAATATATATTGAAACATGAAACATAAATCCATTTTAAATACATTGTTTTAATATAATGGAACCAAAATTCAAAAAAAAAATCTAAAAACATTTATCATATATTTTAATATAATAAGTATAAGTCACTATTCGAATTATCTATAATATATTTATGAAAAATGGAAAAAAACAATCACTAAAATTGATCAGGATCTAAAATAATATTTTCTAGAAATAAGTAAGGGAATAATATTTTCATGGAATATTGATGTTTAATAAGAATTCTTAAAACTCAAAAAATAGAGTTTGAGTTACCATGCTCATTTCCTTTAGAGTTAATTTCCCAATATGTTCTTTAAACTACACTATATTAATGAAAAAATAATAATTATATATTTTACAACATTATTCCTATAAATTTACATTGAAAGTCATCATTTTTTATTAGTTCCCGTTATATATTAGTTTTTTCGAATCTCTTTTCATCATTAGGGATTATTAATCATGAGCATGTTGATCTAGATTCCAAAGTGTGTTGCAAGTATTCAATTTTCTCCCAAATTTAATTAATCGAAAACCATCAAAATTAAGTGAATATATCATACATAAGGACTTATAATGTTAAAATTTCATTACATGTTAGTATTATTCATTGTTCTTGAAGATTAATATGGTGATGAAACAGTATCGGTTTTCATTAAAATATTGATCAATTACCATATAATGATTAGTATTTTTTGATATATACTAAATAGTCATATTAATAACATAGATTATTTATAAATATTATATATACACATAAAATATAATCAAAAATTATTTTTTGTGTATGTGATATAAATTACATGGATATCCGTGGAGGATGAAGTACACACAATAAAAAACCCACGATTCATGTTTTTATTTTACATAATCAAAATGGGTAAGATGGTTAATGATTAAAACATTATTATTTTAAAATAATAGCATAACAATGGTAATGTTGTAATCATCTAAATATGGTAAAATTAATTTTTTTAAAAATAAAACTATATAAAAATAGAAAATAGAAATATAGGTTTGGTACTTATACATAACATATTGAATTTTTTTGTTTGAATAGGGAATTAAACTATTGAAGATGACATGTTGAGAATATTAAAACCTCTTTATGGGAAAAATAGTATATTTAATAGGGGATATAGATTATATTAGAATGAAATTAATTATTTTTCATGTTAGGTGATTTGAATAGAGGAGTTAACCTTTTATAAGTGAAAATGAGTATCAATTTTGTAAATAACAAAAATAATTTCAATTAATGAAAGTTTAATTCAATGAAAATACCTCCGTAAATTAGAAATAAGAGTGATTGTTGGATATAAAGTTTATCCAAAGATAAACAATGTAGTTAAAAAATGTTTTAAACACGTGTTACCCTTTCCTTATAGTGATACTTTTTTTCAATTTTGGTTTTGACTATAGTAACTGGTTTTTACCTTGTTAATTATTCTTTTATGACCAAAAATAAAATTTTTATTATTTTATATATTTTTACCCAATTACCCTATGTAGTAATTTTTATAATTTTTTTCAAAAGTTTTATAGAAAATTAATTTTAAAACATGTATTGTATATTGTAATAATTTTTTTTTTGAAAACATAGATCATAAATTTTCTAATGTAAAATATTTTATTATTGAAATGTGAAACAGTTTTAAAATTATAAAAACAATATTAAAATAAATATTTGGTCTTATAAAATGTGTTAATAAATTTCAAAATAATAATTATATAATCATAATTTGATAATTTTCATTTTATGTTCAAAATTATTATTTTTCAATTTTTACTATAATATAAAATATTTCAAAAAACCCAAAAAATATTCCTAAGATTATGTTTTTATTTTAAATTAAAAATAATTTCTATAATTTTAAAAAATTGAAAAATAGGGAATTTTTTATTAAAATAAAATCCCAATGTATAGTAGAAAACTTTGTATATTATATTGCATGCAATAACTGTATGTTCTTAGAATCTTATTTTGTTTCAAGATTATAACCATTTTATTTAAGTTGGGATGGAACATTAAAATGGATTGAAAGACTAGTGGAAAATGGATATAACATATCCCATAGGATTAATGGAACAAAGACCTAATACATTACCTATAGGCCCAAATACCAAGACCCCACATCGAAAAACATTGTTCCTCTTCTCTTTATTAATTTAATCAATATTATAGCCTTTGATTCATGTAAATGATTGGACATCACTAACTCCCAGAACTGGGGAACTGAATAATATCATTCTACACTCTCTAGGATGATCATCTTCATCAAATTGGTCATCACTCTCATATTTTTTTATCTTATGATTTCTACTAATGAGGTACTTCTGAACTATAAAGTCCTTCGTCCTGCTATTGGGGGCCCATATGTCATTTAGAATGAAATAGTGTGATTTATCGAAGGCCCAATAGACTGAGTCCCATTTCTATATCCTAAATTCCAATTCAATTTGTGTAATAATTCGTCTATAGTGCTTCACTAAAAATATTTAGTGATCCCATAGTACAAATGTGATATAACATAGCTACAGTACATATTACTGAATTACTATAGTGCATGTGGAAATTCAATCCAACCATATTTATCCTGAGTATGATGTTGGACAAAAATGTTTTCAATTATTTATCCTTATTTCATATTATTAATTAAATATTAAATTTTTTAATTTTTTTCATAATAAAAGTATATATATATAATTTAATCAGAATAAACTAATTTTATTAAAAAACACAACTTATAGGAAAATTTATTTTTAAATATATTAGTTATAAAAATTCCAATTAATTATTAATAAACATACTATTCATTTTCATTTTAAAAATATTAAATATTTTAGTACAATTATTCATTCCAACAAATTCAATAAATTTTTTTATAGCCATATTTATTATTTATATTTCACCTAAATATTTTTTTCATTTTAGTTCAGTGTTTTGTCTGTAGAAAGATATAGAACAAAGATTTTATTTAAGAAGGAAAATCTTGTACCGTTAAATTTTATCCCCCTAAAATAGAATTTAGTATTTAATGTTTAATTATACAATACAAAACAACTGAGGGTAATTTTTTCATAGTACATACCCATGATCACACTTAACTTCTTCAATATTACGATTTAACCATATAATTTTAACTGAATGAGTTCTCTGGTTCCACAACACCTTGAAACTTCATTTCATAATTTCTTCTTGTTCTTCCTCATATAATATATCATGTTCTAGTTTCACATTTTCTCATTTCTGTACATGTGAATGGTCTTACATTTACTCCATAATAACTGATTTATGGAACACTTAATCTATATAAGAAATATTATAAGGCAGTTCTGATCAATTAAATACATACAAAACTTGATCACATATCTTTAAAAGACAAATATACCATGAGACCTACATAATTTTCCTCCAAAATGTCTTAATGTGATTATAAATAGTTATTTGACGGAATATATTGTCACCTTCTTTAAACTAAAAATCTCATCAATAATTATCATCATAACTATACTTTTAAATCTGTGATGTATTCATATATGGTATATTAGTATGAATAATATCTATTATAAATTAGAAAATATTTGGACCAATTAACATCCGCACTCTAACAACATCTTAGAATGTGGGTGTCTTAAATATAATTCCACATGCAGCCTCATTTGGTGACTTCTGATATCTAGAATTAAAATTTTTATTATTAGAGAACTCAATAAAGGGAGTTTTTTTATCACAATATCCTTGTAAAACCACAAAAAATATCTTAGAATATCCTAAAGAGTTTTAATTTTCCCCATATACTTAATATCTATCAAGGTATGGTAATCAATTATAATACTCAACACTATATCTAATTTTTTATTAATAAATATCCCAAACATCAAGGTATTCTGTCGATCATGATTAAATAAAATGAATAGTGGTACTCAGTTAAACCTTACCACTTCCCTTATGTATATATTGGTGACTTTTTAAGGGGATAAATATTATTTTATGGAAGTAATATTCACTAAATTAAATATATCAGAAATAACCAAATTAACACTATAAAATATGATATTTTGGGGTTCCCAATAGAAAAATACATTGGTATGTTTTACCATTTCCATTTATGAGACGTACATCATAGTTCAAAACCAAATTACTCATCCTAATCAAAGATATATACTAGAATTCAATATACCATTTTTGGAAACAAAATATCACCTTTCAATGCTTATGTTTCCTATATTTGAATGGATGGTAGAAGAGTGAGAAAGGGAATATGGTATTTTTATATTTCCTACAAGACATCATGATTCTAATTGTGAAAATCCATGATTATTGGGTCTCCTTCTAAAAGAATTATTGATATGAAAACAATAACTTTTGTTCATAAATAATTAACCATATTTATTTCCATTTTCAGGTGGTAATGTAATGTTTAGTTATATTATTTTATATTTTAAACAATATCCTTTGGTGAATATTTAAATCATTTAGTCTGAATATATATTATTTAAATTATTATTCTAAGTATATTAATCACACATTTCATATTATTGATAACGGTGCCAGTCTTTGGATGAAAATTTCACCATCACTAGATCCTAATAATTCCTTAAGTAATTTTCTAATTAGTTTTTGATAATCATAATTCATAAGAAATATTTTTTTCATTTTTCATTATGACATATCCAAAAAAATTCATGGGGGAATATATGTATATTACAAACCATTCCCTATTATAGGGTAATGTATCTTCATGTGTTTTGTCCAACCAATTCTTCAATTCCCACAATCATTCATCACATTCATGTATCTAAAAGTACTTAAATCCATTCCATAATAATATGGTCATTATATTTAATACTCATTATAATATACATAGAATGAAGCTATAATATCTATTCATCATGGGAAAAATAATTAATATCAGTTACTAAGGTTGGGGGTGGTATATTATTCCCTACTTTATTATTATTATTATAAGTATATTAACTTTCTAGTCATTACATAACCCAATATTTACTACATTTGTAGAAAAAAATTCAAATTTTATATGTTTGGAATATAAGTTATCTATTTTTATGGTCGTCGATACACTCTAAAAATAATTCCAATTCTCTTCATTATTTATTCTATATATAAGAATATAATCAATAATGAAAACTAAAACCGGGTGCTGTATGTCTCATATTACACTATACATTAAATCTATTATGATTTCTGGGGAAATGGTATATTCAATTGGAATACTTATAAACATAAATTTTCCATACCTCATCTAAATTATTTTTTAGAATATCCTAAATGATAAAACTTAACTAATGATATAACAAGAGAAAGATCATCTTCATAAAGTACTAAACTCGTATCAGAGGTATATTCGGTCATCGATATAGGGTAGAAGATATTTACTCTTAATTATGATTTTTATATGAAAAAAATAGTAAATGAAAAGGTAGATTAATACACCTATATTTTTATCAATATTGTCTAGTAATACCCATGGTAATGTATTGGGGTAGATAAAACTGTTTCCCATATTCTACATTAAATGATAGAATTATTCTTCCAATTCAAATATAGTCATTTTGTAAGGAACCTCTGATTAGTGATCTATGTATAAGCTCAATTGAGAACTCAATTATTTTCTATGAGGGTGAAAAATATTTTCATCTAGAAACACATTAAAATATTTATATAAAATCAATATTTCATTAATGTCGACTTCATCCCTAGTAATTTGAATTAAGAATTCATTAATATTGTGTATAAAAATACAAATTATAGAATTGTTTTCCAAGGGGATATCATCCATATGTTATTACTTGATAATATATTTATCTAGAATATAAATTAATATCTCCTTATACAAAAAATTGTTATAGGATATATGTAATTATATTCTAGAAATACCAAACATAACATAAAATTTAATCAACATTATAAGAATTTGGATTATATGATGTATCCTCCGAAATATATCAATCAAATAATATGTTAATGTTATAAACACAATCATTCTACCACCACTATATTTCCATGATAGGTTATTATCAACCACATGATGAAGGGATTCCATATTCATAGAGAAATAGCCTCATATGAAAAGATGTGAAGAACTAAAAACAAATATGTTACATTTAGATATATAATAAAGCATAAGTGCACAACATATCTATTTATTATCCTGGTCAACTTCACTAATAATGATCACGAATTCTCATTATAATTCCCTCATATTGGAAGGTTGATGGGATCTATTTTATTGAACATATATTAATCATACATTAACCAAGCATATATTATATTATTTTATCTAATACATCTCATACCAATCCCTCAATTTAGATTGGAAATAAATCCAACATAATGATTCATAAATAGTATATTATCAAAAAATTCATATCAACTTTAATTCTATATATATTTGTGAAGAAAGGCATTTTTGTGTGCACCATTTCACATTTCAGTTAATATATTATACACCATGTTTGGGGTTTTCAACCCTAGGTATAACTATTCAAGATCCAACATTCAATTTCAAAGTTTTATCCATGTATTTATTTTCTATGAAACCCATGTACTCTGAAAATTTTAAATATTAATGGATATCATTCAATAATTAGAATCGTCTATAGGGTTTACTACTATAGTTCTCTAAACATATTTAGGAAATTGTTTTTCTAATATAAAGTAATAAATAGTATTTTAATATAATATTATATATAAATATAAAGGAAAGTAATTTATTTATATTACATATTTATCATGATATAAACATTTCATTTCGCCAAGAATAATATTCCATGGAATTATAGTTTTAGTGTCTTTAGAGACAAAGGACTTAATAATATTATTATACAAATATCACAACAACATATACATTAAATAATCAAACAATATCTTATTTTGGATATTTAATTTTTAAAACCTCTACTCATATCTTGTAAAATGAAAAAATATTATTGACCTATTCATTGGAGGGAGATATTATACCCCATTCATCATACATCCATACATATTCATGAAACAAAAAATTCTTTCCCATTTCTCATATTAAATATCAAATAAAAATAAAATAGGTTGCATAAAACATATAAATGAAAATAATTCCATATTTATGTATAACCCTTTGAAAAAAATGGGGGCCATAAAACATCCAAATTATTATAATTCACATTTAATAAATAACCTATGGAAATAAATGAATTTCAAAAAATATCTTATTGGTAAAATATAACATCTGAAATAAAATTCTCTAATACAGAAAATATGATCACCCATTATAATCACATCATTAATGAAAATATATAATAAAACCTGAAACACAACTCTATTGGTGATATATTATTTTATTATAAATTAAAAATCATGGAAGGTTTTTTTAAATAATTTTCTATTAATATTTATAAAATTAAAAGTTGTGTGTCTATTTTCCAAAAACCATCATCTAATTTTATAAAAAAATTAACTGAAAAAAATTCATGAAAATTGTTTTGTATAAAAACATAGTTTTCCCCTAATTTAAAAAAAATCATTATTTAAAATGTAATGTATTCGAAGAATTAATTTCAATAATAATTTTTAAATCACAATGACAGGAGTTTGTGTTTCAGTTTTCATAAACATTAGACTTAATTTTTAAATAAGCAATTTGAACCTCTATATAATTAGTATAAACAACATAATTTCCTAATTCATAACATTACCCATATTAATTTCAATTTATAATATTAAATAATATATTTCAATTCATGTATTGGATTGTTTTAATAACTTCTTAATATGGAGTGATAATAATCAATATTGTATTGAACTAGATTAATGAAATTGACATTGATAATTCATTTCCTTATATATATAATTATTTAAATAACATAAAATGTACAATAATTGATGAATTATATATGATTATATGTTTATAATTTCATTAAATGTTAGTTTCATTCATGTTTATGGAAATAAGAAAGTGTGATAAACCAGTTCTATGTCACATACTCAAATTTATAGATTATAATGTAATGATAATTAGAATATTTGTAATAAAGAAATTAAAACAAAAAATATATTAGTTATTTATATATAATATATACTCATCAAATATAAAATAAACCACCTATCATGAACCAACCAAAATACCCCAGTACACTAGTATATTGGCTGGCAATGACATGACCTACAGTGTGTTTTAGATCTACATAGAATATAAACCAGAAGTCAAGAATCTATAAAAATTAAGAAGGAATGATTTATATATATGAAGTGAAAAAATAATCATATGAGTGTATGTTTATGGATCTATTTCAATGTACACATTTGGGTGTTCTGGATTGTGACACCATGTTTGTTTTGATGAGTGTTTAGTTGACCTTCTCTCTTATGAAGATGATTTTTTAGGAGGAATAGCATTGTGATGTGTTTTGTATAACTTGGGTCACTTTTTTTGTCGAGTCCATCATAGAGTGTTTGTTGAATTGTAATGGTATACTATTCTGTTGGAACCATTCTTCCAAATCTTTTATTATGAAAAAATGATTGTCGGATTTTTATGGTTCCAGGTCAGTTGTAAACCATGGAACCATTGTGATGATTTAGGATATTTGATGGTTCTTTTGGTGGCCTATAAATTTATAGATATGACTGATTTTGATTACTATTTTTATACCTATCCTTAGTTAATTTATGTGCACTAAAACAAATAGGATTTCTGTATCCCCTCCTTGTCGAATTTGGATTATATTTCTATTGATTTCAGGATTTTTTTTCTACATACTCCTTATAGGAATAATTTGATATGGGTAGTCGTCAATAAGCTGGCCAAATCAGATCATATTATCCCAGTTTATGAAATGACCAATGTTAAGAAATTCAGATTTTTCTTATATGGTGTTGATCATTATATTTCATAAAATTCCATATACTACATTCTGATATAGGGATTTTCAATCCCCTTATCATTTTAATAGAGGCCTATAGGAGGAAATATGATTTAATGCAAATTTGAGAATTTCATATCAGACATAGAATTATTCTAGATAGAACAAGTTTCTTATATTTGGAGTATCAATTTTTGACCATGTTATAGACTTTAGAGGAAATTTCGAATGTCACATGGGGCTCATTTAGTTTCCTTATAATAATAGTTAGAAGTCATCCATATGGACAAACCCCTCTAAGGACTTATATAAATTACCATGAAAATATCAGTTGTATTTCTTATAGATTTGTGATTATTCTCTAATTATTCAAAGAATGGTGAAATTGGTGATAAAAAAATTATAGTTAATTCATTATTGAATGTGGATGGGTCAAAAGTTTTATATATAATATATTGATAATCATTAACTCCCTGTGTATTTTTAGTCTGTGAAAATGTGTTTTCGATAGTTTAACTTTGTTTGACATATAAGGAAAATAAAATAAGATAATATTTCATTTTAATACCTAGGATATAGTAATCCATGTTGGTTGGGAGATTAATTTAGCATTTGGGTCACTAACAAGCTGATATAATTGGGGGGGATTTATGTTGGGATTATTTTATTATACAACAAATATGTTTCATGTTATTTTAATTCCATTTCATCAATGTCATTTGACTGGGTTTTAGTTATTGTATTTTCATGTTTTTAATTTTTATAATGTTTTCTGGGAAATGATCTATTCAGACATTGTTAGGTAAATACATTAAGTTTGAAACACCATTTCATTTTCCTTTTCCTATGGTTTGGGAGTTTGAAATACAATTAGTTTGAACCATGAGGCCTTCCCTAGAAAATGTGTAGCTTGAAATAGTAGGGAATGAATTATTAGTGAATATTTTTTATCCATGTGTTGAAATCATGATACACTCTATAAAGTAATTATTTGGCTACATTTTTAGGAATGTAGTTAACTATATCCATATGGCCTAACCCATGATACCATGTTAATGGATTTTTAATACCCAAAAAAAGTTTAATAAGGGCCTGAAAAGCCATTAATAAATCCCATGAACCTCATATTTGACAATCTATATTTTGGAGGCTCTGAATATGTGTTTTTTATCCTCTCACATCACTTCATCTGGTTCTCAGTTCCCATGGATGTGATCGGTCCCTATCCAAAAAGTGAAAACATCTTTAGTTTAGAATAATATATTCTACCCATATCACCTGCTTTTAGTGTGATCAATCCTCATGTTATCAACAAATTGGATCCTTCTTTTAGGGAATAAAATAATAACGATTCATCTTTAATTATCTTATCTTATACTATTAATTAAATGTTTCTCATTCTTGTGTTTTCTTAATTGTGTGTCCTAGGATAGATGGTTTATTAAGGTATTACCGAACACAAGAAACCATGATTTTTTTGTTGATTTGAAATGTATTTTTAATATATTTTCCATGAATTGAGAATATTGATACTTTATTTCACAAGGGCATTGTATTTTAATATAAAACACATTAATAAAAGTATTTTAAATAAATTGGTTAATTTCAGTAAAATTATGATTAAAATAAGATGTAATTTTTTGAATATAATTATTATTGACAATTACTATAAATTTACTAAAATGAAATATGATTTTATTGGCCTTAAATTGATAAAAAAATATAATTTTGGTTTGAAATTAATAAATAAATAAAAATAAAGCATTCAAATTTTAAATGAAAATTTTACTTGAAGTGATTTCAATTGATTGATTGATTTAATGAATGTATATGTGATTTTGAATAATTAGATGGTGTTTAGGATAAACATTCTAGGACTGTGAATCCATAAAAATAAATGATTCTAAAAACACTAAAAACCATATTTTTCATGGTTTTTTGTTATGTGGTGTTGATTTATTTTCCCTTAAAGACCTAAAAAATAGCTACTTGGGTATATTTATATCGATGATTTATTTACCTAATAGTTATAGTATCCTAGAACTAGGAACTAATAATCCTTGCAGAATATGAACATTGTGTTTTAGTTTTTATTTTAATAATTAAAAACATTAGTTTTTTGAATTTATATATCCATCTCCATTGTTATTTTTTAAAAAAATTCATTGAAGACCATTTTTATATATTTACCATCTAAATAACATGATATTATATTTTACATAAAATTTGAAGTTGATTTTGGATTCCTTTTATTTTGATTAAATTAGAGGATAAATGGTTTCTTATGGAAATTCAAATATAAGATATAATGAAATCAAAATGGGGAATCTTTTATCACACCATTATTTTTCATTCAAGTATTTATAAATTATGTAATTTAGGTCCATGAAATGCGATATCTCTATATGAATGTACCATTTGTGATTTATTCATAGGATGTTGAGTGACGACAGTAACCAATAAAGCAATGTTCCACTCAATCTATGATGGTTTTGATTTTTCATATTCATGGATATTGAATGATTTATTTATATTATGTACTATTTCAATCCTTGAATATAATAATGTGTTACCTTTCTACATGTGTAGTTGTATAATGCCTACCATTAATTATTTTATCTACTATGTGTCCTTATGGTTTCATTGAATCAGGGGGAGAAATTATTAAATATTACTTTTTAATGATGTTTATGTGATATTTGGTATCCTATGGGGGATTTTGATCCCCCATTTGGTAATGTCATACTCCCATAGGTACATGAGTACAAGGGTATTTATGTTTTTTCATGACACCATCAATGTTTAAATGCAAAATAAAATGACAGGTTTCATCATGGAGTCAGTGTTTTTCAAAAAACATGATTCAATTTTTCATTTTTCTAAATTGAAAATTTTGGATATATAATTCATGTAAAATTATTATAATTTCATAAATTTTTTATAGAAACACTAATGTTAACATTTCAAGATGGTGAGATTAATTTTTTGGTCAGGAAATCCATATAGAGAAATATACATGAAAAATAGTGGTTAGAAACTTATACATCACTTCTCCAAATATATTATTTACCAAGTTTATTAAAATATTTAGGTATGATCTAATTAGGTAAAAAACAATCCTTAAATAGGATAAAGAGTTTCATGTATGCTTGATAAGAGTTTGTTCCAAACTATAGGGTTTTTAGTGTTAGGGGAAGTGAGGAGATCAGTACCCCTTTTACTTGAGATATGGGATTTTTTTAAATAACTAAAACATATAAAAATTAAAAAAATCACATTATAGGAAAATAGATTCATATATAAGGAATAATTTTTACGGTATGTGATAATGTTTATGTATACCTCATCCACTCAATTACAATTTGTTTTTAACATCTTTTCCCTTCATCGATTAGGACACTATTTTTACCATTTTGGATTTCACTAGGGTAATTTGTTTTTACCAATGTAATTCCTCATATGATACTAAAAAATCTTTTTTATAATATAACATTGAGTTAATGATTGAATATATTAGTTCAATTTTTTTATTCATTTTTGAAAAGTGATAAAAATTAATTTTAAATTCCTAAATGAATGATATATAATTTTCTTTTTAAAAATAAAACCTAAATAGAATAATGTAAAATATAGGATTATAAAATAAAACTAACATTTTAAAAATATTAATTTCACTCATTAAATTAATATTTCTTCTTATAAAGGTGTTTTATAAATTTTAAATTCATAATTATAAACTGTTAATTTTATAAAAGTCATGTTATTGGTAAACAAATATCTTATTTTATTCACCTAAATATCATTTATTTCATAAAAAAATAATTATAATAATATATCACTGTTCATATTATGATTTTTTTTTTCATTTTAAGAAAATATATTTTAAAAAATGTGGGAATTCAATATTAAAATAAAATGCAACAATATAGTGGAAAACTCAACATATTAGAAGACAACTATTAAAAATGTAATTCATTAGTTATTGTTATTTATAGTTATTTATAATTTAATATACTTGAAATATGTTATCTATATTATCATTATAGGTTTTTATTATTATTTAATCAAAATAATGTTAGTTTATTTAATTAATACACAAATTTTAGAAAATAATATTTTATAGTATATAAGGTTTTTATTAATTATTTTAGTTTTCAAACTGTAAATAAATTTATATAAAATGAATTAATTATTTTATTAAACACTTATTTAATAACTTTTTACATATATTCATAACTTCAATTCATGGGGTTGGTTTTCATGTTCTTATTTAATAGATATAGATATATATATATCTCTTAAATATTTTAGGGCTTTCATTTTACATAGATGTTTTCATTTGATAATTTCATCGATCGTGGTTTCTATTTAAGGAAGAAAATAATGGTTAGTTAAAATTAAAATGAAAGTATAGTGTTATATGATCCTAAATAATGAAAAAATTAAAATGAAATAAAAATATAGATTTCATAACTAAAAGTGAAACACAGCCACCTAGCTATGAACATACTTGTTTTAGTGTATGTAAAGGTTTAATCGAAAATATGACATATTCATCAATGTGGAAACCCATATATAGTAAGAAGAAATTGGAATAGGATACCATCATAATATAATTACCAACACATTTGAAATATGTAGAAATGGATTTTAAATAGCTATGGTAATATCATCCCTGTGATAATAAAATCACTAACATATATAACCGAATAATTTGTCCAAAATTGATGGAATGATGTTCCTAGAGTGAAATAACTGTTGATACATATGATATATGTCCCAAACCTACTCACACTCATGAGAACAACATCCCCAATCAATACAAACAAGAAAGAACAATGATTGGACAATAAAATTATGTTATGGAATTACATCCATGATTATGATTACTCACATGGTGGATTGATAGCCATAGAACATAAAGATCACTTAAATAAGGTACTTGTATATCATGTTAATAAAAAATGTAATTAGCACCATATCCCATTCTATGGAAATATATCTACATGAAATTTATTATAATATCCTACAACTCATACTATCAGACCATGTGTAGAATTCCTTAAATTCACATTCCTTACTCTGATGTGGATAATTGTGACCTAACTTTTTCATCTCAGTTTTACAAAATCAAGAAGAAAAATTTAATCGCTAACATATTGGAGGACCTATAATGTTAATAGTTTATATAATTAGGAAAGAATACAACAATGAAAATTCACATGCCATTAAATACTCAAAATTTTATTTTATCCGTGATTTTTTTCTTCACATTACTACATCATCATTATACATATGAAACTATTCGTCGACATTACATGTTATAAATCATTCACTAAATCACTGGGAAATAAAAAATGAGAAGTCAGAGCTCAGTTGATGAGTAAGGGTTAATATAATCATTAATAATTAGATGTCATCAATGAGATTATGAGTTCATAAGTGTATGCAGAAATAATGAATGTGAATGAATGAATCGGATTGGATCAAATAGCATTCAAAACCTATATCAACAAATATGAAAATATGGAAAAGGAAAGAGTCATCAGAAACAATAATCATGAGATATGTAAAACATGATCATTATAAAAATTATAAAAATATATAAACCATATAAAATACATAATGGAATCATGGGGAATTATTATACTTTTCATCCTTATAAATTGAATATCCATGAGGTTTACTTTGGTAAATTTCACTATTTGAAATCGAATAGCTATATGACCAACTTCCATACCCAATGAATTAGAGGGATATTTTGGTCCTATCTATCATTGGTTTATCACATAACCTCCATAATTGTTTTATCACGAAATAATCCATCATTGGTTTATGATGGAACCACAAATCATTGGTTTATTATATAACCAACCATCAATTGTCCACGTAAAATTACAAAATCATAAAACATAATAGATTTAATTTCATCATGAACTCATAGGAACCACCATTATCAATTATATAAATTGATCGACCCATGGAATAATAACTATCAAAAGAAAACGTGTGTTTTTTAAGGAATAATAACTATCAAAAGATTGACACCTATTTATGTCTAGTTTAAATGTGAAATTATGTCCAATTACCAACATTCTATTTAATGGTAAAAATATATTCTAACAATAAATTAAAACCACTCAATAGTATAATTTATTAGTATAAATTATTTGGATTAAAAATTTGTTTTTAATTATAGTTTAGTATTTTTCACTATTCATAAAAAATTGGAAGTTCTCAGAAAAAAACCAAAACTTCATCCTATGGTAATTTTGATATTCCGAATCCAAAAATGAAGTCCATTTTGAAAGATAAAATTTATAAAATTTCAAAAAGTGGTTATTAATATTCCTAACTGCTAGTTTGATTGGTTGTTGTGTGTGTTAGAACTCGAAGTTGCGTACAACACATGCTAATGTATTATTCAAAGAGAAGGGTACCGTGAAAGATTGAGGTGTTACATTCTCCAATCCTTCATATAATTTTTACCCCAAAATTTCTATAATACTACCACATGAAAATACTCGGTTGGTTCTTCATCATATGTTCCTTGGGTTCCCACGTTGCCTCTTCCATCTTACCGTTTCTCCATAGAACTTTTATCATATGAGTCGTTCGGTTTCTCAGAACATGTTATCTTATGTCAAGAATATTGACGGGCTCTTTGCAATAAGATAGACCAGGATTCAGTTCTAACTCCTCATAAGTGAGTACATGCGTTTGTTCAGGCATGTATTTTCTCAACAGTGATACGTGGGACACATCGTGAACTTTGGAGGGATTTGGCGGCATTGCCAAATGATAATCTACATCCCTAATTAATTCAAGAATTTTGAATGGTCCTATATAACTGGGAATCAATTTACCTTTCTTTCCAAAACCAATAACTCCCTCCATGGAGATTCCTTCTTGAAAATATGATCTCATACCTGAAATTTCAAATCCTTCCTTTGGTTGTCAGCATAGCTCTTCTGCCTACTTTGAGCTTCTTTGATGTGTCTTCAGATAACCTTCCCCTTTTCCATCATTTCCTCCACCAGTTTCGGGGCCTACGATTTTTCTTTCACCAACATCATCGCAACAGGATGGTGTGCGATATCTCTTTCTGTATAATGCTTTATATGGTTCCATCCGAATACTTGAATGGACACTATTGTTATAGGAAAATTCCACCAGAGGTAAATATTTATCCCAAAAACCCAGAAATTCTAGTGAGCAAGATCTCAATGTGTATTCTATGGTTTGAATAGTCTGTTATGATTGTCCATCAGTTTGGGGGTGGTAGGCAGTGCTCAAACGATGTTTAGTATACATGGATTTATGAAGACTTTTCCAAAATATTGAATTAAAATGGGGATAACGATCCGAAACAATCGATAGGAGTACTCCATGAAGTCTCACAACTTCATTAATATATGCTCTTTCTAAACGATCAAGTGGTGGATCTTCTATTATATCAAGAAAATGTGCTGTCTTGGTAAGACAATCAACAATGACCCATATTGCAATATTCCTTCTTGGAGTCTTTTTTAGCCCCATGACAAAATCCGTTGTAATATTATCCCTGTTCTACACTGGTATAGGAAGAGGTTTCATGAATCCTCTAGGATATTGACTTCTAGCTTTCACTTGTTGAAAAACCATACATCTTGACACAAAATCAGAAATCTCCCTCTTCATGTTTTCCCACTAAGAATGTTCCTTTAAATCTCTATACATTTTGGTGCTTCCAGAGTGTAAAGAGAAATTAGAACTATGAGCATCATCCAAAAATTCCCTTTTTAGTTCAGGTATATCGGGAACACAAAGTCTTTTCCCACATTTCAAAATTCTTTCTTCATACTCAAAGTCACTCTATCTCCCATCATTCACATCTTTAATATTCTTTTGAAATTCTTCCTCATCATTCTGAGAACTCTTAATCCGTTCTAGTATAGATGGTTTAGAAAACATTTGAAATAGTATTGATGTTTTACATTCCATGGTTATTCCCATATCTAATTTTTCTAGATCCATGAAAATTGGATCCCTTTCAACTCTCATTTTGATCAAAACTCCATGATGCTTTCTGCTCAAAGAAAATTCCACCTTATTTTCCATCCCCGGGTGGTAGTGTATCATGCAATCATAATCCTTGAGTAGTTCAACACATCGCCTTTTTGCCCTTTTGAGTTCTTTCTATGAGAAAATATACATAAAACTCTTGTGATCGGTATAAAACTCATGTTTTTCACCATAGGTATAATGTCTCCATATCTTCAAATAAAAGAGTACACCAGATAACTCAAGATCATGTATAGGATAGTTTTTCTCATGAATTTTCATCTGTTGTGATGCATAGGCAATAACCCTATCATTCTGCATAAGGACACAATCACGTCCTTTCTTTTAATCATAACTATAAATAACAAACCCATCAGTCCCCGATATTAGAGTCAATATAGGAGCATTGATTAATAATCTATTATGTTACTAAAAACATTCTTCACACTCTTTTATCCATGGAGTTTTGAACAATATGAGAGTTCAAAGGGATCCAATTTTCATGGATCTAGAAAAATTAGATATGGGAATAACCATGGAAGGTGAAAAATCGATAATTTTTCAAATGGTTTCCAAACCATATATACTAGAAAGGATTAAGAGTTCTCAGAATGATGAAGAAGAATTTAAAAATAAGATTAAAGATGTGAATGATGGGAGATTGAGTGACTTTGATTATGAAAAAAGAATTTTGAAATGTGGGAAAAGACATTGTGTTCCCGATATACCTGATCTAAAAAGGGTATTTTGGATGATGCTCATAGTTCCAATTTCTCTTTACACCCTGGGAGCACCAAAATGTATAGAGATTTAAAGGAACATTTTTGGTGGGAAAACATGAAGAAGGATATTTCTGATTTTGTGTTAAGATGTATGGTTTGTCAGTAAGTGAAATCTAGAAGGCAATATCCTATAGGAGTCATGCAACCTCTTCCCATACCGGAGTAGAAAAGGGATAATATTACGATGGATTTTGTCTTGGGGCTACCAAAGACTCCAAGAGGGAATGTTGCAATATGGGTCATTATTGATCGTCTTACCAAGTCATAACATTTTCATGATACAAGAGATGATCTACCACTTGATCATTTAGAAAGACTATATATTAATGAAGTTGTGAGACTTCATGGAGTACTCTTATCAATTGTTTCTGATCGTGATCCCAATTTTACTTCAAGATTTTAGAAAAGTATTCAGAAACCTATGTATACTAAAAATCATTTGAGCACTACCTACCACCCCTGAACTGATAGAAAATCAGAATAGACTATTCAAACTTTAGAAGACATGTTAAGATCTTGCTCACAAGACTTTTAGAGTTTGTGGGATCAATATTTACCTCTGTTAGAATTTACCTATAACAATAGTTTCCATTCAAGTATTCGGATGGCACCATATGAAGTGTTATATGGAAAGAGATATTGCACACCATCCTATTGCGATGATGTTGGTGAAAGAAAAATCGTAGGCCCCGAACTAGTGGAGGAAATGATGGAAAAGGTGGAGGTAATCCAAAGCCACATCAAAGTAGCTCAATGTAGGCAGAAGAGCTATGCTGACAACCAAAGGAAGGATTTGGAATTTTAGTTATGAGATCATATTTTCATAAAGGTATCTCCATGTAAGGGAGTTATAGGTTTTTGCAAGAAAGGTAAATTGATTCCTAGGTATATAGGACCATTCGAAATTCTAGAACGAATTGGGGTTTTCTCTTATCATTTGGCAATGCCGCCAAATACCTCCAAAGTTCATGATGTGTCCCACGTATCACTGTTGAGAAATTACATGCCTGGGAAAACACATGTAATCACTTATGAGGAGGTAGAACTAGATCCTAGTCTGTCTTATTGCAAAGAGTCTGTCAGGATTCTTGACACAAGATAACATGTTCTGAGAAACCGGATGACTCGTCTGATAAAAGTTCTATGTAGAAACCGTAATATGGAAGAGGCAACGTGGGAACCCAAGGAACTTATGATGGAGAACTAACCGATTCTTTTCATGTGGTATTATTCTAGAAATTTTGAGGGAGAAATTATCTGAAGGATGGGAGAATGTAACACCACAATCATTCACGGTACCCTTCTCTTTGAATAATACATTAGCGTGTGTTGTACGCAACTTCGAGTTCTAACACACACAACAACCAATAAAACTAGCCGTTATCAATTGTAATACCCACTTTTTGAAATTTTATAAATTTTATCTTTAAAAAAAGGACTTCATTTTTGGATTCAGAATATCAAAATTACCATAGGATGAAGTTTTGGTATTTTTCTGAGAACTTCCAATTTTTGATGAATAGTGAAAAAATACTAAACTTTAATTAAAAACAACTTTTTTAATCCAAATAATTAATAGTGATAAATTTAACTATTGAGTGGTTTTAATGTATTGTTAGAATATATTTTTATCATTTAATACAATGTTGGTAATTGGACATAATTTCACATTTAAACTGGACGTAAACAGGTGTCAATCTTTTGATAGTTATTATTCATTAAAAAACACGCGTTTTGTTTTGACAACAAGAAATAATGTTATAAAAATATTAAATTACCCTAAAAAGGTTCCCAACATTATTAGTTGATACATTTCCGACAATTTTCATATTTTAGTCAATTTTGGGACCCCATGGAGCCACTTGTAAGTGATAATGACAATTTTTATTAATTAAGTTAAAGTAAATACAAAAAAGAAAAAAGCATATATCTTTTAGAAATTTTTTTACATAGGGTAATTTATGTTATATTTTCAACTAAAATTATTCATTATAAATATAAAAATATTTCCTACATAATTTTATTTTATTTATAATTTTTAGACAATGAATAATTAAATTTATTTATGACACAATAATGATGTAGTATTTTACTTATTAATGAATGAATCACATAATTGGTTTTATAAATGTTAAATTAAATATAATTTGAATGTTTTGATTCTATCCAAGAATTTTATTTGTTAATATGACATGATAGGATTGCAAAAATGAATTTTTTTAATTAATAAAGTTGTTAAGACTTTATCAAAAATCAATTATTAAATAGTGTCAAAATTGACATAAAGGAGTTTTTTTTAAAAACTATTATATTATAAATTGATATAATATCCATAAACTTATAAGGAACAGAAAAAGGACTTATATAATGGTAGAAGTATCATTAATGAACCACTTGGGGTTCTCTTGGAATTATATAGTATGTTTATTAACCATATAATATAAAAACACAAAGAGATGTGGTAAATGTCAAACTATTTAACTAATAGTTAAATGTAAATTATAAGTTTAATATAGTGACCCAAACCTGTCTACAATCTATTGGATGAATGGATTTCAAGACCTACCCACATTATCCTCAAAATAAGTTAGTTTGGAGCCATTATAAATTGAATATGAATTTATTATAAAATAATATTTTATGTTTTTTCTTAAGGTACCCCTCACCACTCTTATAAAAGGGTACTCCCCCTTATCTAAAATTAATAGCATAAAATCCTTTTGGTTTTTCCAAACCCTTCGTAAATATTCTATAAAAATCACTCAATTCAGCCTAGTGGCCTTAGTTTGATCGTAAAGCTAACCTAAGGTGCCCTTTTGATCAAATCAAAAAGAAGTACACGAAGAAGAGGTAATGTTTTCACCACCCTCTTTCAAGTTCCTTTTTTCTTCCACTTATTCTTTTATGGTTATTTCCATTATAAAATAATAACTCCAGTGTATTATATATATTGTGATTTTATTATATATATGGTACAACCATATTCAGTATTCTATTCATCCTTTGACTGACATGTCACCATACGTTTGTACGTATGGCTTACCATCTCCATGTCGTGGTGTAATTGTTATTAAAAACATTATTATTTGGATGGGTATAATAATGATGTGTAATTCATGTAAATAATTAGTATAACATGATAATTATTCTTTATATATGATATACCATCTAATTATATATTATTTAAATATCAAAATAATGATATTATCCCTCGTGCGTACGTACGGACAACCGTCTCCCCGAACGCGGTGAGATTCATTCCCCATTGTATCCATTAAAGTCTAATTCTCATTTGATGATTAAAAATAATGTTTAAGGACTTGATATCATTCTGTATATGAATAAGATACAACCTATCCATTACTAACATGGCTTATGTAACAAAACATATAAATGAAAACGAGTAATTTAACACCCGAAACGACGATAATACTAAGATATTATTAAGAAAGAAATGTTAACAGATCATACATGATATCATATTAATGTATATGATTTTTTTAAAATTTAATAAAAATTAATTTACAATTATACAAGAGGTTAAACTACCCTCGACCAAGGAAAATTAAAAGGTAATGGTTAATTCTACAGTCTCTTCATTATCCGAGTTAGTTTATACGCAATTATCTATTGGGACCTCCTTATCATCCTCATCCATGTTTCTTAAAAATGTATTTCAAAACATTTTTACTATTTACTAGACAATGGGTTAAATTCATTTATTCCCTTATGTGTTTTGAAAGAAATATTTATATCCTCTTCCAAACAAGCTACTTTTTAACCTTTTATGCAAATTTAAGGTAAGAATGTCTTTTTTAACTTATAAGGGGGGTGATATTATTTTCCGCCGTTATAAAATCATCAAAGCTTCCCTTTCAAGCTTATAAGAATATTTTCAAAATAAATGTTTTCATTATAATAATGTGAATCTTAAATGATTTAAAATAGAAAGAGATATTTCTCTAAAAATGGTTTTCATTTCATCTATGTCAACATCCTTTGATGGATTTTATGTTTATTTGAAATTGATATATTATGATACAAAAATACCATATTGTATTAAAGGTATTGTGAAATGTTTGACTGTGGATGTGCTCTTTTTATACCATTCATGGTTTATGGTTAAAGTATTGACATTTCATATGAATAATGTATATGGTTTTGGCTGAGGCCTTTACATATTTATTATGGCATTAATTACTCATCTCATATTCCTTCCATAAATGTATTCATGTCTATTATTGGTAAAATCATGTGGTTTCAATTATTCACCATGCTTAATATTTATTTTATCTTCTGTTGTATTTCTTACCCTTACTAATCTTTTGAGCTCACCCCTTTCTTATGTTTCATTTTCCTAGGATATAAAGAAATTAGTTATGAGTGACTGGCATGAATTATTTAGGAGGAATGTATGTTTCAAATGGAATAAATTTGTGTAGTATTTCTTTTCAAGTTGTAAAGTTGAACTTATGTATGAATCGTGCTTCCAATAATACTAAATTGATCGGTCGTTTGAGACATGATTTCCTTATGATCATGCCAATGTTATGTAATAATGCACCGAATATGGGTAACGGGGGTTGGGGCATTACGAAAAATATTCAAACTTGATTAACCCATGGAAAAGAAATTGGTTCACTAATAATATCTACGAAACATGATTAACCCAAGAAAATTAAATGGTTTCAAACAAAATCTCTTCAAAACATAATTAACACATTGAAAAGAAATGTTTTAAATCAAAATATCTTCAATTAAATTATAATCCATCCATATAATAATGAGTATGGTATCAATAACAAATATACTCTGTAAAGGATATTTAAAAAAAATATTATTGATATTGATGACTGGTAATACCACTAAAATATCATTAAATAATTCTTGAGGAAAATAACAATTAAACACTCAAATGTGTCCCATACCAATAGTATAATATGAATCACAATCCATGTGATTGAATAAAATTAAATGAAACATAAAATACATTGTAAAATAAGGGGATTCATGGTATAACATTATAAATGATCAGTTTATACACCTCACAAAATAAGATAGGTGTAAATAATAACAAATATCTCAAAGAATGAAAATTATTACAAAATTTTATTACCGAATTGGTATCACTGAAACAATAAACAATGAGAAATATATATTTTAGAATAAATATGTAAAAAACATAAATATGGGACAACTGAGTAAAGTCCTAATTTTTTAGGTACATTTTATAAATATGCTATGTAATTATTATGTTAAACGAAAGGACAATATATATTATATAAGATATTTTTTAATTTTATTTATTTATATATATCAGTATTATGATGTGGTTATGAAAAATGAATAATCACAACGCTTTGATGAGGTGGTATCCAACATATCCCCTAATGACATTATCACCTTTTCATTATTTGAAATGGATAGAAGAAAATGATTTGTTTTTTGTTTATAAAAAAAATTATGTCGTGAATATAATAATTATTTAATTTATATCATAATTTTTTATTAAATATATACATAACAAATTTCATGTAAATATTGAATGAATCGCATCGCTTGGAGGAGGTGGTAGTCCACACATGCACAAATGGTGTTACCATATTCCAAAAAAATAGAAATCACAATGGAAAGTATTCTAAAATAATTCAATAAGAATAAAAAATTCATATATATCATATATATCACATTAAAATTTTAATTTCATTAGTTTTCCCCCCATTAAGATGTGGTCATGGTAGAATGGTCTACATCGGTTCATGGGGTTATAGTTTGTCGTACACATGAATGGTGATTGTATATCCCATTTTATGGATGTTATTGAAGGTGTAGGTAAAAACCATAACATATAAAAAATATAAGTATATTTTGTACACTGATATTATTATATAATTATAGAATAATAATTTTTTAATTGGTCTAAGAAAGAAATAAAACGAAAGTGATCGTTGAATATTATTACATCTTTTTTCGAGTAACTCATTTTTGTTGCACTAAGGGACTTACATGGATTTATTTATACACAATGTGAGGCTTATAAGAAGATATAAGGGATTGTTTGAGACTATTTCTGTGTTTTTTGGATTAAAATATGTTCTTTATTGGTTTTATTGGAGGAGGAGGAGTGGAGTCCTTTTATAAGTTGGAAAAATGGATTATTAGATATTCTTGATAGTATTTGACTTCTCCTGATGTTTTAATTGTCCCAAAAGGCTATAAAATGAACCATTATAGATAACTAGATGTTTAATGGTGAAAAAAGTTCCAAAAACTAAATTTTATTCGTGTTTTGGGTAATTTTTACTCCTTATATTCAATGATTAATCATTAATAAAACTCATTTTACAATAATCATTGTAATTAATTGTATATAGATACTGTATTAATTTTTTGAAAAAATATTTATTTAATTAATATAAATTATAAATCATTCAAACTAATCATTTTAAATATTTTTCAAAATTCCTATCACATAATTAGTAATAAATAATTAAAAATTACTCTTGTTTATGGACGAGACAATATGATTTTCAAGAGAGTAGTTCAAAAGTTAGAAAAGTTTTTATATCCAATTTTATGGTGGAACTGAATCCAATTTCCTAAATATATTTAAATGATTTATAAATTCTATATTTATTATTAAAATCAAATTTAAAAAATAATTTAACACTAATTTTTTAGACTAAAATGTTGATTTCAATTAAAATTTGGTGCCATTCACTATTCCCCAAAACATGAATGTTATCAGAAAAATACCAAAAATGCACCCAAAGTAAATTTTGATATTTCTTTTACAAAAATGAATAATAATTTTCAAAATAAAACGTATTAATGTGTAAAAATTTATTTTTCTATCAATACATCCATTAAAATGAATAAAATATTATTTTTAATGAAATACATCGTTATATGCATAAAATTGGATTTAGTCATATCTTAGGACAATCAAATGTATTGGAATAATTTAAAAACATTTTATTACGTAAATAAAATATAAATTTCAATTATACCTTTCAATAATAGTAATTAATTTAATTTATTAAGAAAATTCACCATTTTGTATATAAAATATGTTTTCATAAAAACACATATATAATATTAAATTCTTCATTATATTAATTTCTATTAAATTAGTAAACATTGAAATGATTTTATCAAAATTTGTAAACTATGATTTTAATTTTTATAAATAATATTACTTCCCACTATTCAAATGTCTAGGTTATAACTATTATACTAAATATATAATTTTAATATTATATTGTTGTTTGGTAAGACTCGGGGTTGGGTGTTACATTAGTCATCAAATGCACTAGATGTTGCGTGAAACAAAAGATAAACAAGATGTTTTATTTTATTAACGATAAACTAATAATTTCATGTAAACAATATATAGAATAATTTAAATTATTTTGAAATAAAATATCTTATAAAATTATCAGATATTACATATTACTCCCAAGAATGGGAGGAAATGGATAACTGGGAAATACATCTCATCCACCTCATTATTGGGGTGGAATGTAAATTTCATCAGATTTCTATTTGAATATAATATAATATTCAATTTAAATCATAATAATAATAAGAACATTCAACATTTCCAATAATCTAAATTTTTAAATACAACATTTAGAACCCATTGGATTATATAGGAACTGTAAGTGGGATTATTGTATAGATAATTTCACCATGCCTTTCTCTCCCTATCAATAATCCCCACTTCTATAATAACCATTATATAAATTATATTTTATAGATATTAAAATTATTAATTAGACATTAATATTTCCATTATTATAGGAATATTATATAATGATTAAAAACTAGGTTTCGATATATTATCACCCTCTAAAAATAAAAAGCATCCTTATGTTTTACATTACTAATTACACATTTTATTTTAATTTTAATTTGATGTGACTTAAAATTCTTTATAAATAGCTCGCATTATATAGAAAGGTATTATCCACTTTTATATTCATACCCCAGACATTTTAGGCATTTTATCTATATAGTTTCATTATTGAAGCTGGAAACACAATATTTAGGATTATTACCCAAACCATAAAAATTTTAATGTCCCATTCATTTCATTTGTTGAGAATTAAAAATAAATATAAATTTTTAATTTATGGAAGGTCCCAATATAATATTATTCTTTGTAAATAAATTCTATGATTTAGATTATAATAAAGTGTTTTTTTATGCATTGAGGAACAAGTTGTTCCTTAGCTTCTCAATTAAGTCTCCAATGATTTGTTCTTCATAACATAATTTCATCAGCAAAAAAACATGGGGTACACAATTATTCCATGGTTAATGATAATATTTTATCTCAAACTATGTCAAAGGATTTTTAAGATGAACTATATGTTTAATCCTTATGAGGGGTTCATAAAACAATGTGGTTTCCAATTTATGTGATGGGGGGCCCAAAGAGATTGCACACTATTTTGTAAATCATGTCTTATAACCATGCATTGTTGTGGTTGTTTCATATTTTGATTCCAAATGGATTGGAATATAGTTTCTAAAACCAATAGTCTGACATATGCACTTCATTAGATAGTAAAACATTATAGTTTTACATATCTGACATTATATGTTTCTACCCACCTTTTCGTCCCCCACTCATCTAGGTTCTCCCCATCATCCATCAATTTTATCTCTATTATTTTATGGAATATATCTTTATTTCCTGGCACATTTCTCACTCCATATCTTGTGATGAATTTTCATTTGTTATTCTATTACTTGTCAATATTTCTTTCCTTGTTTATCCTATTGGAATGATGTCTCATTCCTTATGTATCTAATATTACATATTTCCATGTTGTTTATATATTTTATCATTTCAGTTTTTTTATAATAAAATCAAGCAGCAATTTTTTATGAGTGGAATATTCTAGGAATTTTTTTGGTGAAATATATTCTTTCCTTACAAGTATTATAATTTATAAATTGTGTCGTTGTGCTACACATATGTAATCTCGGGCATTGCCTCTAAAAATTAATTTTCCAATATTTTATCAATAAACCCCCAAAATAAATATAGTAAAATAATCGCTAACCCCATTTTAACATTATAATATTTATATAGGCCACACATAATGGTAGGACAGACATAATTACTATGATAACCATACATTTTATGAAAATTAAACACTTCATAATGTGGATTTGTTTTGAAAATTATGAAACAATCAAATTATATTTGGATTAGAATTCCCATTAAGTTATTTTTGGCATGTAACTGAATTAATTTAACTCTTATAGAGTCATTTGGTAATAACTAGTATTGTTAAATAATTATTAAGAAATGTTTCATTAATTCAAAAAATGGAAGAGAACATGGTATTTTATTATGGTGTATTTACCAAAAATGGACTATATTTATTTTGAATTGGTATAATGAATTATTTGTAAACATTAGAGACCCTTTATTGCATGTGGTTTAATATTAATAAAATCAATAATTTATTAATGTAATTAAACATTTTATTTCTTCGATAAATAACCTGGATTCTTCTTTTGTAATTCCATGATAGTAAATTGTATAAGGCATTTAATGTGTTGAAATTAACGGAATGTTTTAGTAAAATTTTAATGAATGATCATTAACATAATAAATATATTTTAATAACTTTTTCCTCAATTTTATTAATAGTCTTGATACTTATTATCATGATGGGACATATTGTAGTCATAATGTGGCATGTCATCGACAATAATTTGAATCAAACATCAAATTACACCTGTGAACCTAGGGGATCAAAAATTATTCATTAATTAAAATTTAAAATGATTTTTCTCATTTGATTGTTTTAATGTATAGAATTTTGGAATTCCTCAGAATGTTATTGAATATAAACCTGAGAACTCCAACAAAATTAGAATATAGGAATTTTATAATGGATTTGACTTGATTTCGTCTGAAACAGCATTCCATTGAATATATCCATGGAATAATATCTTTAATATCTTAATATAACGTAGTAATTTAAAAATTAGATCAGTTAGAGCCCTATAAGAATTTGAAATGTGCTGGATTACAACATGGAATTAGTTGGTTGTGATACAAAGGAACGCACTGACATATTCTATATATTCACCAAGATACATTCTCTTGGATGCATGTGCCTATAACCATAATTCGTTAGACAACATTATTATTAATTTGATCACACAAAGATCATATTATGAAAATGTATGTGGTATTCCATTATTTACTTAAACCTTTTTATCTTTATTTATATACTTAACACAACTATGTTTTATCCCCACAAACAATAATGAAGTAGAAACCATTGGTGGTGGCATACTGATTTTTACTCACACCATGTTCGGGACACCACTTTGTACCATGGAAAATCTCATGGCGACGTGATAGGACTTGGCTGGTGCTTATACTATTAGATGTCATGGGAATGGACATTATATAGTATATTAGGGATTGTAATGTACTCAGAAATCATCTAAGAAGTTTATCAAGGGAAATTACCATTTTATAATACTGTAATAGTTTATTATGTAGGATAATCCCCATGAACCACATAATCAACCCAACAAAAAATTACTATATAAATTTTATTATTACTCATAAAGAAAAAAAATATGAAAAATAATTGAAAATATTAAAACATGATAAATATTATCAAATAATGTATCTAATATATGATAATTTGGATCTACCTGATCCATAAGATTTACCACACTCACGAACACCACTATAGAAATTAATCAAAATATTACTAATTCAATATTCATTTTGAAAATGAAAAAATATATAACCTTTATAGATATGATAATTTAATAAGTAATTAATTAAATATATGAAATTTATATAATGAATGGATCATATATGACCATTACCAATCTTACAATTAGAATGCTAAAATGACCATTTGAACAAAAACATGAACAACAGAATAGTAATCTGAAAATTATGAATT
Source organism: Viscum album (assembly GCA_963277665.1). Taxonomy (NCBI): domain Eukaryota; kingdom Viridiplantae; phylum Streptophyta; class Magnoliopsida; order Santalales; family Viscaceae; genus Viscum; species Viscum album. Next base: position 1,309,200,541 of record OY728140.1, read on the forward strand.
GTAACATGACCTTAATTATAATACCATCAAATGTGGAAATGTGAAATAATATTTAGGTTTTTTATAAGAGATAAGATGATATATTTATACCAAGTTACATGATAATAATTTTTTTATATTATATAATATGTATTAAAAATTTATATGTTTTAATTAAAAATTTAGAATAAATTTAATGATTTAATTGAAAAAAAATTCATATTTTTTTCTTCTATATTAATACTAATTTTTAATATAATTATTATATAATTTTAGTAAAAAATATGTTATATTTCAATGGGTCAAAAAATTAATGAGAATTCTAGAATTTAAATTTTTGGAAATAACTTTTTATTTTATTTAAAAAAGTATTTTAAAATATTAATAAAAAAATTATTAAATGGATATAATTTATGAATTCTACACGTATAAAAAACATTGAGCGTGTTTTTTGTATTTCTCCAAAATAGTAATTTTTTTGGAATAGTGACATATACTAAAATATGATATTTAAAAATAACATATAAATAAAAATACTACGTTATTGATGGTATAAAACACATTATAATAAACCCAAATGTACCATTTACTATATATATTCATATAATCAATAATAATGATAATATTGACTGAAAATAATGATTTGAATATTAATAAATAACCTTTTGTTCAACTTAAAAAATTCATACCTCACCACCCCTTCTCCTAAAAACGTATAAACATTGGATATTTCCAAATTTAGACACAAATCCTTTAAAATTAATCTCTAATATATGTAATATGTACTGGACAAAAATACTAATTCTAAGCGAATTAATAAGTATTTCAAGGAGATGACATTCAATTGGTAATATTCAAAAATAACCACTATAAAATAATTTTATTCTACTACATTTCTCCTAAAATACTAAAAAATAATTTAATAATAGCTCTTATATCATATATACAATGGATTTTTTAATTCTAGTGTAATGTTCACCACTCATCCTCTTCTCTAGTCAAAACTATATCGATTCAACTTATCCATGGGAATTGGTATTTTTTCATCCTTTACCACATTAAAGGAAGGTCATATAAATATTAAAATGGTTAAATAAATGATAATAATTATAATCTAACATATTTTATATTCGATTATTGTAATATTGACATAATGTAAAATATAATGAACCTAGTCTTTAATTTTCTGTAAAACTGCCTAAATAATATAACCGTGAAAGGCTTACATTTCATCACAATGTTTGAATAAAAAAAATGATAAATTAGACCATTTATAATTATGGAAGGATGTAAATAAAATTTCATTTCATTATTTGAGATTTATTCCCACTTGGAAAGAACATCAATAATTATTTACATGTGATATGTGCTTGGGGTTATGAAGTGAATAAACATTAATAACAAAATAAAATTTTTTATCACATTAAAATGACATTAGAAAAATATAATAAAAATATAATAAGTAATTTATAGAATTTAAAGGTTTTGAATTAAGTAATTAATTAATGATATTTTTTATTAGCTGTTAAAGGAATGTAAAAACTGATTCTTAAACATTATTTAAGGGATCTATTTGAATCACCCTTTTTCATTAGTCTATGAACTCTCTATCTTTAACTAATATTTTCACTCTCTCATTAATGTTATCAAATACTTAAAAATTCTATATATAGACCTCATAAATATATATCTTCGTTATCCTATCTTCTATTTATGGGGTAATACATGCCCGAACCTCATTTCTCTAAATTACTTCTTTAAAAATCAAACATCATTAAGTGGAACATTTCTAAATTTTATATTTTTAAATAATTCTATATTAAATTTTTTATTACAAAAATGTCACCATATATTGAGACTTATGCTGATGTACTCAGATATGAATGTCAAAAACATTTAATTCCTTCTTTTATTTAAAATAATTAGGAAATTTATGTTGATTATGATGTTTGGAATGATTACGTATCCCATTTTATTCCATGGGAAATTATTTTATTTATTCATTAGGATAATTTCTATTTTCTAGAACCCATAATCATTTAGAGGTTATGATATGCTAGATAAGTTTTTACTCCATGGAATTGGGGAATTTATTTGACCCATGACCTATTATGTATTGGATTTCAGTGTAAAACTAATCCATGATGGGAATTTTTCAACCATGTGATTCTATCATGGAAGTTATCCTTAACTTATGTTTTTTCATGTATTATTTTTCTACCAATACGCTTTCATTCAACAATATAACGACTTCATTTATATTATTTCATACTCTCATATGATTTTTTTATAAAATTTATATTTATGATATTATATTATATCTTAATGATCACATTCAATACATCATTATGATTTTTATTCACTTATGGGTAATTTTTGCTTGCTCATTTTATCAATTTATTCCAAAGTTAATCTTATATAGTTCTAAGATATCTATAATTACCCAGGATTAACATACTAGGATATTACACAATTTTAGATGAAAATTCAGTACATTAAAAAACAAAATCCTAATGAATTTAACAGTTTAATGTATTTGGAAACATGGAAACAAAATCCTATATCATGGTGAAAGATATTCAATATCCTCAATAAGGATCTTCACATTTTGATCTTCTATATAAGTAATATTTTTATTTCCTAGGGAATGAGAGATAAGAAAAGGGTAAGCTTAAATGAAAAATAATGATAAATAAATTAAATGGGAAAACATAACATGAATAATGGTTATTGAACTTGATCATAGCATTTAAAGATCATACCATTCATGTTAAGGATAATAATAAATTTTGATATCACATATGACATGGAAAATAATGGAATAATTATAATAAGTCATGAAATAATAAAATGGGAATGAAACATTAAATTTTTCTCTTTCACATTTGTTTATAACATTATGGACAATTATAAGTAGAAAGAGGTTAACTCATTATGTTACATAATAAAAATGAATCCCAGAAATCATCTTATAGACATGAAACCAGGTCTATTGATGAATTTTTAAAAGGGTAATATGGTTTATGCATAACCATATTGTAACATCCTAAGTAAAAAAGAATATAAATTTTTTATATTTATTAATATTGGTGAATTAAATATTAATTTTACCATAAATGAGATTTTATGTTCAATGGTGTGCCTGATACGCAAAAATGTGTTTCTTTGATATCTTACGTTGCACACAATTTTGAGTTATATGGAAAAATAATAATTTAATATTATTATTTTAAATGGTAGTTATCACATATAAGTTTTTTTGGGTGGAAATGAAAAAAAATAACTAAATATTATTACGCATGTTTATTAAATGTTTATACATGTATCCAATAAATGTTAGAGGCTTAAAATTCAAATTAATTCAATTTTAAGCATAAATTCTCTAATATTCATTAAAAGGTTGATTTACTGCCTTTTTATGACGAACCATTTTTTAATTATAGTATTTTAACTTGTATATGTTCAATTCGATAAAATACTATTCTTCTTTAGAATCAGGACATCAAAATTTACATTGGATGATGTTTTGGTATTTTATTGATAATGCTCACTTTTTAATAAATAGTTAAAATAATCTATTTTAATTCTAAACTGTCTTTTAATCTAATTTATTTATATGGTTAAATTATATTTTAAATTGGTTATAAAGTGTAATTAAATTATTTTTTTTTCAAATTAATCCAATATTTCTCATTAAATGTAATTTCACTTGTAAATTGGACATAAACAAGTCTAAATCTTTTGATATTTATTATTTCTCAAAAACAAGCCTTTTTATATTGAAAATTTGAATTAAAATTAAATTAATTTCTTCCACTTATGTGTTTTGAATATTGAAATATGGATTCCATATTTGTAATAAGTAGGTCCAAATTATGTAAATAGGTAACATTTATTCATAGACATTATGACTATTTACTTCAGTAAATATTTTATTTACCATGGTTAAAGGGTAAATATGGTAAATATGGGTAAAACAAATATTATTATAAAATTATAAAATTACCTTTAAATGTGTCTTAATTCTATTGGTTGATATATTACCAACCATGGGCTTCACCATGTAAATTTTGGGACCCTGTGGAGAAACTTGGTAGTTATAATGACACTTTATATTAATTAATTTATAGTAAGACAAAAATGAAACTAACATGTATCTTTTAATAAATCAATATTTATATGGGGTTATATATGTTATCTCTTTGACTATAAATATTAATTATAAATATAAAAATATTTTCTACATCATGGTATTTTAATTATAATTTTTAGGAAAAAAATTAAATAAAATTATTTTTGACACAATGATTATTTAGTGATAACATTATTAATGTATCATTTAAATACATAAGATTGTAAATGTTAAAATAAATTTATTTTGAAAAAAATAATTCAGTCCTAGAATTTTATTGATTAATATGATTTTTTATCTCTAAATTAATTATGTGTTTTATAAATAATCATGTTGGTTTGGATTTTTTAAAATGTACTGATATAAATATCATTAAAATTGACATAAAAGTGTTTTTAAATTAATTGATATTTTATTAAATGACAAAATAGTCCTAAAAATATATGATTCATCAAAATGAAAAATAAAATATCACAAATGTCATTGTTGTTCCATTGTGGGTCTCTTTTCTTTTTAAAGTAACTATATTAGCCTTATAGAGTGAATACAAAAGAAGACATGACAAGAGTCAAAATAGTTTACTAAGGTTTAAATTTAATTGATAACGTTAAATTTGAAACTAAAACTTTTCTAAAACCTATTAGATGAGATTATATCATATAATAGTCATCTTAGTTTCTAATTTAATATTTTAGGGACCTTTTGAAACCAAAATATAGTTAATAATAATATAAAATTTTCAAACATTCTTAAAGAGAGCATCTCCTCCCCCTTATAAAAAGCAATCACAGCTAAACCATTACTCACACCTGTCAAGACCCCTGACTCATCCAAACCCTACAAAAAAATCTCCCAACATCTATCTCTTCCACTTATAATAATTACCATAGGCCTAAAAAACTTCTAAAAATAATTTTGGTTCAAACCATAGGGAGTTACCCTATTTAAAGATAACATCTTCTCTTATGTTCTTTTCTTTTACCTTACTTATCCAAACCCCTATACTCTTTTTATAATTTTATTTTATAAAAAATCCAGTATCCTCAATATAATAGGTGGTTTTCATGTTAAGGATTCTATCTACACTTACACACACCTCCATCTAATTGGTAAAAAACATATTGTTTCTGTTGATGATGAACTACTACCTCACGAAATGATTATTGATCTATCTTTTCCTTCCACTTCTTATGGTGGACATTAAGATAGAAAAATATTTATATGTGGTATATATTACATTTTTATTTTATCTATGACTCTTTATTTTACATTTATATAATACCATTATAGTTTCCATAAAGGGTAAATGTGACAATTTCATTTGAGGAAGTGTGGACTTCGGCCCCTCAAAGTGACATGACTCGTTCATGCCATATGTGGAATGTATAAAAAATGGAGTTACTGAATATATATGATATATTTAATATCTTAATAATGAATATATTTCTATATATAATATAATTTTGACCATATGGACAACATGTTATTATAAGAAGTTCATTTTTGACTAAAGTACCAAATATCAACAAAAAGACCGTTATTAACATAAATGATTATATATTGTTTAAAAGATGGTAATAAGTGATATAAAAAGAATAATAAACCTAAAATAGGTTCTGAACTAATTAAAAATTAACTTTATTTTATTATTCATGAGATTAAAGAAAAACAGGTCATGTTAGACATGAGGTAAGGGACTTCGTCTCATTCCCCTTTCATTGAGGCATGTTTTAATAATATACACCCCCTTCATTTCTACAGTATATAATAAAATAATTTGAATTTATATTTCATTCAAAGGGAATATTTTTCTATGAATTTTTTTACTAAAGGAAAAATGGAATATTTTTAATGTTTGTGTCGACAATGACCTCTTCGCCACCATTTTCATTATTTAGCTTCCTCTATAAGAATTAATTTTTTTAAAAATTAAAAAGAAAACCCTACCTCTATTTTAGTGTGTTTTACTATTGATAATGGTTTGTGAAATGGATTGATTGTATCAATATCTTAAAATTATTTATCGTGATTATAAATGAAATGTTATTAGTGAAATGTTTGTTTTTCCAATATTTGATGTGTTATGATTTTCAAATGGTACAAGGACATTTTTCGGATGGTTACTTGTTAAAACAAATGACAGGTGATGTGGGGATAAACCAGAATGGGTTGTTACATTATAAACTCAAATTTATTTGGTATAAAAGTCGGTCGTATAGCTATTCAATTCAGTGATACGTGTGGAATTCGACCGTATGGTTATTCCAATAAATATGTTTATGTCTCAAGACACCTATATATGTTATGTGTGCCTTCTATGGGTTTTATGGAAATTCTTTGGTTATAAAAGGGTATGAAATGATATTTTATTTAGTGAATAGTATTTACTTCTTCATAATGTTTATAATTATTACTTATGATAAGGTATTAATGGTTTACTTATTGTTTTGAAAAACTAACATTTTTTCTTTTTTCTGTATCCCTTACTCAGATTTTTTTTTCTCATCCATGGTATTTAGAATGTTTTTCAAAGGACATATAGTGGAACAGGGTTAAGGACAGGAACAAGGAAAAGCCATGATTTCGAAGACATGGAACTTTTCATGGATAATTTTTTAATGTTTTTTTATTTTATGAAAAATGGATAGTGAGTAAAAGTGTGTACACGTAATATTAAAGATTTAATGTAATAAGTTATGGAATAAATATCTAAAAATATAAACCTAAAAATATTTTCAATGTAAATTATGATCTTATTTCAAGATTATGTAATGTTTAAGGATGGGGCCCTACTATTGGTATTAGAGGTTAGTTTAGAAAACTTATGTGGTTAGGGTATTGTTTAAGCATAAGTGACGTACCAATAATGGTTAGAATATTAGAAAGATCCATAGTTATTTTAGATAAATTGATTAATATTAAGATATCATGAATATATCTATATTAGTATTTACCCTCCTCATAATATATTATATGATGCTTTTACTGATATTCTAACATTAACCTTTTTGGATTTATTAAATGGATGGATCTAGCAGGAACCAAAGTAAAAATTGGGTGTGACGGAAACTGTGATGGTTTCTTGAATAAGAAACTGAATTAAGTGGGAGATGTAATGAGAACACTTTCTGTTATTCTCAACCAACTATCTGGAGTCATGATTGACCACCTGAACCATGGATATTTTTATAAGTCATCGTATATGAAAGAATAAAATCCATATAGATGTTAATTTAATAATCCCAAATGTATGTTTATTAAAAAAACCTATGTGTCCAGGGTGTCAAAATAAACAACTAGGATAATACTTCAATGGTATGGGAAGATGTTTTAGCTGAGGTAATGAAAGTCATAAAGTAAAAAACTACCATGTAAAATAGAAGCGTCCAGTTGAATCTAAGAAGGGGAAAATAGTTCTTTTAATAGGACCAATTGAATGTTTTATTTGTGGCGTGCATGGTCATTATACAAATACATGTCCAAATAATATTTTTCTAGAATGGGATTAGTAGAACCATATAAATATATGTATACTAATACTTAATTCAATTCCTAATGAAGATGAAGAAAATCACAATGACCAATGAAATGTATGAATTATTTCCTAACTGGTGTTTTGACATTATTTAATCATAGGATATGATTCATGATTTTGTTTGTAGGAAATAATTATTATGGAATAATTTGGGAAATAATGGTTATTTGATCATGAACTTCATCGAATGAGTATGAAGTAAACATTTATGGGATTAAAGATTTATGCTAGATTTTTGGATGATGAAATGCTTAATAGTATTGAGACTATTTTGATGATGGGATTACAATGGAAGACCTTTTCTACTATGTTTAAATATGATGCTTGATATGTGAAAATGCTATTCAAGGACGAATTAACTTTTCATTTGTGGATATAGTTATAAAGAACCATTTGGGTTCGTATGATCCTAGAATTTGAGGAAATTACATGTTATTAAATTTTGGGATGAAAATGAATTGTATGACATGATATTTGTTGTTAAAATTTAATATGGTTATTTTTGAGGAATTTATAACATATTTCAAAAATGTTATAAAACTATATAGTTTTTGAAAAAGGACAACAAATAGATCATGTGACAACACATCTCGTCAGAAAATGCTGCTTGAATCGAACCCGCACCCAATGTGTGATTGATATTTATCACATACAAATGGACTATGTGAATTCCCTAGTTATTATGACCTATTTTTTTAGTTAAATAATATTATGGATCAAGAAAATTCTTGCTTTGGAAACTTATGTTTTATCAAATTTATATTCATTTTATAAGAATGTGGTTTTCTAATTAACTTATAAAGGTTATATTGGAAGACGTTATCTCTTTTGATGAAAACCTAATGGTTGAAATATTATTTTGGAAGACTTTGTTTTATTATGGAAAGATGTCTATTTATGTTATTTTTGTAAATGGTTAACATATCTTCGAGAATATGTTAATATTTTATTTACCTTACAGTATGAGGCTTTAAGAGTAACTGATGTTATATGGAGATAAATGTTATGATTTTTATGAAAGACTATGTGATCAAATCCTTCCAAATTTTGGGTTTCAAACTTAGTTTTTATTATTTTGAAAAATTTGAAGGACATTTTATTATTGAATGGTCATTTTTGAACTTCTGTGTATTGTTATTCAAATTTTGGGGATTAAGTGTAGTATTACTTTTTATAAAGTATTATCCTTTTTGGGGATTATCTGATCTTGTACTAATAAATATGGTTTTGGATAATGTCTAAAAAAATGGAAATATATTGTTCATGATTTTTGGATTATGTGATTCTCTAGAAGGTGGTTCTAGTGGTTCATGTGTGGACAAGTCATCTTGAATACTTTTTGTTTGAAAAAAAGATTTGTTTTTGGTATAAACTAATTAATGGATGAAACTCTACTTGAAAAGTAAGTATATTACTTTATTTCCTTATTCAATTATATAAATAAATTAATCAACATTAATAAATGAAACTTAATACAAAAATTTTGTTTGTTTAATTCTCCAACTAGGAACCCAAAGATACATTAACCTATCACAAGTTTGTGGTTTCCTGTTGGTTAACATTCACTTGATCATGTTTTCTATGACTCTCCATCAGAACATGACACATAGTTTCTCTTCCATATCCATGTTTTCATATATTCCTAGTATGTGTAATCTCGGGTGACCTTTGTACTTGTATTTATTTCTTTTAATGTGATAGTTTTATTGACTCTTTTTTGAAGTGGGACTTCCAATGAATTTTTTAAGCCCAATTTTAAAATTGGGAGACACAATTTCAAAATGTGGGGATGGATGTAACATCCCAGGTAAATAAAGAATATAAAATTTACATATTTATTAATATTTGTGAATTAAATATTAATTTTACTTTAAAGGGTATTCTATGTTCGATGGCGTACCTGATACGCAATAACATGTTTTTTTGAAATCATACATTGCACCCAATGTTGAATTATACTGAAAAATAATAATATAGTAATAATATTTTAAATGGTTGTTAATGAATAGTTTTTTTTTGGGAATAAATTAACATAAATAAATAAAATATGATTACACATTTTTATTCAATGTTTTTACATTTGTCTAATAAAATATAGAGGCTTAAAATGCGAATGAATCCAATTTAATGCATAAATACATTAATATTATTTAACAGGTGGATTTACCCCCTTTTTATAGAGAACCATTTGTGAATATATTTTATAGTCATTTTTATATTTTATATTTGACAACATAAAATTCTTCTTTAGAATCAAGACAAAAAAATTTACTTCTGTTGAAATTTTGGTATTTTTCTGATAATGTTCATTTTTTAATGAATATTGAAAAATACTGTATTTTAATTCAAAAATGCATTTTAATATAATTTCTTTATATGGTTAGTTTATATTTTTAATTTGTTTTAAATTGTAATTTGATTATTTTTTAAAAATTAATCCAATTTTGATCATTAGAAGTAATTTCAATTTGAAATTAGATATAAACAACTATCGATCGTTTGATAGCTATTATTTCTTAAAAATATTATTTTTGTTTTGACAACAGGGAATTAATTATAAATTAAATTATAGCACTTCTATGCTTTGAATTTGGAAATATGGATTTTCTATTATGAATCAGTATGTACAAATTGTGTAGGTAGGTAACTTTTTTTTTGATTTTATGAATATTTATTTTAGTAAATATTTTATTTCCATGGATAAAGGGTAATTCTGGAAAACAAGAGTAACAAAATATTATTATAATAATATTAAATTTCCCTAACATTTGACCTAATCCTATTGGTTGATATATTACTGACCGTGGGTATCCCCGGGCTAATTTTGGGATCCTGTGGAGCAACTTGGGAGTGATAATGACACATTATATTAATTAATTTAAATTAAGACAAAAATGACCAAAACGTATATCTTTTAGTAGATCAATTTTTACATGCGGTTATATAAGTTATCTCATAGATAATAAATATTAACTATAAATATAAAAATATTTCCTACATCATAGTATTTTATTTATAATTTTTAGACATAATATAAATAAAATTATTTCTTACACAATGATGATGTAGTGATTACCCTATAAATGAATGATTTAAATAAATGAGATTATTAATACTAATATAATATTTTTTTAATCTTTTAATTCAATCCATTAATATTTTAGATTTATATGACTTGTTATATTTTAATTAATGATGTTTTTTTATAAAGAATCATGTTGAATTTGATTTTCAAAAAATTCTTGATATGAATATCATTAAAATTGACATAAAAGTATTTTTAAATCAATAAATATTTTATTAAATGATAAAATAGTCCAAAAAATATAAGATACATCAAAATGAGAAATATAATATTAAAATTTTCACTAATGATCCATAATGTTCTCTTGTAATGTTATGGTAACTATATAAACCATATAGAGTGAATACAGAAGAAGACATGGGAAGAGTCAAATTAGTTAACCAAGGGTTAAATTTAAATGATATGGCTAAATTTGAAACAAATTTTTTTTTAAAAACTATTGTATGAGATTATTTCAAATAATAGTCATCTTATCTCCTATTTTAATTAGTTTGGGACCTTTTTAATACGAAATTTAGTTTATAATAAAATAATATTTTCAAACATTCTTAAAGAGAACATCCTCCCCCGTATAAAAAGCCATCACTTCTATCCCATTACTCACACCTCTCAAGCCCCATGGATCATCTAAATTCTTCCCAAATAATCTTCCAACAACCCTATCTTCTACCTAGAATCTTTTCTTTTGTTATAAGGCACTTCAAGAAAGCCTTTTTGTTTAATCCAAATGGGTTCACCGATTTAAAGATAACATCTTCTCTTAAGTTCTTTTCTTTATTTTACTACTCCATCCCCTTAAACTCTCTTTATTCATTTATTTTATAACACAATAGGTATAATAAATATACTAGGTTTTTTTATAATAATTAATTGATATAAATTTACACAAACCTTCATTTAATGGGTAATGAACATACTGTTTCTGTGGACAATGAACTACTACCTCACAAAATGATTATTGTTCAATCTTTTCCTACCACCTATTATGGTGTCCATTAAGATGGAATGGTATTTATATGTGATATATATAATATTTATATTGTTTTATGCTTATTTATTTTTTATTTATATTATAACTTCATGTGTTCTATAATGGTTAAATATGATAATTTCATTTGAAGAAGTACGGACTACCGCCCCCTCAAAGTGGCATGACTTGTTCATGCCATACATGAAACATATAAAGGATCAAGTTAATAAAATTATATATGATATTATACTTCAATTATAATATACCTATTTATCATTTAGCTTTCATTCCATTAAAATATGATATTTAAATGAAAGTAGTGTTCAATCGTACGTTCGGCTTACAGTATCCATGAATGGTGCATTTCATTTCTTATCTCCAAATGTTGTGTACTATTATAAGTACATATATATAATGGAAATATATGATATATATAATATCTAAATCTTGAATACCGAAAAATCCCGAGATCCAGGTGAAAACCTGCTCCCATAAGATTAAATAAAGAAAAGTTTAAACAGTACAAACCACTCAGGAAACTGGAGCTTTACACAACCTTGTATACACAGTACCAATTCTATCATTGAAAAAATGATCATTGCAATAATCAGGAAGAAAAAAGGACCAATTCTAAATCTTTAATATCATTCTATATATAAAAGTATTTTTTCCATATAGACAACTTATAATTATAAGGAGTTCATTTTTGACTCAAGTACCAAATATTGGAAAAACAACCATTATTAAAATAATTGATTATATAATGTTTATATTATGGTAATAAGTTATATAAAATAAAATAAAATCCAGATATAGGTTCATACACAAGTAGAAATTAACTTTAGTTAATAATTCAAGAGATTAAAGAACAAATGGGACAAGTCAGACATGAGGTAAGGGACTTCATCTCAATCTCCTTTTACTAAGGCATGTTATTATAATATACACCTCCTGGTTTTATAAAATATTTAATAAAAACCTTTGAATTTTAATTTCATTCAAAGGGAATATTATTCCAAAGAATCATTTTAATTAATGACAAATGAAAAGTTTTAAATGTTTTCAGCCGCAATGACCTCTCTACCACCGTAATCATTACTTGGATTCCTATATAAGCCTTAATGTTTTATTAAATAAAAAGAAACGCCATGTTCTGTTTTTTTGGGTGTTTTGGTTTTGAAAATGGATTTTTATATGAATTGATTATATCAATATCTTGAAATGATATATCATAATTGCATATGAAATTTTATTATTTAAATGTTTATATTTGAAATATTTTATATTTTATGATTGTATAATGGTAGTTGGACATTTGACGTGTGGTGACGTGATAAACTAAATGATCGGTGGTGTCGTGAAAAACAAGGATGGGTGGTCACATTATAACCTCCAATGCATTGGGTATGGAAGTCATCCATTTTGTTATTCAATTTAGAGATATGTGTGGAGTTCGACCATATGGTTATTCCATTATGTATATTTATTTTCTAAGTTACCTATATATGTTACGTGTTCTTTATATGGGATATAATCAATTATATTGGTTACAAAAGAATAATAAATGATCTTTTATTTAGTTAAGAGTATTTAATACTTCATAAAGGTGAAAAATATTAGTTATGATAAGGTATTCATGTTTTACATGTTGTTTTGAAAAATTAACAATTTTCCTTCTCTGTGTATCCATTACTGAGCTTTTTGTTTTCCTGTCCCATGTTTTTGAAATGTTTATCACTAGACATAATGTGGAATAAGGTCAGGGTTGGGAACATGGAAAATTAATTCTGTCTAAAACATGGAACTAGACATGAATTTTTTTTAAAGAGTTTTTATTTTATGACAAAATGGATACTGAGTAGATGTGTCTATTTGTAATATTCGAGATGTAATGTAATATATTATTGATTAATTCCCTAAATCTATAATCAGTGAAAGATCCTCATTGTGAATTATTAACATAATTCAAGATTATGTAATATTTAAGGCTGGGGCCTTACACTTATATACATGAAAATAGTTACATGAATAGCATTTTGAATATTTCATCTGGTTCATGCAATACATTGTGAACATGTAATTTGGTTCATGTATAAAATTATTTACATGAAAACTGGTCCATGCATAACATTGTGAACATGTAATATGGTTCACTCATATCATTGTGAACATGTAATCAGGTACACACATAAATTTTTAGAAATTTATCCAGGTCCTTTCATAATATTATGACCATGTAATCCGGTTTACACATAACATTGTGTACATAAAATAATGTTCACCCATAACATATATACTCATGGGTCATCCACCATTACCCAATTCAATAGAGGGAGATATAGATCCATCCCTATAAATAGAAAAATCATACAAATGAGTGACAAAATATTATAAAAAATAATAATATTTTAACCCCTGATATGTTATAGGGATCATGAACATTTAATCATTTTATTAACAATAGATAATGTAGGTCTCATAACCACCACATGTGAAAAGAAGTAGTTTTAAATATATATAATATATGAAATAGAAATGTGTTTCTTAAAAATCATGCCCACAAAACTTTGACCATTTTTGGAAATAACATGAATGGAATAATTTAATCATTTACTTGGAATGGTATGAGTAACAAAAACAGATTTTATCATGGATTGGAAAAATTTGCAACGTTCTTTTAAAAACATTTCTTGATTAAAATATAAATTCTTTATAGAAATTAATTTTTTAAAAAAATTAAACCTTTTGAAAAAAAAATTTACCTGAGAACATAAAAAACAATCATGAATATTTTTTGAGATATAGATCAAAATATTTCATCAATGGCTCGTAATCATTGACAATATCAAAAAGCAATGAGGTTATTTCAATAAAATCAAACCACATTGTAAATTGGGATCATAATCTCCATGTAAGAAAAGGAAATTAAATGAATCTTAAAATATCTAGAAAATAATTAGATTAATGATATAACATTTTAAATGGATGTATATTCACAACAAAAACTAATTTGGGTGTTTAACCGAACATGAGTGTCAAAGAATGAAAATTGAGTCAAAAATATTTTAATGACCTAGTAAATTTTAAAACATAAATCACATCAAATAAATATTATAAAATTGATATTTATATACCCATAAATATAATTATAATATAATTTTAATTAATTAATAATAAGTATATACGCCACACAAAATAAGTAAGTGGTGAATAAGGATTGCATCCCACTGAAATAAATGTGAGATGAAATTCTCATACATTACCATAACATTTTTTGTGGTCATTGTCTTCTTGTATAAAAGTTTAAAATATTTAAATAACTTATCCCAAAACCACCCAAATGGTTATAATATTATAAATCATCTTCTTATATCTTATTATTTTCCATTTCTTATCAATCAGTCATTTTTCCACTATTTCAGTTGTTTATTGAATATATTTATCAAGTATATTTTGACTTCGTATTTCCTTAACCTATTGAAAACATTATGAATCAATCATTTAATTAATTTAAAACATGAATTATTATCTTTTATTTTTAGTAAATATTTATTTACAAAAATGTATAATGATTATAGATAAGAAATGAAATTTGATGTCAATTAAGATAGTATGTCATACGTATGCATGAATACTATATTCATATCATTTTTGTATCCAAAGATTTAGAAGTAAATAATATATGCATATTATTATTCCATTATCAGATCTATTTTATATATGTTACATATATTTATTATGACCATCCTTTTTTTCATTTTATTTTTGGAATGAATGAGTCACATCGTTTTGAGGTGGCAGTAGTCCACACAAACTCGGAAAAAATTATCTTATTTACAGAAGATGAAAAGAATACAGTTATATGATAAATAAAAATAGAAGAATCATAAAAAATTATAAATATAATATATATCATATATGAATAGATTTTATATCATAATGTCCACCATGAGAGGTGGAAATGGAAAAATGAACAATCTTAGTTTCTTGATGTAGTAGTTCTCCATAAAAGAAACAATATGTTCATTACCAATTAGATAGAGGAACGTGTAAGTGTAGGTAGAAATACTATAATAACAATATACTAGTTTATTTTATGTTACTGGTGTTGTTTTTTAGTCATGGAATAAGATGATTATTGGAATTGGAGATAAAAATTAATGAAAACAGATCGTTGAAAATTGTTACCTTAAAATTGGGTAACATATTTTGGATTATAAAAAATGGAATCCTTGGAAGAAATTTTGATCAGGTGTATGCATCGAATTAAATAAAAGTGATATTAAGAATCAATTTGGGTATATATTTTTAGATCCTTTGTGGGTTGAGAGGTGTATGGAAGTGGGAGAAGTGGTGGCCCTTTATAGTGGAGGAGTGGTACATGTTTAATATTTTGACAAAGAAATTTCATCAACAATTTTCCATTGAAAATGGATCCAATAATGGACCCAATTCTATAAATTGTCTGATATCTTTTAAATATTTCTATAAAATATATTTTGGACCAGATTATAGGTTTCTTTAGTCATTAAGTATATGGTTTAGTACCATATTATGCTTCTTTTATCCTTAATCGTTGTAATTAATTTTAATCACATTCACTAATATTTTTGGTAAAAACAATGTCTGTATTATTAGAGATTATAAATTATAAAAATTGCACTTATGAAATCCATTTTCCAAATTATAAATTCAAAATTGGCATAAATTAATCTAAAATCTATCCTGATGGTAGGATGACACTACATGGTTTTTTAATTAAAAACATAGAATGATTATTATGTTATTATATTCAATACCCATTTGAAATTTATTCTAATGAACTATATTGGATTAAATGATAAAATTATTATTTAATTATATATTAAATTATACATAACATATAATTCATCCGTATAACATTATTAGTTAAAAATATATTTTAGAACTAATTTTATAATGTTTACTATTATTTTAAAAATGAATCATCCCCAAAAAATAAAATAAAAATCACCTTAATTTAATTTTTTGGTTTCAAATATAAATATGATTTATATTTTGACAAATTGAATTTATAAACGTGTAAAAAATTTGTATTTATAATGGGTTCTCCATTAAAAGGTGGAAAATTATCCATTATAAAAAACATGATTTTTATTAGTGAAACATGGTTTTTTCTTATATTCTGATATTCAAACCTGATGGATTGATAAAAAAAATTTATTGAATATTTATAATATTTCATTCTATAAAACCACTCTATAATTTTGATTAATTTAATTTATCAGGGCTAATCCCATTTAGAGAATGATAATAATAATATTCATTTTTTTATTCATTTTTTTCTTAATTTCATTTATAATAAATTGGTAACCAATGAATTCCTTTAATATTTATATAAATTGTACATTTCAAAAATTTAGTTATTAATATTCATATGTATTGAATTAACTTATTGGTTTAATCTTATTAAATTAATAATAATGTTATTGTCACAACCCGTCCCCCATGGCCCATGCAGTGACTTACTCCAAGCCTGAGTTATATAGGTCAGGTGTTGGTGACTAGCACCGGAAAGGCGTATCCCTATAACAAGAAGGAATTGACTTTAAACCTGTACAATCACACAACCTATGAACACAACAAGGAGCTACCAAGAAATAAACTGATTTAGTAAAAAGTGACTTGAAAGTAAGGGGCTGAAATACAAGCCCAACCGAAAAGTACTTGTACAACTGAAAAATGAAAACAACTCCTGGATCGTTCACTAAGGATCCTACCTGAAGGGTATGTATATCACACAATCAGTAGTCACGGTGAAAAAATGATGTCAAATGCTCCACTTATGATCAATGTTCTGTCCTAGAGCCCTCATCCTCGATCAATGATGTATGTCGTCTCCAGAAGACCTAGAAAGGTGCAGGAGTAGCCCATGCAGGGGTGAGTATAACAATACTTAGTAGGGGACGTGAGACCCCCAAAGGCCTCTCAAGGTTACACAAATGAAAAACCACAAATCAATATCTCAATCAAAATAAAACAATCAGTCATCAACTCTACTTAGGGGAATTCCCATACATATACCATGGATATCATGATATACTCATCTCATACATGAAGAAACAAAAGGTTCCAACATTTAAGAATTTAGCACAAGTGATCCACAAGAGAAGAATACCATAAGGTAACACCACGAAGGTAACACCACGAAGGTAAAAGTACCACAAATGAAGCACCACAAAGGTAATACCGCGAAGGTAAAAATACAACTAAGGTAAAACCATGAACATAACATCAAGAAGGCTAAAGTACAACAATGGTAAAAAATCAACTCCTACCAGGTATATAACTCAAGTACATAAGTACAAATGATTAGTCGTAAATATGGATCATCTTATTATGTCAATAGTCATTATTGCTGATCCACACAAGATCAATAGCTTATGACCCACACAATATCGCTAGGTGCTGTCACACATAGGATCAATAGATATTAACATACATTTGATCAATATTATTTCTTTACGTTATTGACATCCATGAGATTCCCGCACTGAGCATGCTTGATTCTTGGAGGATACACTCCTCAATTCATTGGTATTATCTCACCTTCATGAAGTTACATTATGATGTATCTCAAAGGTATGCCATGTCGTAAGGGTTCCAACGAGACAGACGACACGTCAATTGGATGCCCGATCTGTGACTTATAAGTGTTTTATTACCAAGGGGCTGGTTGGATTCAGGTTCGATCCAACCTGGTTGTACCCCAACTTTATCCTTTACTCATGTGGAGTATTCTAAACAGATTATCTATTTCTAAGGATACCAAAACCATATACTGTTCGTGAAACGGACATCTGGTTCACAAGTTATGGCCCATTAGTGAAACTGGGCTCGGTTGGGTCTGGGTCCAGGTCGACCCGGTCAAACCACCCTAGCCCGACCCGGCGGGCCGACCTTCCCCAATCTGGGTAGACCCAACCTAGTTTGGGCTCACCCGACGTGGTTCGGGTCACCCTGACCTGGTCCGGGTCTGACTCGACATGGCCCGCTTGGGCAGTGCGGCCCGCTGGGATGACAAGGCCCAACCCACTGAGCGGTGCGGCCCAACCTGCTAGGCTTTTTCTGCCTGGCCCACGGAGGGCACGACCTACTGGACACCAGTGGCCTAGCCCACGGAGGGCATCACTCCTCTGGAGGTGCGACCTGCTAGAGTGGGGGATTCCCGAGCTTTCATGGGGGTGGGGGTGGGGGGGATTCCCCCATTCATAGTCGGAGTGGTGGTGCCACGGGGCACCTCCAGGTCACCTGCGGGACCCACAAGGAGCGAGTCCCAGCCCTTTGACGGGGCTTTCGAGCCGCGTCCATCATCAGTGGTGTCTGATGGTGCGCCACATGCCTCTGTCAGTGGCCGCCTACTACCGGGACCTGTCTTCACTTTTCGTGGCTACGACCATGGCCTTCTCTGCCCGTAGTGCCTGACGGTGTGCCGCCAACTCCTCTTCTACTGGCACTGGTAGCCAATGGCCATTTTGGGTCACCTGGTAAGCTCTGTCGGCCCATTTTTTCATCCAAAGGTGATAACGAACTCCCTAGGATACCCACTTCATCACTAAACCCAACGTTCCGGGTTCCGTCCAACCTGAATAAAGCGTTCATGAAGAATACGTCAAATTTCAACAAAAGGTGAAGGGTCAAGGCCTTATTTTTTTATCCCATACCCTTCATGTTATGTTGATTGCATGAGGTTAGTATAATGATTCAATTACTGTAACATCCCAAGTAAGTAATGAATAATAGAGATTTTTATAAATTTCTATTAATGAATAAGATAGTGTTCTAGAGGCTTAAAATGCAAATAAATCCAATCGTAAGCATGGAATACACTAATATTTTTAAAAAGAATGTTTTACTGCCTTTTGATGGCAAAAAAATTTTAAATATATCTTTTGACAATATTATAAGCTATGTTTGTCGAAATAAACTTATTCTTTATGTTTGGGACATCAAAATTTAATTTGTGTGAATTTTTTGTATTTTTCTGACAATGTTCATTTTTTAATGAATAGTGGAAAATACTGCATTTTACATCAAAACTGCTTCTTAATCTAATTTATTTATATGATTATATTATCTTTTGAATTGGTCTTAATGTGTAATCTGATAATATTTTTACCATTTAATCCAATAGTGATCATTGGAATCAATTTCACTTTGAAATTGGACTTAAACTCGTGTCAATCTTTTGATACTTATTGTTTCATAAAAACACGCTATTTGCTCTGACAGCGGGAATTAATTATTAAATTAATTAATGTGACTTATATTTATTTAATTTTGTAAAATAGACTTCATTTTTTAATTCGGAATATCAAATATAGCTTAGGGTGAATTTTTGGTAATTTTCTGAAAAACATCAATTTTTGATGAATAGTGAAACCACTAAGTGGTACTTATAAAAACTGATTTTCCGTTTAAATGAAATTTTGCCATCATTGTGTTTTGAATTTCAAAAATCCAACATACATGGTTGTCATTAAGATGTAAAATGTGGTTCAATGAGATTAAAATAATTTTTTGGTGAATAGTAACTTCTTAAGTTTTAATCCCGATTAGTGGTAATTTGGGTAATTTAAGGTATAAATAATGCCTTAATAATATGAAATGACCTAGACACATGTCCCAAACTTATCGGTTGTGTCATGGCCGACCAATACAAGCCATGGGTCAACTTGGGGACCCCATGGAGACACTTTGGTTGGGAAATGACATAAATAACTTTTTATTAAATGTTAAAGTAAAAATGACACAAACATAATCTGTTTTACGAAAACAATTTTTACATGGGGTTATAAAGATCAGATTTTTTATTATAAATAGTAATTGGAAAGCTAAACAGATTTCCTAAATCATAGTATTTTTTATAATTTTTAGACTTTAAATATATTAAATTATTTATGAAATCATGATGATGCAGCGATGACCTCATTATTTAACGATTTAAATAAAATGGAAAGATAATGAAAAATATAAATCCAAAAATGGCCAAAACCAATTGGATGAGTGGATTTCGAAGCCTTATCACCTTATCCTGGAATTATAGCAATGTGGGACCTTTTGAATCCGAAACTCTTTTTAAAATAAAGTAATTTATCTTTACTTTCCAAAACTGCCCCTCCTCTCCTCTTATAAAAGGCCCCCACCTCTACCTCATTTCACACACTCCTCAAGCCTTTGACTTGGCCAACGCCTGCCCATTTACTCTCTCCACATCCCTCTCTTCATTCTAGAGGATTCCCTTTGGGTAGAATCCTTTCAAAGGAAGCCTTTAGGCTCAAATCAAAAGGAGTTACACTTTTAAAGGTAATTCATTCTCTCATGTTCATTTGTATTTTTTTGCTTCTCCAACCCCCTAAACTCTTTTTATTTACTTATTTTGTAACAACACCAGTATCTTCAATATACTAGGATGTTGTTATAATATTTAATTGAACTACACTCTCACACAACTACATCAAATGGTTAAAGAACATATGGTTTCCGTGGATGGCGAAATTCTGCCTCCCAAAACGATCATTGTTCAATACTCATTTAACACCTTCAAAGGTGGCCATTATGATGTCACTATTTTTATATATGATATATAATATGTTTATGTTTTCCTTAAGCTTTTGTTTTTTTTCATTTTGGGCATACCTTTATGGTTTCCATTATGGGTAAACACGATATCTTCTTTTTAGGAAGTGCGGACTACCGCCCCCTGAAAGTGATTTGATTCGTTAATACCATATGTGGGATGTGTAAAGGATAAATTTAATGATATTATAAATGTTATTATACTGTAATTATAATAAAATCTTATATCATTATGATTCCATTCCAGAAAATACGAAATAGAAATGGAAGTAGCGTTCATGCGTACGTACAGCTTACCGTCTCCATGAACTGTGCATTTCATTTCTTACCTCTAAATGTGATGTAATATTTTAAATAAATGTATATGATGAATATATATGATATATATGTTATCCAAATCATTAATATCATTCTGGATATAACGAACCTTTGACCAAATTAACAACATGTAAGTGTAAGAAGTCTATTTTTGACTTAAGAACCAAATACCGACAAAATGAACATTATTAACTTAAATGATTACATGATGTTCAAAACATGGTATAAAAGGAATAATGAACTTGAAAAAGGGTTCATAAGAAATAGAGATTAACTCAAGTTTATTATTCAGGAGATTAAAGAACGGTCGGGTCAAGTCGGATACGAGGTATGGGACTTCGTCTCAATCTCCTTTCATTGAGGCATATTTTATTTTATACACAACTTTCTTTTATACGGTGTATAAACCCCTTTGACTTTTAAGTTTATTCAAAAGAAATATTTTTTATACGAAGCGTTTACTAAACGACAAAAGGGAATGTTTTTTTCGTACGTATGCGGTGACAACGACTTCTCCACCGTCGTGACCGTTATTTGAGTTTCGACTTCCTCTACAATACATACCTTCTTTTTAAAAGAAAAATAAATACCATGTTTTACTTTTCTTTTATTTTGGTATTGAAAATGGTTTTCACAATGTTTTTTGTGTTGTATTGATATCTTGTGATTGAAATGTGGAAATGTTATGTTTCCTTTACGTATGTTTTAATTGATATGATTATGTTATGGTTCTTGGGCATTATTATAGAGATGGGTGGTTCCGTGATAAACTAAGGGAGGGTGAGCCTGATATATCACTCCAATGCATTGGGTAACACGAAGGAGTGAAATGTTAAGGTTTCTCCGAATAGATTTTAG
Source organism: Viscum album (assembly GCA_963277665.1). NCBI lineage: Eukaryota > Viridiplantae > Streptophyta > Magnoliopsida > Santalales > Viscaceae > Viscum > Viscum album. Next base: position 1,309,223,036 of record OY728140.1, read on the forward strand.
GGAATATACTGTGATGGGTATTCCAAACGTAACCAAGAGGGTTACTCCCTACGTAAGAATGTTATGAATGCCTCAAGTTACCTTTATGTCTTATGATTTCTATGATTTACTAATGGTTTGATGAGGTATGTTAATGTGCTTATGTTTTATGGGTAAAGTATGATTTCACTCTTATGTATATATGTACCCATTTCTCCTTTCCATGTTTTTATAACCCATACTAATCTTTTTCTGCTCATCCCAAGTTTTTTTTTGAAATATTTTCACAAGTCAAGGGAAAGGTACATGATATGATGATAGTGTCAAGGAAGTGTAAAGAATGAATCCATGTTTTATTTATATATGTTTCCATTGATGGGAATGAAGAATACTATCTTTATGTAACCACTTTGTTTATATTTGGAATGTAATTCATGTTTTATGATCTAATTCTCTAAAACTCTAAACCCGAAAAGATCCTCAATGTGTAATCTTGTAATAACTCAAGATTAAGTAAGGTTTAAAGCTGGGGCCTTATAGTTGGTATCAAAGGTCAGTTTAGATAACTTTATGAGTTAGAATTATATTAAAAGATTATCCAAAAATATATTTTTTGAAATGATATAGCATTTACAGATTACCATGTTGCTTCATCTAAGACATGTTTGTTCAGAATGGTTTTCCGCAAAGGAAACAGGGAAGCAGTGCTAGGAAGGCATACAGAAGGAAATAACCTTCCGAATCAGCATCGTGAGATGGTCGGAATTGGAACTGAACAGTTTTTTGCAGTAATGACGCAGTTGACTCAGGCTATAAATGGTGGTGGTATCCATGCATGAGATCAGCCAGATCAACCGCAGAGGAACATGTCAGTGGTGGAACATTTCATGAAGCAACATCCCCCATCATTCAGAGGATCATCTGACCCTATGCTAGCTGAAGGGTGGATTAAAGCACTGGAGAAGATTTTTGATGTCATGGGGTGTTCAGAAAATCAAAAGGTTAGTCTTGCTATTTACCGTTTGGAGGGTGAGGCAGATCAGTGGTGGTCTATGGTTAAAAATATCAGGGATGCTGATGAGATTGATGCTCTTAACTGGGACGAATTCAAAGGTATGATTCTTGAGAAGTATTTTTCTAAGGCTGTTTGACTTAGGATGGAAAAGAAATTCTTGGAATTGAGGCAAGAGGAAGACTCAGTGGCTACCTATGAAGAAAGGTTCACTCGATTGGCAAGGTATGATCCAAATTTTATCCGAGACCTTGATAGTAAAATCAATCATTTTTACTCAGGATTAAAGCCAAAATATCAAAGGGCATTAGCTTCTCGTGAGTTTAAAAGTTATGAAAAGCTTGTTCGATGTGCTAAGAAGGTGGAAATGGAGTTTTCTGACGTTCAAGTGTTCTATAACAACCAACAGAAGAAGAGACCGAGGTGGCATGAGAAAGGTAAGAATTCTTCAAAAAAGTCTGATGGTAAGAAAACTAAGTTTCCAGTTTGTGATAAATGTGGAAAAAGGCATGCTGGTGAATGTCTTCTGAATTCTGGAAAGTGCTACCGATGTGGTAATATGGGACATAAGGCTCGTGATTGCACTGAAAAGGATCAAGGTGAAGGTAAGACCAAATTTTATTTACAGTTAGTGAAATGTTTTAAGTGCAATGGGATGGGTCACTATGCAAATGAGTGTCCGACAAAGAGCTTGAGTGATGGGAAGCAGTTAGACTACAAGCAGAAAGGGGTGGTGAAATCCTTTGCAACTACTTCAGCAGATGTCGAGCCATCAAATGAAGTTGTGTCAGCTCCAGGGAGCTCAGTTTTTTTCAAATATGGACTTGATATCGGGGTACCATCAGCTAAAGGTAAAAGAGGTAGATATTCTGAAGACCTCGTTCCGTGCGAGATATGGCCATTATGAATTTGTAGTAATGCCTTTTGGGCTAACCAATGCACCTGCTATATGCATGGACTTAATGAATAGAATTTTCCATGAGTTCTTGTATAAGTTTGTGGTTGTTTTCATTGATGATATTTTGGTGTTTTCCAAAAGTAAAGAGGAGCATGAAAGAAATTTAAGGGTTATCTTGCAAACCTTAAAAGAAAATAAATTGTATGGGAAATTCAGAAAGTGTGAGTTTTGGTTGCAACAAATTTCTTTCCCTGGTCACATTGTTTCTAAATATGGAATAACTGTTGATCCTGCAAAAACAAAAGTTGTGGAAGAATGGCCAAGACACACAAATGTAACCGAGATTCGTAGCTTCCTTGGTTTGGCGGGCTATTACCGAAGGTTTGTTAGAAATTTTCATGGTTATGTAGTCCAATGACTAAGCTAACTCGGAAGGGTGTAAAGTTTATCTGGACAAAAGAATGTGATGATTGTTTTCAGGAATTGAAAAGAAGATTGGTGAATGCTCCAGTTTTGGCACTACCTTCCAGGAATGGTGAGTTTGTTATATAAAGTGATGCTTCATTGAAAGGACTTGGTTGTGTCCTAATGCAGAATGATCAGGTAATTGCTTATGCTTCACGACAGTTGAAAACTCATGAGGTAAATTACCCTACACATGATTTGGAATTAGCTGCTGTTGTATTTGCATTATAAATTTGGAGGCATCATCTGTATAGAGTAAAGTGTGAAATATATACCGATCACAAAAGTTTAAAGTATATATTCACTCAGAATGAATTGAACATGAGACAAAGGATATGGCTAGAATTAATCAAGGATTATGATTGTACAATTCATTACCATCTGGGAAACGAAAATAAAGTGGCTAATGCTTTGAGTCGAAAAAGTAATGCTTCATTAACAATGTTGTGTTTGGAACGTGATCCTTTGGTGAAGGATTTGATGAACTTTGGCATAGAAGTTGTTGGTGTAGGAAGTCCTTCTGTTTTGTTTCAGTTATCAGTGAGATCTTCTCTATCAGATAGAATCAAGAAAGCACAGAAGCAAGACAGTGAGTTGCAGAAAAAGGTAGAGCTGGTTCAGAAAGGTATGTTTCCTGAATTCAACATTGATAATGATTGTGTTTTGAGATTTTGGAAGAGATTGTGTGTGCCTTGTGATTCACAGTTGAAGAGATAGTTGTTACGTGAAGCTCATAGTTCTCCGTTTTCAGTTCATCCTGGCAGTACTAAGATGTACATAGATCTGCGAGAGTATTACTGGTGGAATGGAATGAAAATGGATATTGTTGATTTTACTGTGAAGTGTTTGACTTTTCAGCAGGTTAAAGTAGAACAGAAGTTACCGAAAGGGAATCTTCAGCCTTTACCAATTCCAGAGTGGAAATTGGAGAATATATCCATGGACTTTGTTGTTGGATTACCAAAAAATCTCGAGGTAATAATGCAATCTGGGTTATTGTTGATTGCTTGAACAAATCTGCTCATTTCCTTGCTATACGAGATACTTTCTCTCTTGATCAATTTTCCCGTTTTTATCTTAAAGAGATATTCAGGTTACATGGAGTTCCTCTCTCCATTGTATCGGATCGTGATCCCAGGTTTACTTCTAACTTTTGTAAAGGCCTTCAGAAGTCGTTGGGTACTGAATTAAATTTTAGTACAGCTTTTCATCCTCAATCAGATGGGCAGTCAGAACGAACAATTCAGACATTGGAGTATATGCTACGAGCTTGTTCTATGGATTATCAGGGAAGTTGGGACCAACATCTTTCTTTGGTTGAATTTTCATATAATAACAGTTTTCATTCCAGTATACAGATGGCACCATTTTAGGCATTATATGGGAAGCGGTGTCGAACTCCATCTTTCTGGGATGAAGTGGGTGAATGGAAGTTGATGGGACCAGAATTGGTAGAAGAGATGGCAGAAATAGTTCAGCTGATTCAGAAACACATGAGAACAGCTCAGATGAGGCAGAAGAGTTATGCGGATAACAGGAGGAATGATCTATCTTTCGAGGTAGGTGATCATGTTTTTCTCAAGGTTTCTCCTCGGAAAAGTGTGATGACATTTGGTAAGAAAGGAAAGTTGAGTCCAAGGTTCATTGGACCATACGAAATTCTGGAGAAAGTTGGATCAGTTTCATACCGAGTGGCTTTACCTCCGAGTTTATCTCAGGTACACAATGTTTTTCACGTTTCGATGTTGAGAAAGTATATGCCAGATCAATCTCATGTTTTGAGTCCAGAGGTAGTTCAGATGGAAGAGAACCTATCTTATGAGGAACAACCGGTCCCGATTCTTGACCACATGGAGCAAGTGTTACGGAATAAGGTGATTAAGCAGTTAAAGGCTTTGTGGAAAAACCACATGATGGAATAGGCAACATGGGAATCTGAAAATGCAATGAGGGATAAGTACCCCCATTTATTCAATAAGTAAATAAATTGTGGGGACGCAATTTTCTAAAGGGGGGAAGGATGTAACATCCCAATTAAATAATGAATAATAGATATTTTTATAAATGTCTATTAATGAATAAGATAGTGTTTTAGAGGCTTAAAATGAAAATAAATCCAATCTTAAGCATGGAATACACTAATATTTTTAAAAAGAATGTTTTACTGCCTTTTGATGGAAAACCATTTTTAAATATATATTTTGACAATTTTATAAGCTATGTTTTTCAAAATAAACTTATTCTTTATGTTTGGGACATCAAAATTTACTTTGTGTGAATTTTTGGTATTTTTCTGACAATGTTCATTTTTTAATGAATAGTGGAAAATACTGCATTTTACATCAAAACTGCTTCTTAATCTAATTTATTTATATTATTAGATTATCTTTTGAATTGGTCTTAATGTGTAATCTGAAAATATTTTTACCATTTAATCCAATGGTGGTCATTGGAATCAATTTCACTTTGAAATTGGACTTAAACTGGTGTCAATCTTTTGATACTTATTGTTTCATAAAAACACGCTATTTGCTCTATCATCGGGAATTAATTATTAAATTAATTAATGTGACTTATATGTATTTAATTTTGTAAAATAGACTTCATTTTTTAATTTGGAATATCAAATATAGCTTAGGGTGAATTTTTGGTAATTTTCTGAAAAACTTCATTTTTTGATGAATAGTGAAACCACTAAGTGGTACTTATAAAAACTGATTTTCCGTTTAATTGAAATTTTTCCATCATTGTGTTTTGAATTTCAAAAATCCAACATACATGGTTGTTATTAAGAAGTAAAATGTGGTTCAATGAGATTAAAATAATTTTTTGATGAATAGTAACTTATTAAGTTTTAATCGCGATTAGTGGTAATTAGGGTAATTTAAGGTATAAATAATGCTTTAATAATATGAAATGACCTAGAAACATTTCCCAAAATTATTGGTTGTGTCATGGCCGACCAAGACAAGCCATGGGTCAACTTGGGGACCCCATTAAGACACTTTGGTTGGGAAATGACATAAATAACTTTTTATTAAATGTTAAAGTAAAAATGAAAAAAACATAATATGTTTTACGAAAACAATTTTTACATGTGTTTATAAAGATCATATGTTTTATTATAAATATTAATTGGAAAGCTAAAAAGATTTCAGACATCATAGTATTTTTTTTTATAATTTTTAGACTTTAAATAAATTAAATTATTTATGACATCATGATGATGCAGCGATGACCTCATTATTTAACGATTTAAATAAAATGGAAAGATAATGAAAAATATAAAACCAACACATGGAAAAAACCAATTGGATGAGTGGATTTCGAAGCCTTATCACCTTATCCTCGAATTATAGCAATGTGGGACCTTTTGAATCCGAAACTCTTTTTAAAATAAAGTAACTTATCTTTACTTTCCAAAAGTGCCCCTCCTCTCCTCTTATAAAAGGCCTCCACCTCTACCTCATTTCACACACTCCTCAAGCCTTTGGCTCGGCCAACCCCTGCCCATTTACTCTCCCCACATCCCTCTCTTCATCCTAGAGGTTTCCCTTTGGGAATAATCCTTTCAAAGGAAGCCTTTAGGCTCAAATCAAAAGGAGTTACACTTTTAAAGGTAATTCATTCTCTCATGTTCATTTGTTTTATTTTGCTTCTCCAACCCCCTAAAAACGTTCTATTTACTTATTTTGTAACAACACCAGTATATTAAATATAGTATGATGTTGTTATAATATTTATTTGAGCTACACTCTCACACAACTACATCAAATGGTTAAAGAACATACGGTTTCCGTGGATGGAGAAATTCTGCCTCCCGAAATGATGATTGTTCAATACTCATTTAACACCTTCAAAGGTGGCCATTATGATGTCACTATTTTCATATATGATATATAAAATGTTTATTTTTTCCTTAAGCTTCTGTTTTTTTCATTTTGGGCATACCTTTATGGTTTCCATTATGGGTAAACACAATATCTTCATTTTAAGAACTGCGGACTACCGCCCCCTGAAAGTGATTTGATTCGTTAATACCATATGTGGGATGTGTAAAGGATAAAGTTAATGATATTATATATTTTATTATACTGGAATTATAAGATACTCTTATATCATTATGATTCCATTCCAGAAAATACGAAATAGAAATGGAAGTAGCGTTCATGCGTACGTACGTCTTACCGTCTCCATGAACGGTGCATTTCATTTCTTACCTCTAAATGTGATGTAATATTATAAATACATGTATATGATGAATATATATGATATATACGTTATCCAAATCATTAATATCATTCTGGATATAATGAACCTTTGACCAAATTAACAACATGTAAGTGTAAGAAGTCTATTTTTGACTTAAGAACCAAATAACGACAAAATGAACATTATTAACTTAAATGATTGCATGATGTTCATAACATGGTATAAAAGGAATAATGAACTTGAAAACGGGTTCATAAGAAAGTAGAGATTAACTCAAGTTTATTATTCAGGAGATTAAAGAACGGTCGGGTTAAGTCGGATACGAGGTATGGGACTTCGTCTTAATCTCCTTTCATTGAGGCATATTTTATTTTATACATAACTTTTTTTATACGGTGTATAAACCCCTTTGACTTTTACGTTTATTCAAAAGAATCTTTTTTATACGAAGCATTTACTAAACGACAAAAGGGAATGTTTTTTTTCATACGTATGCGGCGACAACGACTTCTCCGCCGTCGTGACCGTTATTTGAGTTTCGGCTTCCTCTACAAGCCATACCTTCTTTTTAAAAGAAAAATAAATACCATGTTTTACTTTTCTTTTATTTTGGTATTGAAAATGGTTGTCACAATGTTTTTTGTGTTGTATTGATATCTTGTGATTGAAATGTGAAAATTTTATGTTTCCTTTACGCATGTTTTATGTGATACGATTATGTTATGGTTCTTGGGAATTATTATGAAGATGGGTGGTTCCGTGATAAACTAAGGGCGAGTGAGCCCGATATAGCTCTCCAATGCATTGGGTAATGCGAAGGAGTGAAACGTTAAGGTTTGTCTGAAGAGATTTTAGGGAATATACTGTGATGGGTATTCCAAACTTAACCAAGAGGGTTACTCCCTACGTAAGAATGTTATGAATGCCTCAAGTTACCTTTATGTCTTATGATTTCTATGATTTACTAATGGTTTGATGAGGTATGTTAATGTGATTATGTTTTATGGGTAAAGTATGATTTCACTCTTATGTATATCTGTACCCATGTTTCCTTTCCATGTTTTTATAACCCATACTGAGCTTTTTATGCTCATCCCAAGTTTTTTTTGAAATGTTTTCACAGGTCAAGGGAATGGTACATGATATGATGATAGTGTCAAGGAAGTGTCAAAAATGAATCCATGTTTTATTTTAAATATGTTTCCATTCATGGGAATGAAGAATACTATCTTTATGTAACCACTTTGTTTATATGTGGAATATAATGCAAGTTTTATGATCTAATTCTCTAAAACTCTAAACCCGAAAAGATCCTCAATGTGTAATCTTGTAATAACTCAAGATTAAGTAAGTTTTAAGGCTGGGGCCTTATAATTACTCTTCAAATTAGACAAGAAAGAAACCCTACCTCATGATTCGTTGAAGAATTTCCATGATTTCAGAGGATTTGGTGTTCGTCGGTTCATAATTTGGTAGTGCTTGTCACCACTTGCTGGAACTGGTTCCATACTCCATGTGGTTGGTGTCACGGTACTTTTCCAGAACTTTTCCGCTTGGTGAAGTCATGCCAACAATCCTCCTTGTGCTCTATATAAATAGGAGAGGGGATGGTGAGTAATGCCGTCAAAAATTTACGATGTTCATTTAATGAATAAACCATCCAAATTCAAACTGTTTTATTACAGTGATTGATGAGTCAATCCAACTAATGGATTGACATGTCATTGGTCATGCCACCGCCGCTTGTCCATTGATGGAAAATAAAAATAAATTAATTAACTTTTTTATTTTATTTTTAATTGAAATGTTCAAATTCAATCATTTCTCCAAACCTATAGCGGTCGAAGTTAAGCCACCCTAATGTTAATCTTGGCGCTACGAGTAAGGTGGTGCCCTCAGATTTCAATATCGAGAACCGGTTCAAATGTTAGAATTTCATACTCAAACATTTACTGAATGTACCTTAAAAAATGTTTATAAAATTATTCGGAGCTCACTGGGCCTTAAAATCATGTTCTGTTAATTTTCATAGATTCATAATAATTTCATATAATTTAATAATAAATTACATAGAAAATATGGGTCATTATAGTTTTAATAACATATCATTGTGTTATAATCTTTATTTTTACTTGTAGTGTAAGTTGTCAAAGAAAATATCTCTTTCATGTAATGCAAGATAACTAGTTCTAGTTTTCATTAAACTTCGTATAATATAATATTTTAATTTATGATAGTGAATATATTTCAATGTATAAGGTTATTATTTTCCCTTTTACAATTGGTATTGTGTGTAAGGATCTCTAATCCGATATTTCATGTACCACAATCCTAGTTGGTGTCATGTAGAAGATGCCAATTTGGTGTCATGTGAATTAAAGTTTTGAATTATAGAAATAAAATACCTCAATTAAAATTATTTGACTCAAAAAAAATTAATTCACAAAAACAATATAGGTGTTACATTCTACCCCCCCCCCTTAAATTGTATTTTCCATCAAAATTCATGTTGTTTATCGAAGTATTTATATTTGAAAGATCCTTTGACAGAGTCCCCCATACTATAAATGAATACTAAAACTTCATTTAAAGAGGGATATTTAGAACCATAATGATTACCCAAAGTGACATATCACTGGGTTTCAACATAGGATCACAAAGGTTGGGAATGAAGATTTCACATGGGGGGAATAGTAAATATCTATAAAGAGTGGTTTTTTTCATCAATCATAAATAGGTGAACAATGAAAGAATATTTTTGTGCCTCAAATTGATAAATTTTTTGTCAAATTAAATGACCATTGATTTAAAAAAAGGTATTATGACAAAAAAAATTCATCATTATATGAATGTTGAGTAATTATTTTATTGATTACGAATATTAGGAAATATACTCACATGATATATTACCATAAATAAAATTCAATTCATTGGATGGTCATTTATCAATTTATAATTCATCCATTACATAAAAAAATTGATGTCCAAAAATTAATTTTGATTCCCAAAGCACTAAAATACACATTTATAAAATATTAAGGCCTATAAAATAATAAAAATTAAATCTATTTTTCATAACTATTCTTCAAAATCAATATGGTACATAAATTAATCTCCAATCATATAAAGTAACATTGTTGTTTCACCATAAATATTTTTTCATCTAAAATAAATCTACAATAATAGAACATATCATAGGCTAGTGGTAAGAATAAAACCCATATCCTCTTTTGATCATGGGTTCAACTCCCACATCCTTTCTAGAATTGAGAGGTTGTCACCAAAAATACATGATGTCTGTTTTTAAAACCACACTTATATAATTTCAAAAATAAAGATGTCGGAAATCCTTGAAATAATGTTAATCACTATGATCCTTTTAACCAAGGTTTTCAATATAATCACATTACATAAATACTTCTTCTGAAGTTTAATTCAAACTTTTATTGAATTTTTTACCTTATAGACTTTCTGAATTATGTATTTATAAATATTTTTATATAATTTCATGAAAGTAGCTTAATATTTATCCCTTTTATATCACAATGGACCACATAGTTATCACATTCCAAATAAGTAAATACCTTCCTAATGTATTCTCTTGAAACAGGGTAATAAAATTAATTAACATATATACTTTTGGGAAACATGAATGATTCTATATTCCATATATTATTGGATAAATTACATAAATCTATGAATTTGTAATCTTCATCCCTGATAACATAAACTAATAGTCATGAAGACTTTAATTAATTCCAATGTATTCAGTACCATAAATGTTATTTATATTCAACATATATTAATCCAAACAATATAACTTCAACATAATGAATATAATAAGATTTATCTTTCCCTTGATCATGTTTTCCCATAGACATTAACTTTCTATTAAATAAATTTTCTATTCCATCCAATCCACTCAAAGTACTCTTGTAAATCATTAGTGAAAAATCATATAATGAAAAATTCTTATATATTTAAAATTTCATAAATATTGAATCAAAAAACATAAAAACTGTGATTACTAAATTGTTAATACATTCACAAGGATACCTCTTCCTATTACTTAATACCTATTTATTTTTTGAATCTCATATATAGTCTCTTCATTATTGGAAATTCATCCATTACACAGACCAACATTTGGATACTCTTCAATAGATTTCCTCTTAGGACATTAGGTGACATAATGACAATTTATTTCACACTTGAAACACTTATCCTTGGATAATTCCATAGGGAGGCCAGTATTATCAACCATTTAATTAACCAAAATCTTCACATTTTCCTTATAGTCACATTATTTCTGACCTTCTATTCCATAGTCAAATATTTTTTTATTCCTATAATAGATTCAATTAAGTGATTCATTAAACAATATTTACACAAAGGAAACTGAATATTCTTTCCTCTATTGTCTCCATTACCAAAATTTTCATTGTACTCATTTCTCTTCCTTGGGGAGTCTAAGAGTTGGTTAAGGTACACATTGTTAATCTTGTTCTGTGAAAACTAAATTTTCATGATCAAAACATCATTAACTCTACATATTATTACACATGAATTCTCCTAAAAAATCATCCATTGCATTCATCATTAAGCTAATTTTTTATAGTTACCACCATTAACTATAACTAAAAGCATAGTATGAGCATTACATACTATTTTATGAAACCACATTGTCATGAAAATAATTACTTATAATATGTACAAATCATGTAACATTATTTATTCTATGAAACCCTAGGTTCATCCAAGTTTATTCATAGAAAACATATATTTACATATTTCAGGACGGTTCGTGATGTGTTTTGTGAATTCCCAAAGCATATCCCCTAAAAGTGTGAAGTTATGTGTCAATTATGGCCCATTATCCTAAACCAAATTACCCAAAGTCAACCCCATAGTAGCTTGTCAATGTTTTTATCCCTAGGTAAATCGGTGGTAGAGACCCACCCACTTAGAGTATCCAGATAGGAATGCATTAATAATAAATCATTCACTATATCCTTTAAAAATTGAACTATATTTTTCTGTCATTTTTTATTCTTATTCATATCCTTAGAGATATCCCTAGACATATAATTAGCTATACCAATAGGGATCTCACGAAGGATTTCTAATCGTAGTTTTCAAAGGTTTACAAAACCATTCATTTGATACTAACAATACTGAGAAAAGCATAACATATATGGATATTACATCATTTTAGTTGAATATTTAGTACATTAAAAAAATACATGATTGATGACAATAAGTGTTCAGTGTCTATGGGAACTTCGAAAAACACTATTTTAACTTGTTGAAGCATCTCTGACAAATACCATAACATTCTTCACCTTTATTACTTCTACCATATACCTTTTTCCATAGTTTGGGGAAATAAGATATGGGGTGAGCTTAGATGCTCCATAATGGTAAATAATGAAAAAAAATTAGAATAACATGAAAAAATGGTAGGGAACCTATGTATAAGATTTTAATATCATACCCTACATATTTTATATCATAATTAATATAGGATGATAATAAGAAATGAATCATATGGTAATTGAGATCATAGTTCCTAAAAGAATAACATAAGAATAAGTCATAGAATTTGTGTCATGCACATTAGTTTAGATTATTGTATACATATATATGTAGAAATGAGTTTACTCATCATGTTTAGGTCATAAAATAAAGAAACCACATATACTTATGGAAATTTAACCATGCCCATTCATAACATTGTGCATCTGTAACCAGGTTTATGTAGAAACTTATGAGAACAAAACTAGGTCTATGAATAAAATTGCGAACATGTAATCATGTTCACATATAATATTTTGACATGTAATCAGGTTCACGATAAAAATTATAAAAATTCAACCTGGACCATGAATAAAATTGTGAACACATAAAAAGGTTCACTCATAACATTTTAAACCTGTAATCAGGTTGACACATAAAAATATAGACATGAAACCAGGTCCATTCATAACATTTTGAACATGTAATTGGGTTCATATATAACATTGTGAACATTAAATATGATTCACATGTTACATATATACATTAGGTTATCCATCATTTCCAAATGCGTTGGAGGGGAATATATATCCAAACCAAGACATAACAAAATCATACATACATGTTACCAATGTTATTAAAAAATAATCATATTGTAACCTCTAAAGTTATATGTGCATCCTGAACATTTATTCATATCATTACTTATGAAAATTTGGGAGTTATGATTATCACCATCCAGAAAAAGAAGAGGGTTTCAAAAGAATATAACATTTGAAAGAGAAACATTCTTCATAAACATAATCACATAAAAAATTATCCATTAATTGAAATAATTTGAATGGAAAAATTTAATTATCTCCACAGAAATATATCAGTAACAAAGATATATTTCATCTTAGATGAAAAATAATTTTAAAAGATATCATAAAATATTTCTTCAATAAAATATATTTTCTTCATGAAAATACACTATATATACTAAACCTGGGTTCCTCCTATCTTATGTTTTGCCTCCACAGGCAGCCACGCCACAAAAAAACAATTTTCCCTGATTTACCCCCTCTAATCCTGACCTCCATCGAGCTTTTCCATTTCCATTCTCACCCCCTCACAGATTATCCGCATTAGTTCTCCGTTCCATTCCCTAGGGTTTCCACACCCCTCCCCAATTCCACTCTCCCTCTCCCATCCCATCCCTGAATCCCCTCTCAAGACACGACTCTACCTATGCTTGATCCAACTTCGGCTATGAATCATCTCTCCCTCTCCCATCGCATCCCTGAATCCCCTCTCCACCTGCAACTCCAGCTTAGGCTCCTTTGAATTTGGCTCTTTCGACTACAGCTCCTCCGTCTGAAGCTCCTCCAATTACCACTCCTCCGACATCGGCAACTCCATCTTCACCTCGTCTAGGATCTACTCCACTGACATCGGCTCCATCGACTTTGGCTAATCTGACATCAACTCCATCGACTATGCATTCTTATTCACCTACAGTTCCCTTTCCCTCAAGCATGCAGTGAGTAAGACCAAGGAAAAACCAGTTTCAATTGAACACAGCACTATCAAATATCTTCATGTATCAATGAATTTGATTTTTTATAGTGTTTTTATTAAACAATTATTCTGTATTATTTTCCATGGCTGATGAGTCTCTAAATCCAAATTCTAATTTTGGGTGACAGATCTCGGAATATAACAGTGGTTGACAAGTTGCAAGCTTATACCTAACATAAACTTGAATGATTGTAAGGTATATGTTCAAATCTAGAAGAAGGGTTCATTGCATGTCTAATCATCCTTGTAGCTAGGTTTGTGTGTGTGCTGCAGATAAAGATTACAAAGAAAAGCACATAGTATGAGTTGAAATGTTTTTACAGAAATGATCTTGGTGGTCTGGAACATGGTATTTATGTTTCAATTTGAAATTTATTTGCGGTTTCCAAATCACCATGGTGGACGAAGGACCTCTTTCCATAGATTTTATTGTATGATAACATTAATATGTAGGAGAAGTTTTTAAGAATGTTCATATATATTATATGCATCAGTTTGATTGAATTTTATTCTGAAAAAATTACATCCATTGAGCAATTGAAGGATTTTTTTAAAACTTGTAAATCAAAAATTCACATTACTGAAGTACAATAGATTTATGTTTTCTGGTCACAATGTATACTATTCAAGTTGGGGGACCATGTATCATTGGAATTTTGGTTATTCCATGTTTATTCTTCCCTATTAATAATGCACGTATATATTATAAGCATCAGTTTGATTGAACTGCATTCTGAAAAAAATTACATCCATTGAGCTATTGAAGGATTTTTTAAAACCTGTAAATCAAAAATTCACATTACTAGAGTACGATTGATTTCTGCTTTCTGGTCACAATTTATACTATTCATGTTTGGGGACCATGTATCTTTGGAATTTTGATTATTCTATGTTTCTTCTTCCCTATTAATTTGTTGTACTGTTTTCTTTTTGGGATGTCATTATGATTCTACTAGATTTCCAAATTATGTTTTTTAATCTGCCTACAATAGCATCTATTTATCATTATAGTACTTATATTTAATTTTTTTCATTGTATGAGTTAGAAAACTCGATGTTTAATAGAAATTTAACTCAATGTGTATCATTTTACTATTTTTGTAGTGCAGCAACACATCGGCATATGGTTTACTGTATTCTCTTGAACTCATCCTATGTGGCATAAACCAGAATGCTTCATTTTTAACTGATCATAGAACAAAATATTTGATTTAATGATACCCTAAAGAGAGAGTGTCATAAAATTGTTCTTATTATTGTTGTCCATGGTTTGACTATTTTGTTTCTTAGTTGATATATACTGACCTATGTTACTACTATAATAGGACATTCATTATTCAAATAGGCTATAAAAATGGGTGTACTGTGCCCCCACATGAAGGTTATTTATCGTTTATTTTAGTTTTCATTTTAATAACAATGATTCCATTCAACTTATGATTATTTATATGAAGTTATTTATTTTTCCATTATACTTTTCATTTTGCAGATTCAGTTATAAATATATTTTTTTGTATCATGCCTGCATACACACATGTAGTTATTCATGTTTCCATCGTGACTCATGGAGCACTCCAAACCGATTTCTAGATCATTTTGGTCACTATTATAGTTTAATTGCTTTCATTAACTATTGTACTTAATGAGTTTTCATTTTAAGGTAATTATTCCTATTATAATTTATGTATTTTTTCATTGTTACATGTTTCGAATCTTGTCATTCTAAATACATGTTATCTATCTCTAACTACATGTAATATGCATTATAATTCAGAATAGTTATGTTTGAACATACCGTTTTTCATTGTTTTCAGGTATTCCTTGAACTTTTAATATTTACTCAAGTTACTGTTGATGTTTTTGAGTCACCCTTTTCTTATTATATCATTCATTTAGGTTTTATATGTACCATTACATTCTATTTCATGTCTCCATTTATGAATGAATCATATTGGGGGTGATTATCTTCTCAACTACATTTTCATGGTATGTGATTTTACTATAGGGAAATAATGTTTTTATATGTGTTCAAAAAGAATTAATGTATTCTATCCTATTTTCATTCAGGGATTAAGATGATTTGAAGAAGATTTCAATTGCACTATTTCTTACTGCCTCTATATGTGTTCTAATGCATTATTGTTTTCCTGCCAGTATATGGGTACAACTGAATTTTCTTAATTTTTTATGATTCTGTAAACATCCACACTGTGAAATATAACTATTTTTTAAACATGAACCCTGGGTATGGCATGATAAATAACTTATATATGGACATATGAGTTTTACTTATTCATTGGTAAACCTAACATTTAGAATATATATTAATATATTTGTTTTGTTTTGTAGGAAATTTGGTGATGCTGCTCTTTTGAATAGAGGAAATGATATCCTTTTTAATATAAAAACACACAACAATCTTCAGGTATTCTATAAATGCTTTTACACTGTAAATTCCATCTTTTTTTACAGAGGAAATGCCATCCTTTCGGGAAGTGGGATGAGGGGGGGTCCTTAATGTTTTGTAAACAATTATTCAGTCTCTCTATGGATTTATTTTATGTCCTATGTTTTATTGGTTTTATTCAATATTTATTCTATTAATTATTAATTTGTTTTATTATTTTTTCTAGATTAATTAATTTAATGTTTCTTTTGTTTTTTATTATATAAATCTATATGTTTTGGATTTCTACTATAAGGATGTACTATTTTCTCCTATAGTTCAAGATGAAGTGTAGGGATGTTAATATTGGCCTTACCTGGAGACTAGGAGTTGGTATATATTTCCTATTTTTTTTCGCAGTACATGTTAATACATAAAGAAGAATTGTAAATGTGTTAGATTACCAGAATTTTTCCCACTATTTTTGAACATTTTTTCTTTGTTCGACTTCTACTGTGTGGATTATTTTAATTTCAGGAGTTTGGATCACATAATAAATAAGTAAATCTATGAGAGATGCATTAAATAGGAATGCGATGAAGATTGGTGATGTGTACCACCATATGAAGGTTATGTTTTTCATATACATTTTTATATATTTTTAATTATCAGTCATTTATTTGATTCTGATTTCATTATCTAATAGAAATCAATGATAGATGCATTATATAGGATTGCGATGAATATTGGTGAAGTGTACCACCACATTAAGGTTATTTTTTCATATGAATTTTCACATATTTGTAATTATCAGCCATTTATTTGATTTTGATTTCTTTATCAAAACCCATTGTCAATTGTTTATTTGATTCTGATTTATTTATCAAACACCATTTTCAATATATCATTTTTCAGAATTGGTAATTTTTTAAATTATCCTCATATATATTGAACTGTTTATTTTTTAGAAATTTTGGTTGAAGCTAGTTTGGGGGGAGGGGAGGGGATGGGTTGGGCAGGAGGGGAGGGGATGAGAGGGGAAGAACTTCGCAGGGGGGGAGGGGGCTTGTGGGGGATGGGGCTGGGCAGGGGGGGCTGGTGGGGGATGGGGCTAGGCTGTGGGGAGGAGGAGTTGGGAGGGGGGGTTCTTGGAAGGGGTGGAGGACATGTTGGGTATGGGGAGGGTAGGGGAAGAGCTGGGTAGGGGAAGGGGGAGGGGGGAGGTGCTAGGCAGGAGGAGAGGAGATGATAGGGGAAGAACTAGGTAGGTGGAGGGGTCTGGTGGGGGATAGGGCTGGGCAGGGGGAGAGGCTGGTTGGGGATGGGAACATTGAAAAACATTCGAGTATACCATTATTTTATTCAAACTATTTTGTTTTTTAGTTTTTTAGTTTGGAATATATATTTTATATGAACTGTACACATTCCAGTTTATTGAGAATTTATTTCAATAGTTTATATGTACATGCAAGATAAAAAATTGTGTTGTGTGTAAGTTATGATACCTGAATCACCGCTCTCTATAGATCCAATCCCTACCCCTCCCATTATAGATTTCCACTTCTGTCTCCTATGGTTTGTTGTTACTATCATCTACAACTGCTAACGGTTCCTTCCTCTAGACCTAGGTTTCGCGCCTTCACCGTCATCCCCCTTTACCTCCACAACATTCGTCAGTCTGCGGTTGATGTTTAGGCTCACGAACCCAAAGATCATGCCGATACCAAGATATAGTTCTAATTTCAATATTATGATTAATATCCAAAATAGGTACCATCATTGTTGATTCTTTTCTATTGATGTCAACCGAGATCGTGCTCTGATCGACGAAAGATGGGACCCGTTTTCATTGTAATTGACAATCTGAAGGGGTAATGCCACCCATACCTATTGAACATGGATTTGTAGCAAGGATCCAAAGAAAACCAATATCTAAGTTTATCCAGGAGGGCTGAACTAGAACTAGAATCACCAGAGGCCTTGATTCCAAGCTCGCCAACGCTGAAAAGATTTGATATCCATCTATCAAATTGCAATCGATTTGTGTTGTGTTCTATATTGAATTTTTTTTGCAGGGTCATATGAGGAATATGATGAGGATTCGAAATGCCTGACTTACATCATCCAAAGTGGGGAAAAAGTAAAATATCTTACGGAGATCTCGAAGAATTATATAATGAAATTATCTTTGTTGTTTCTACTCTCTTAACTATGTGCATATTTGTTGTAAACTTTTATTTCTATAATATGTACCACTAATTTATGATTTCAATATATTCCATATAGTCAATATTATTGTAGGCTTTCGATCCTACATATAATGTGATAGAGTTTACTATAACTTGATTTTGGAGGAATAAAACATCATGAAACAGACATGCAATGACATTTTAAAGTAGTCGATCATTTTATTATGTCTTACTTATTAGTTTACTTTTACTAAGTATCACTTCTGATACATGTTTCAAAAATGAGTTTTTTACCATTAATTTAGATGGTTTTCTTCTGGAGATGGTGCACATGAATATGGGAGTGGGGTCATGGTGTCCGGCTGGTAGGGAGTTGGCGGTCGTAAGAAGCATCCACTGGTGCGCAGGTCTTCCCAACATAATACAATTTAATTTATGCTATTTCATTTACTCATACATGCATTAAAAATTCAGGTTTCATTAATTAGATTATCCCATGTTTATTTTCTATCTTATCATGACTGCAAAACTATCTATTATATCACTCCTGATGGATATAATCATTCATTTTTCGAGTCTTGTATAATCTGATGTAGATGAGGAAGAATGTTCTTTCACTTCATCATCATGGTTTCATACTGGAGGCTATTCTGATCTTTTACATAGGACAACATGCTCGATAGCACATGTAGGCCGTTTTAGGTCAAAATAAGGTATTTTTTCTTTTCAGAAGTTTTTTATTAAGGGACAATTAATTATAGGGTACCATCTAAGATGATGTAGTGGGTGATGAAATGTTTACTCCATAGTATATTACATGGGAAGGGAATTACCATCTGCTGAAATGTTGGATTGTCAATCATCATCAAGATCACCTCCAATACATTCTCTGCTGCTACCTCTGGGAAAATATTCTCTAAGCTCATCATGCATGTATCCCACAATAATTTTGTCTCCTTCCATTAACAGAATCATTGTAACTTTTATTAAGGGAGTTCTTTTCAATATAGTGAGGTTAAATGGGGATTTACTTATGATACATGTTTTTGAAAAATGGATGTTCTACTCTGTCTGATAAGTGGATGAGCTTCTTAATTAGAGCATTGGATGTTTTTTTAGATCATTCGAACATTTATTTTATTTTAGTAATGGATCATGCAGATATTCTTAAATATGTTTATTTCACAATATTTATAAAACTATTGTTCTTTTCAACGATTTATTTCTCTTAATTCTGGTTTCTAATTACTACCCATTGTATAGTTAACTACTTTCCCAGTTTCTTTTGTGTTTCCAAAATATTGTATTTCCTTCATTAAAGTAGTGAACCATATTGTCATGAGAATGCATGAACTAAGAATTTTTTTATCACCATGCAAATGCACATGCGAGTACTAATTTATTTTAAAAAAACCTAAGATATTTTGAAATCCATTTTCCTTAAAAACTTATAAAATTTCCTTAAAAACGTTTTGAGAACACATTCATTGAAAATAATTTTAATACATATAATGAAATTTTGAATAAAAATTGAGGACCTATATCATGAAATCTTATGAAATAATATTGAAAACATTTTGAAACAAATTTTCATTGAAATTACTTTGAAAACATACAAATAAATATTGTAAAAATATGAATTATTTTTAAAGTGATTTTCCTTGAAAATTATCATAATGTATTATATGAAAAAATGTATTTTTAAAAAAAAATCTTTGATATAAAATTCATTTCCAACCAAATGGATTAATACGATCTAATTTTCTTAAACAAATATTAATAATATTATGTGTCAGTGAGTATAAAAAATATTTCTAAAACATAGATATATCATGAATATAAAGTGTACAATAAATATCTATGTTTTATTGAGTGATGGATTATAATATTTCGTCATAGAAGAATAGTCATTTAGAGTCTCGAAAAGCGATGAGATTGTTTTAATGAATTACAATCACACGGTAACTTGGGATCATACACCCCATTTATGAAATGGGAAAAATAAGATTAATATATCATGAAAATATATATTTTTCGGATATTACATGTAAAATGGAACTTTATACCCCTCAAAAAATTATATAACTGTATAAACAGACATGAGTCTAAAACAAGGAGAATTAAGTCAAAACTATTGTACCAATTTGGGATCTTTTGAAAAAAACCACATGAAATAAGGATCACTAAATTTATATGTAAATACCCAAAAATTTATTATAATAGATATATAATCGATTAATTTTTAGTACATACAGAATAAAAAACATTTTATTCAGGTATAAGTCATGTATCCCACAAAAATAATACGGAGATGAAATTACCTTTCTTTAACCTTCCTTTGGTTGTGTGTTGTTAATCCTCCTACACAGTAGTTTAAAATATAATAATAAATTATTAAAAAAACATAATAATTATTATAATTGTAACACCCCAGATAAATAAAGAGTATGGAATTTTCACATTTATCCATATTTTTGAATAAAATATTAATATAACTTTAAAGGGGATGCTATGCTCGATGGCGTACCCAATATGCAACAACGAGTTTCTTGGGAATCTTACGTTGCACTCTAATAATAAAATAATTTTATATTAAATGGTAGTTAACACCTAGCTGTTGTGATGGTGGGAATGAATAGAACAAACTACAAAATTATTATATATGTTTGTAAAAAAAATTTACTTTTAAAATAAATGTTAGAGGATTCAAAATGCGAATGAATCCAATTTTAAGCGTAAACATTCTAATATTCTTTAAAAGGTCGATTAACAGCCTTTTGATGGAGAACCTCTTTTAAATCCACTTTTTCATAATTTTATGTGTTATATTTGACAAAATAAAATTATTCATTAGAATCGGGACATCAAAATTTACTTTGTGTAAATTTTTGGTATTTTTCCGAAAAAGTTCAATTTTTAATGAATAGTGAAAATGTTGTATTTTAATTCAAAACCACTTTTTAATCTAATTTTTTTATGATTATATTATCTTATGAATTGGTTTAAAAGTGAAATTATAATATATTTTTACCATTTAATCAAGGAGTGGTCATTGGAATTAATTTTACTTTGAAATTTGACTTAAACTAGTGTCAATCTTTTGATATATATTATTTCATAAAAACACGTTATTTATTCTGACAGCGGGAATTAGTTATTAAATTAATTAATATAACTTATGTGTTATGAATTTTTTAAAATAGAAATCATTTTTGAATTTGGAATATCAAATATAGCTTAGGGTGAATTTTTGGTAATTTTCTGAAAAACATCAATTTTTGATGAATAATGTAACCACTAAGTGGTACTCATAAAAACTAATTTTCAGTTTAAATGAAATTTTACCACCTTTGTGTTTTGAATTTCAAAAATCCGACATATATGGTTGTCATTAAGAAGTAATATTTTGTTCAATGGGATTAAAATAATTTTTGTTGAATAGTAACTTATTAAGTTTTTAATCGCGATTAGTGGTAATTAGTGTAGTTTAAGGTAAAAATAATATTTTAATAATATGAAATGACATAGACACATGTCCTGTCCTCATTTGATGAATCATGGAAGACCCAGAAAATCCATGGGTCAACTTGGGGACCCCATAGAGCCACTTTGGTTGGACAATGACATAAATACCTTTTTATTTAATGTTAAAATTAAAATGTCACAAACATGACTTGTTTAACTAAAACAATTTTTATATGGGGTAATACAAGTCAGATTTTTGACTATAAATATTAATTGTAACGATAAAACTATTTCCTACATCATAGTATTTTTTTCATAATTTTTAGACGTTAAATAAATAAAATTTTTTATGACATCATGATGATGCAGCGATGACCTCATTATTTAACGATTTAAATAAAATGGAAGTATAATTTATAATATAAGACCTACACATGTCCAAAACCTATTATATGGGTGGATTTAGAACCCTTATCACCTTATCCTCGAAATACATCAATATGGGACCATTAAAATCAGAAACTCATTCTAAAATAAAGTAACATTTCTTTACTTTCCAAGAGTGCCCCTCCTCTCCTCTTATAAAAATCCCCCACCTCTACCTCCTTACTCACACTTCCAAAGCCTTTGGCTCGGCCAAAACCTACCCATTTTGTCTCTCCACTTCTCTCTCTAACTCGTAGAAGACTCAAATTGGTCATAAGTCTTCCCAAGGAAGCCTTTGAGCTCAAACCAAAGGGAGTTACCCAATTTTAAGGTAATGTCTTCACTTGAGTCCTTTTGTTTTATTTTTCTTTTCCATCCCCCTAAACTCTTTTTATTCATGTATTTTATAACAACACCAGTATATTCAATATACTAGTATGTTTTTATATTATGGATTCGAGCTACACTTACACACAACTTCGTCTAATGGTTAAAGAACATATTGTTTCTGTGGATGGCAAATTACTGCCTCACGAAACGATGATTGTTCAATATTCTCTTAACACCTTTCATGGTGGCCATTATGATGTCACTAAATTTATATATGATATATAATATGTTTATGTTTTCCTTAATATTCTGTATTTTTTCATTTATGGCATACCTTTATGGCTTCCATTATGGGTATACGCGATATCTTCATTTTAGGAAGTGCGGACTACCGCCCCCTCAAAGTGATTTGATTCGTTAATACCATATGTGGTACGTATAAAGGATATTTTTAATGATATTATATATGATACTATAATTTAATTAAAATACTATTATGTATCATTATGTTTTAATCCATTAAATATGAAATAGAAATGGAAGTAGCGTTCATGTGTACGTATGGCTTACTGTCTCCATGAATGGTGCATTTCATTTCTTAACTCTAAATGTTTTGTAATATTGTAAATTCATAAATATAATGGATATATATGATATATATGATATCTAAATCATGAATAAAATTCTGGATATAATTGATATTTTACCACATGAACAACTTGTAATTATAAAGAATTTTTTTTTTCTCAAGTACCAATGATCTTTAAAATGACCATTATTAACTTAAATAATAACATAGTGTTCATGACATGGTAATAAGTGATATAAAAGGAATAATGAACTTGAAAAAGGTTCTTAAGGAAGTATAAATTTACTGAAGTTTATTATTCAGGACATTAAAGAACGATCGAGTCAAGTCGGACCCGAGGTAAGGGAACCTACCCCTCTCTTTCTTTTTAAGTACACTCTTTTATGTCATTAATTTTAAGCTCATCATACTTATGATTGGGATGTTATTTTATATTAATCTTACTGTAATTTTTATGTTCATATGATGAGAGACCCTATTTTCTCTCATCAATCCATTTTGGAAGTTTTAAGTGGCGCCCTTAGGCTGCCGAGTTTTTGTAAGGGATTTTTCATCTAACTTTTAGTCCCATGAGATTTATGCTACATTTTCCACCATTTCCATAGATTCATGTATTTAATTCCCATTATTATACTATTTGTGTAATATAATTTCATTTATGGGTATTTACATATTTATTTTATTACCCTTCTTCAATGGGGTGTACGTTTCGAAAGTTACCCAAGTCGGTAAGGGAACCTTTCACCCTCCTCTTTTTAAAAGACTTATTTTGTTATGTCTTTTAATTCACATACTATTATGTTGGGATATGTTCTTATATATCCTTATTGATTTAAATTTTATGACCAAGTGATGAGATACCATTTTTATCTCTCATCAACTCTTTTTTTGAATTTGGAAGTGACGCCGTTAGGTAGTCAAATTTTTGCAAGGGAACTTCTTAACCCAATTTTGATTCTTTGGGACAAACTTGTACACATTGAATATTTCGTTCTATGATTATGTTTGAATGTCCTTTGATTGTTTTACACTTAATACCAACTTATATTTCGTGTATTCGTTTGTCACAGATAATTATGTAACTAATTTATCCTTAATCCAAGGATACCATCTTTGTATGGCACTTCGTCTCAATCCCCTTTCACTGAGGCATATTTTGTTTTATACACAACTTTATTTTATACAGTGTATATACCCCTTTCACTTTTATTTTTATTCGAAAGGAATATTTTTTCTATGAAGCGTTTACTAAATGACAAAAGGGAATGTTTTTGTTATACGTATGCAGCGACAATGACTTCTCCGCCGCCGTGACCATTATTTGAGTTTTGGCTTCCTCTACAATCCATACCATCTTTTTAAAAGAAAAATTAATACCTTGTTTTACTTTTCTTTTATTTTGGTATTGAAAATGGTTTTCATAATGTTTTTACATCAATGTGTTGTATTGATATCTTGTTATTGAAAGGTGGAAATGTTATGTTTCCTTTATGCATGTTTTATGTGATAAGATTATGTTATGGTTCTTGGGAATTGTTATGAAGATGGGTTGTTCCGTGATAATCTAAGTGCGGTTGAGCCCGATATAGCTCTCCAATGCATTGGGTAACTCGAAGGAGTGAAATGTTAAGGTTTCTCCGAAGAGATTTAGGAAATATACTGTGGTGGGTATTCCAAACATAACCAAAAGGGTTACTCCCTACGTAAGAATGTTATAAATGCCTCAAGTTAACTTTTATGTCTTATAATTTCTATGATTGATTCCTGATTTTATGTGGTATGTTAAAGTGCCTATGTTTTATGGGTAAAGTATGATTTCATTCTTAAGTATATATGAACTCATGTTTCTTTTCTATATTTTTATAACCCTTACTGAGCTTTTTATGCTCATCACATGTTTTTTTTAAATGTTTTTCATAGGTCAAGGGAAAGGTACATTATATGATGATAGTGTCAAGGAAGTGTCAAGAAAGAATCCATGCTTTATTTTTAAATATGTTTCCCTTGATGGAAAAAAATGAATACTATCTTTTATGTAACCAATTTGTTTAAATGTGGAATTTAATGCAAGTTTTATGATCTAATTCTCTAAAACTCTAAACCTGAAAAGATCATCAATGTGTAATCTTGTAATAACTCAAGATTAAGTAAGGTTTAAGGATGTGACCTTATAGTTGGTATCAAAGGTCGGTTTAGATAACTTTAGAGGTTAGGGTATTCTTTAAGAATAAGTGACATTACCATAATGGTTAGGATTTCAGAAAGAGTCCTAATTTTAGATAAAGTGAATGAGTAAGTATATCTTAGTGTTTATCTTCCTCATTAGTACATGATGGTTTTGTTGATATACTCACACCGACCTTTTTGTTTTTAGAAAATGGCTAGATCTAGCAGGCACCAAAGTAATAGTGGATATGAAGGAAACTGTGAAAGTTTTTTCAGCAAGCAACTGAATGATATGGGAGCGGCAATGAGAACTCTTGTGTTTATCCTCAACCAACTATCTGGATTCATGATTGACCACCTAAAACTTGGTGATTTCTCTATGGAATCATATATGTGGGAAACAAATCCCTACAGAACAAAAGTTAATAATCATAAAAGTAAGTGTGTTCAAAAACCTATGTGTCAAAGATGTGGAAAGAAACACCTAGGAAAATGTTTCAAAGGGACAGAAATATGCTATAGATGTGGAAATGAAGGTCATAATGCAAGAACCTGCCATGGAAAAAGGAAGCATCTAGTTGACTCGAGGAAAGGGAAAGAAGTTATTTCTGAGGGATCAATTGAATGTTTTAAATGTGGTGTGCCTGGTCATTATGAAAACTCATGTCCTATGAAGAAGATTCGTGAATGGGATCACCAAGATCGTACAAATATTCGTTTACCAATACCTAATGCCATTCCGATTGAGGATGAAGAAACTAACAATGACCAATCAAAGGTATGTATTATTTCATAACTTTTGTTTTCCTATTTTGGAATCTTAGGATATGATTCATGATTTTGTTTGTGGGAAAGAAGTATTTCAGAATAAGTTGTAAAGGAATGGTTAATGGATCATGAAGAATGCTGAATGAGTAAGAAGTCAACATATAAGGGCTTCAAGAGTTATGGTGAAATTCTTAAGAGTATTAAGTTTCTTTTGATGATGGGGTTACATTAGAAGACTTTTTCTAGTATGTGTAACCCTGATGTTTAATATATGAATTTTTTTTTCAAGTAATAGTTATCTGTTCTTTTGTGGACATAGTTATAATGAACCATTTGGGTTTATATGATCCTTACTTTTGAGGAAATTATGGGTTACTATATGTTATGATGGAAGTGAAAGGCATGAGATAAAGTTGAGGTTAAATTATGTTATGGTTATTTTTGATGATTTTATCTCTTTTTGGGGAATGATTTGAGAATTATATAGTTTTGGAAAAAGGACAACACGCAGACCGTGTGACAACCTGTCGCGCCAAACAAAGCTGTGGGAATCGAACCCACATCCAAAGTGCAACTGGTATTTCTCACCTACCACTGGACTACGTGAAGTCCCTAGTTAGTATGACTTATTCTTTTTAGTTTGGTGACTTTATGAATTTAGAGTAAGTTGATTTTGGGTTATTTATGAAAATTATTAACCTATCATGAAGGATATTTGATTAGGTTAATTACTTTTCAATAAGAGACTTTAGGAGAAACTGATGTTGTTTGGAGAAAAATGTTATGATTTAATTTGGAAGACTATGTGACTAAAGCCCTCAAATATTTGGGTTTCAATCTTAGTTTGGTTTAGTTTGAAAAAATTTATGGACAAATTGTTTATCGAATGGTCCTCGTTGAACTCTGGGTTTTGTTGGACAAATTTTGGAGATTAAGAATATATTTTCTTTTTATAAAGGATTATCCTTTTCTGGATTATCTGATCTTGTAATAACTTTTTTGGTTTTGGTTTTGGTTAAGGTCTAATGATATGGGAAGTATATTGTTCTCTTTTGTGGATTAGGTGATTCTCTAGAAGTTTTTTATAGTACTCTTAATGTGAACAATTCTTCCTAAATACTCATCTTTTGGGGAAAGTATGAGTCTGTGTAAGAAATCTAGTAAAAGTTCAAAGTCAACATGAAAAGTAAGTATGTTTCCTTAAGATCAAAAATAAATTCCTCAATGAAGAGTAACTTAAAACAAAAGTTTTGTCTGTTAACTTTTCCTACTAGGGAATCGAATACCATTTAACCCATCACATGTTTGTGATTTTCTTATGGTTAACTTTCTCCTAGACATGTTTACTATCACTCTCCATCAGAACATAACCCTTTGTTTTTTCATCCATGTCCATATTTTCATACTTTGAATCCTAGTATGGGTTAACTCGGGTGACCATTGTACTTATCTTTATTTATTTTAAAGTGATTGTTTTACTGACTCTTGTTCCGATGTGGGATTTTCAATTAAGTTTCCAAGCCCAATTTTAAAATTGCGAGGACGCAAATCCCAAAAGGGGGAAGGATGTAACACCCCAGGTAAATAAAGAGTATGAAATTTTCATATTTATCCATATTTGTGAATAAAATATTAATATAACTTTAAAGGGGAAGCTATGCTCGATGGCGTACCCAACACACAACAACGAGTTTCTTGGGAATCTTATGTTGCACTCTAATAATAAAATAATATTATTTTAAATGGTAGTTAACGCCTAGTTGTTGTGATGGCGGTAATGAATAGAACTAACTATAATATTATTATATATGTTTGTAAAATATTTTTACTTTTTACAATAAATGTTAGAGGATTAAAATTGCGAATGAATCCAATTTTAAGCGTAAACATTCTAATATTCTTTAAAAGGTCGATTAACCGCCTTTTGATGGCGAACCTCTTTTAAATCCACATTTTGACAATTTAATGTGTTATATTCGACAAAATAAAATTCTTCTTTAGAATCAGGACATCAAAATTTACTTTGTGTAAATTTATGGTATTTTTCTGAAAATGTTCAATTTTTAATGAATAGTGATAAATGTTGTATTTTAATTCAAAACCCCTTTTTAATATAATTTTTTTACATGATTAGATTATCTTTTGAATTGGTTTTAAAGTGAAATTATAATATATTTTTACCATTTAATCAAATAGTGGTCATTGGAATTAATTTCACTTTGAAATTTGACTTAAACTAGTGTCAATCTTTTGATATATATTGTTTCATAAAAACACGCAATTTGTTCTGACAATGGTAATTACTTATTAAATTAATGAATGTAACTTATGAGTTATGAATTTTGTAAAATAGACATCATTTTTTAATTCTGAATATCACATATAGCTTAGGGTGAATTTTTGGTAATTTTCTGAAAAACTTCAATTTTTGATGAATAGTGAAACCACTAAGTGGTACTTATAAAAACTGATTTTCCGTTTAAATGAAATTTTGCCACCTTTGTGTTTTGAATTTCTAAAATCCGACATACATGGTTGTCATTAATAAGTAAAATGTGGTTCAATGGGATTAAAATAATTTTTTGGTGAATAGTAACTTATTAAGTTTTTAATCACGGTTAGAGGTAATTTGTGTAGTTTAATGTAAAAATAATGTTTTAATAATATGAAATGACCTAGACACATGTCCTACCCTAATTGTATGAGTCATGGCCGACCAATAAAATCCATGGGTCAACTTGGGGACCCCATGGAGTCAATTTTTTGGAAAATGACATAAATACCTTTTTATTTAATGTTAAAATTAAAATGTCACAAACATTAGTTGTTTAACTAAAACAATTTTTACTTGGGGTTATACAAGTAAGATTTTTGACTATAAATAGTCATTGGAAATCTAAGACGATTTCCTACATCATAGTATTTTTTTTATTATTTTTAGACATTAAATAAAATAAATTATTTATGACATCATGATGATGCAGTGATGACCTCATTATTTAACGATTAAAATAAAATGGAAAGATAATGTAAAATATAAGACCTAAAAATGTCCAAAACCTATTAGATGGGTGGAACTAGAACCCTATCGCCTTAACCTATAAACACCTCAATATGGAACCATTAAAATCCGAAACTCATTCTAAAATAAAGTAACATTTCTTTACTTTCCAAGAGTGCCCCTCCTCTTCTCTTATAAAAAGCCCGCACCTCTACCTCCATACCCACACTTCCAAAGCCTTTGGCTCGGCTAACCCCTGCCCATTTTGTCTCTCCACATCTCTCTATAACTCTTAGAAGACTCACTTTGGTCATAAGTCTTCCCAAGGAAGCCTTTGAGCTCAAACTAATGGGAGTTACCCGATTTTAAGGTAATGTCTTCACTTGAGTCGTTTTGTTTTATTTTGCTTCTACACCCCCCTAAACTCTTTTTATTCATTTATTTTGTAACAACACCTTTATCTTAAATATAATAGGATTTTTTTATATTAAGTATTCTAGCTACACTTACACACGCCTTCATCTAATGTTGAAAGAACATATTGTTTCTGTGGATGGCGAATTACTGCCTCACGAAACGATGATTGTACAATCTTCTCTTAACACCTTTCATGGTGGCCATTATGATGTAACTACATTTATATATGATGTAAAATATGTTTATGTTTTCTTTAATCTTCGGTATTTTTTCATTTATGGCATACCATTATGGCTTCCATTATGGGTATACGCGATATCTTAATTTTAGGAAGTGCGGACTACCACCCCCTCAAAATGATTTGATTCGTTAATACCATATGTGGTACGTATAAATGATATATTTAATAATATTATATATGATACCATACTAGAATTAAAATACTATTATGTATCATTATGTTTTAATTCAATTAAATATGAAATAGAAATGGAAGTAGCGTTCATGCATACGTACGGCTTACTGTCTCCAAGAACGGTGCATTTCATTTCTTAACTATAAATGTTATGTAATATTATAAATACATAAATATTCTGGATATATATTATATGTATGATATCTACATAATTAATACAATTCTGGATATAATGGATATTTTACCACATGAACAACTTCTAATTATAAAGTGTTTTTTTTTCTCAAGTACCAATAATCGTTAAAACGACCATTATTAACATAAATAATAACATAGTGCTCATGACATGGTAATAAGTGATATAAAAGGAATAATGAACTTGAAAATGGTTATTAAGGAAGTATAAATTAACTCATGATTATTATTTAGGAGATTAATGAACGATCGAGTCATGTCGGACCCGAGGTAAGGGAACCTACCCCTCTCTTTCTTTTTAAGTACACTCTTTTATGTCATTCCTTTTAAGATCATCTTACTTATGATTGGGATGTTATTTTATATTAATATTACTGTAATTTTTATCTTCATATGATGAGAGACCATATTTTCTTTCATCAATCCATTTTGGAAGTTTTAAGTGGCGATGTTAGGCTGCCGAGTTTTCATAAGGGATTTTTCATCTCACTTTTAGTCCCATGAGATTTATGATACATTAGCCACCATTTCCATTGAGTGGTGTATGTAAATCCCATTATTATACACTTTGTGTAATATAATTTCATTTATGGGTATTTACATATTTATTGTATGAGCTTTTTTCAATGGGGTGTACGTGTCGAAAGTTACCCAAGTCGGTAAGGGAACCTTTCACCCTCCTCTTTTTAAAAGACTTATTTTGTTATGTCTTTTAATTCACATACTATTATGTTGGGATATGTTCTTATATATCCTTACTGATGTAAATTTTATGACAAAGTGATGAGATACACTTTTTATCTCTCATCAACTCTTTTTCTGAATTTGGAAGTGACGCCGTTAGGGTATCGAATTTTTTCAAGGGAACTTCTTAACCCAATTTTGATTCTTTGGGATAAATTTGTACACCTTAAATATCTCATTCTATGATTATTAGTTAATGTCCGCTAATTTTTTTACACTTAATACCCACTTATATTTCATTTATTCGTTTGTCACACATAATTATGTAACTGATTTACCCTTAATCCAAGGATATCGTCTTTGTTTGGGACTTCGTCTCAATCCCATTTCATTGAGGCATATTTTGTTTTATACACAACATTCTTTCATACGGTGTATAATCCCCTTTCACTTTTACGTTTATTCAAAAGGAATATTTTTTCTACGAAGCGTTTACTAAATGACAAAAGGGAATGTTTTTGTCATACGTATGCGGTGACAACGACTTCTCCACCACCGTGACCATTATTTGAGTTTCAGCTTCCTCTACAAGCCATACATTCTTTTTAAAAGAAAAATAAATACCATGTTTTACTTTTCATTTATTTTGGTATTGAAAATGGTTTTCATAATGTTTTTATATCAATGTGTTGTATTGACATCTTGTTATTGAAAGTTTGAAATGTTATGTTTACTTTATGCATGTTTTATGTGATAAGATTACGTTATGGTTCTTGGGAATTGTTATGAAGATGGGTGGTTCTACGATAAACTAATGGTGGGTGAGCCCGATATAGCTCTCCAATGCATTGGGTATCACGAAGGAGTGAAACGTTGATGTTTCTCCGAAGAGATTTAGGGAATATACTGTGGTGGGTATTCCAAACGTAACTAACAGGGTTACTCCCTATGTAAAAATGTTATGAATGCCTCATGTTACCTTTTATGTCTTATGATTTCTATGATTTATTCATGATTTGATGAGGTATGTTAAAGTGCCTATGTTTTATGGGTAATGTATGATTTCATTCTTATTTATATATGAACTAATGTTTCATTTCCATATTTTTATAACCCTTACTAAGATTTTTATACTCATCCAATGTTTTTTTAAATGTTTTTCATAGGTCAATGGAAAGGTACATGATATGATGATAGTGTCAAGGAAGTGTCAAGAAATAATCCATGATTTATTTTTAAATATGTTTCCGTTGATGGAAAAAAATTAATACTATATTTTATGTAACCACTTTGTTTAAATGTGGAATGTAATGCAAGTTTTATGATCTAATTCTCTAAAAATATAAACCTGAAAAGATCCTCAATGTGTATTCTTGTAATAACTCAAGATTAAGTAAGGTTTAAGGATGGGGAATTATAGTTGGTATCAAAGGTCGGTTTAGATAACTTTAGAGGTTAGGGTATTCTTTAAGCATAAGTGACATTACTATAATGGTTAGGATTTCAGAAAGAGTCATAGTTTTAGATAAAGTGAATGAGTAAGTACATCTTAGTGTTTATCTTCCTCATTAGTACATGATGGTTATTTTGATATACTCACACTGACCTTTTTGGTTTTATTAAATGGTTGGATCTAGCAGGCACCAAAGTAATAGTGGATGTGAAGGAAACTGTGACAGTTTTTTGAGCAAGAAACTGAATGATATGGGAGCGGCAATGAGAACTCATATGTTTATCCTCAACCAACTATCTGGAGTCATGATTTACCACCTAAACCTTGTTAATTTCTTTAAGGCATCATATATGC
The DNA here is from genome assembly GCA_963277665.1 of Viscum album. Lineage (NCBI taxonomy): Eukaryota > Viridiplantae > Streptophyta > Magnoliopsida > Santalales > Viscaceae > Viscum > Viscum album. The sequence goes on from OY728140.1 coordinate 1,309,255,514, forward strand.
GAGAACAAAATCCCTACAGAACTACATGTAATAATCATAAAGGTAAGTGTGTAAAAAAACCTATGTGTCAAAGATGTAAAAGAAACACCTAGGAAAATGTTTCAAAGGGACAGAAATATGCTATAGATGTGGAAATGAAGGTCATAAAGGAAGAACCTGCCATGAAAAAGTAAGCATCCAGTTGACTCGAGGAAAGGGAAAGAAGTTCTTTCTGAGGGATCAATTGAATGTTCTAAATGTGGGTTGTATGGTAATTATGCAATGACATGTCCTATGAAGAAGTTTCGTGAATGGGATCACCAAGATCGTACAAATATTCGTTTACCAAGACCTAATTCCATTCCGATTGAGGATGAAGAAATTGACAATGACCAATCAAAGTTATGGATTATTTAATAACTTTTGTTTTCCTATTTTGGAATCTTAGGATATGATTCATGATTTTGTTTGTAGGAAATAAGTATTTCAGATTAAGTTGTAAAGGAATGGTTAATGGATCATGAAAAATGTTGAATGAGTAAAAAGTAAACATATAATGGCTTCAAGAGTTATGGTGAAATTATTAAGAGTATTATGTCTCTTTTGATTATGGGGTTACATTAGAAGACTTTTTATATTATGTGTAACCCTGATGTTTAATATATGAAAATTTTATTCAAGGAATAGTTATCTGTTCTTTTGTGGACGTAGTTATAAAGAACCATTTGGGTTTATATGATCCTTACTTTTAAGGTAATTATGCGTTACTATATGTTATAATGGAAGTGAAAGGCATGAGATAAAATTGAGGTTAAATTATGTTATGGTTATTTTTGATGATTTTATCTCTTTTTGGGGAATTATTTGAGAATTATATATTTTTGGAAAAAGGACAACACACAGATCGTGTGACAACCCGTCGTGCCAGACAAAGCTGTGGGAATTGAACCCACAACCAAAGTGCAACTGGTAATTCTCACCTACCACAGGACTACGTGAAGTCCCTGGTTAGTATGACTTATTCTTTTTAGTCAGGTGACTTTATGAATTAAGAGAAAGTTGATTTTGGGTTATTTATGAAAATGATTAACCTATCATGAAGGATATGTGATTAGGTTAATTACATTTCAATACGAGACTTTAGGAGCAACTGATGTTGTTTGGAGATAAATGTTACGATTTAATTTGGAAGACTATGTGACTAAATCCTTCAAATATTTGGGTTTCAATATTAGTTTGGTTTACTTTGAAGAATTTTATGGACAAATTGTTTATCGAATGGTCCTAGTTGAACTCTAGGTTTTGATGGAAAAATTTTGGAGAATAAGAATAGATTTTCTTTTTATAAAGGGTTATCCTTTTTTGGATTATCTGATCTTTTACTAACCTTTTTTGTTTTGGTTTTGGTTAAGGTCTAAAGATATGATAAGTATATAGTTCTCTTTTGTGGATTAGGTGATTCTCTAGAAATTGATTATAGTACTCTTAATGTGAACAAGTCTTCCTAAATACTCATCTTTTGGGGAAAGTATGAGACTGTGTAAGAAATCTAGAAAAATTTGAAAGTCAGCATGATAAGTAAGTATGTTTACTTAAGATAAAAAATAAATTCCTCAATTAAGAGTAACTTAAAACAAAAGTCTTGTCTGTTAACTTTTCCTACTGGGGAATCAAATACCGTTTAACCCATCACATGTTTGTGATTTTATTATGGTTAACTTTCTCCTAGACATGTTTACTATCACTCTCCATCAGAACATGACCCTTTGTTTTTTCCTCCATGTCCATAATTTCACACTTCGAATCCTACTATGGGTTAACTTGGGTGACCTTTGTACTTATCTTTCTTTATTTTAAAGTGATTTTTTTACTGACTCTTGTTCCGATGTGGGATTTTCAATGAAGTTTCCAAGCCCAATTTTAAAATTTCAAGGATGCAATTCCCAAAAGGGGAGAAGGATGTAACACCCCAGGTAAATAAAGAGTATGAAATTTTCACATTTATCCATATTTTTCAATAAAATATTAATATAACTTTAATGGGGATGCTATTCTCAACGGCGTACCCAACACGCAACAACGGGTTTCTTGGGAATCTTACGTTGCACTCTAATAATAAAATAATATTATTTTAAATGGTAGTTAACACCTAGCTGTTGTGATGGCGGGAATGAATAGAACTAAATAAAAAATGATTATATATGTTTGTCACATATTTTTATTTTTTACAATAAATGTTAGAGAATAAGAAATGCGAATGAATCCAATTTTAAGCGTAAACATTCTAATATTCTTCAAAAGGTCGATTAACCGCATTTTGATGACGAACCTCTTTTAAATCCACTTTTTGACAATTTTATGTGTTATATTTGACAAAATAAAATTCTTCTTTATAATCGGGACATCAAAATTTACTTTGTGTAAATTTTTTGTATTTTTCTGAAAAAGATAAATTTTTAATGAATAGTGAAAAATGTTGTATTTTAATTCAAAACCTATTTTTAATCTAACTTATTTATATGATTATATTATCTTTTGAATTGGTTTTAAAGTGAAATTAGAATATATTTTTACCATTTAATGAAGTAGTGGTCATTGGAATTAATTTCACTTTGAAATTTGACTTAAACTAGTGTCAATCTTTTGATATATATTATTTCATAAAAACACGCTATTTGTTTTGATATCGGGAAGTACTTATTATATTAATTAATGTAACTTATATGTTCTGAATTTTTTAAAATATAAATCATTTTCGAATTCAGAATATCAAATATAACTTAAGGTGATTTTTTTTGTTATTTTCTGAAAAACTTCAATTTTTGATGAATAGTGAAACCACTAAGTGGAACTTATAAAAACTAATTTTCTGTTTAAATGAAATTTTTCCACCTTTGTGTTTTCAATTTAAAAAATACGACATACATGGTTTTCATGTAGATGTAAAATGTGGTTCAGTGGGATTAAAATAATTTTTTGGTGAATAGTAACGTATGAAGTTTTTAATCGCCATTAGAGGGAATTAGTGTAGTTTAAGGTAAAAATAATGTTTTAATAATATAAAATGACCTAGAAACATGTCCTAACCTCATTGGATGAGTCATGGCAGACCAAGACTATCCATGGGTCAACTTGGGGACCCCATGGAGGCACTTTGGTTGGAAAATGACATAAATACTTTTTTATATAATGTTAAAATTAAAATGTCACAAAAATGAGTTATTTAACTAATAAATTTTTTACATGGGGTTATACAAGTCAGAGTTTTGACTATAAATAGTCATTTGAAAGCTAAAAATATTTCCTACATCATAGTATTTGTTTTATAATTTTTAGACATTTAATAAATTAAATTATTTATGACATCATGATGATGCAGCGATGACCTCATTATTTAACGATTTAAATAAAATGGAAAGATAATGTAAAATCTAAGACCTAAACATGTACAAAACCTATTATATGGGTGGATTTAGAACCCTTATCACCTTATCCTCGAAAAAAATCAATATGGGTCCATTAAAATCCGAAACTCATTCTAAAATAAAGTAACATTTCTTTACATTCCAAGAGTGCCCCTCCTCTCCTATTATAAAATGCCCCCACCTCTACCTGCTTACCCACACTTCCAAATCCTTTGGCTCGGCCAACCCCTGCCCATTTTGTCTCTCCACATCTCTCTCTAACTCTTAGAAGCCTTACTTTGGTCATAAGTCTTCCCGAGGAAGCCTTTGAGCTCAAACAAAAGGGAGTTACCCAATTTTAAGGTAATGTCTTCACTTGAGTCCTTTTGTTTTATTTTGCTTCTACACCCCCCTAAACTCTTTTTATTGATTTATTTTGTAACAACACCAGTATCCTCAATATACTAGGATGTTTTTATATTAAGGATTCGAGATACACTTACACACACCTTCATATAATGGTTAAAGAATATACTATTTCTGTGGATGGCGAATTACTGCCTCACAAAACGATGATTGTTCAATCTTCTCTTAAAACCTTTCATGGTGGACATTATGATGTTACTACATTTATATATGATATATAATATGATTATGTTTTCCTTATTCTTCTTTATTTTTTAATTTATGGAATACCTTTATGGATTTTATTATGGGTATACACGATATCTTCATTTTAGGAAGTGCAGACTACCGCCCCCTCAAAGTGATTTGATTCGTTAATACCATATGTGGTACGTATAAAGGATATATTTAATGATATTATATATGATAAAATAATGGAATTATAATACTATTATGTATCATTATGTATTAATTCCATTAAATATTAAATAGAAATGGAAGTAGCATTCATGCGTACGTACGGCTTATCGTCTCCATGAACAGTGCATTTCATTTCTTAACTCTAAATGTTATGTAATATTATAAATGAGTAAATATAATGGATATATATGATATATATGATATATACATCATGAATACAATTATGTATATAATGGATATTTTACCACATGAACAACATGTAATTATAAAGATTTTTTTTCTCAAGTACCAATGATTGTTAAAACGACCATTATTAACTGAAATAATAACATAGTGTTCATGACATGGTAATAAGTTATATAAAAGGAATAATGAACTTGAAAAATGTTCTTAAGGAAGTAGAAATTAACTCCAGTTTATTATTCATGAGATTAAAGAATGATCGAGTCAAGTCGGACCCGAGGTAAGGGAACCTACCCCTCTCTTTCTTTTTAAGTACACTCTTTTATGTCATTCCTTTTAAGCTCATCTTACTTATGATTGGGATGTTATTTTATATTATTATTACTGTAATTTTTATGTTCATATGATGAGAGATCCTATTTTTGTCATCAATCCATTTTGGAAGTTTTAAGTGGCGCCGTTAGGCTGCCGAGTTTTCGTAAGGGATTTTTCATCTCACTTTTAGTCGCGTGAGATTTATGCTACATTTGCCACCATTTCCATTGAGTGGTGTATGTACTTCCCATTATGATACTCTTTCTGTAATATTATTTCATTTATGGGTATTTGAATATTTTTTGTATGACCCTTCTTCAATGGGGTGTACGTTTCGAAAGTTACCCAAATCGGTAAGGGAACCTTTCACCCTCCTCTTTTTAAAAGACTAATTTTTTTATGTCTTTTAATTCACATACTATTATGGTGGGATATGTTCTTATATATAATTATTGATGTAAATTTTATGACCAAGTTATGAGATACCCTTTTTATCTCTCATCAAATCTTTTTCTAAATTTGGAAGTGACGCCGTTAGGCTGTCAAATTTTTGCAAAGGAACTTCTTAACACAATTTTGATTCTTTTGGATAAACTTTTACACCTTGAATATGTCGTTCTATGATTATGTGTGAATGTCCTCAAATTTTTTTACACTTAATACCCACTTATATTTTCTGTATTTTTTTTTCACACATAATTATGTAACCGATTTATCCTTAATCCATGGATACCGTCTTTGTATGGGACTTCATCTCAATCCCCTTTTATTGAAGAATATTTTGTTTTATACACAACTTTCTTTTATACGGTGTATAAACCCCTTTGACTTTTATGTTTAGTCGAAAGGAATATTTTTTCTATGAAGCATTTACTAAACCACAAAAGGGAATGTTTTTGTCATACGTATGTGGCGACAACGTCTTTTCTGCCACCATGACCATTATTTGAGTTTCAGCTTCTTCTACAAGACACACCTTCTTTTTAAAAGAAAAATGAATACCATGTTTTACTTTTCATTTATTTTGGTATTGAAAATGGTTTTCATAATGTTTTAATATCAATGTGTTGTATTGATATCTTGTTATTGAAAGGTGGAAATGTTATGTTTCCTTAATGCATGTTTTATGTGATAAGATTATGTTATGGTTCATGGGAATTGTTATGAAGATGGGTGGTTCTGTGATAAAATAAGGGTGGGTGAGCCCGATATAGCTCTCCAATACATTGGGTAACGCGAAGGAGTGAAACGTTAATGTTTCTCCGGAGAGATTTAGGGAATATACTGTCGTGGGTATTCTAAACGTAACCAAGAGGGTTACTCCCTATGTAAGAATGTTATGAATGCCTCAAGTTAGCTTTTATGTATTATGATTTCTATGATTTATTCATGATTTGATGAGGTATGTTAAAGTGACTATGTTTTATGGGTAAAGTATGATTTCATTCTTATGTATATATGTACTCTGGTTTCTTTTCCATATTTTTATAACCCTTACTGAGCTTTTTATACTCATCCCATGTTTTTTTAAATGTTTTTCACAGGTCAAGGGAATGGTACATGATATGATGATAGTGTCAAGGAAGTGTCAAGAAATAATCCATGCTTTATTTTTAAATATGATTCCATTGATGAAAAAAAATGAATATTATCTTTTATGTAACCACTTGGTTTAAATGTGGAATGTAATGCAAGTTTTATGATATAATTCTCAAAAACTCTAAACCTAAAAAGATCCTCAATGTGTAATCTTGTAATACCTCAAGATTAAGTAAGTTTTAAGTCTAGGTCCTTATAATAAAATTATATATTCTATTATTATTACATTTTATAACCCGTTTGTTGACAATCATTCATTATTTTCACTATTCCATGAGTTAATTTCCCAGTTTTCCCATGTATATTTTGTCTTTTCTGCATATCCCACCTATTACATAGATAATTAATTCATAATATCTATAATTTACACCATGAATAAATTTTCTAATATATTTATTAATTTTTATTAATTATCTATAATGTTTGGAGATGACAAATAAAATCCACTGTTCATAGAGACGGTATGCTATATATATGCACGAATGCAACATTCATTTATTTTTTGTATAAAAAAAATTAAAAAATATATATATTTCTATTATAATTTTGTTAAAATATCTATGTTTTATATGTTTTGTTGTATTATTAATTCCATCCTTTTTACATTCCATGTACGGCTTGAATGAGCCCAATCGCTTTGAGGGGGATGTAACCCACATTTCCCCAATTGAAATTATCATATTTTCAAAAGAATGATATCATGGAGGTATATTATGAATTGATACTACTAATTAATAACGAAATTATAAATATAATAAATATAATATATATATACATTTATTCAATCATAATTTCTACCATGAGTGGTGGTAAAGGAAAAATAAAAAATCACTATTTAATGAGGCAGTACTTTGTCGTACAGAGAAACAATATATTTGTTACCCATTATATATAGGTGTGTGTATGTGTAGGTATATATCAAAAATTAAAGAAATTATATTTTATTTACTATAATTATATTTTATGTAATCCTTCAATAATAATAATATATTGAGTGGATAATGAAATGAAATAAAAGAGATTGTGGAAAACGTTACCTTAAAATTCAGAAACTCTTTTTCATTTATAACAAAGGTCCTCATTGGAAGTATTTCCACCCATTGATTGGCTTAAATGTCTTGGATAGATATATTGGGAATAAATTTTGGTATATATCGGCATATATTAAGTAATTTTATATGTGTTAAGAAGTGGGATACATAGTGGTCATTTATTGTGGAAGACGATTGTAACTCTTATATTATTTTGACAAAAGAATCAAATACATGTTTTTCACATTAAATAATGTTCCCAAAATTGACCCAATTAGATACATGGGAGGATATAATCACAATATATCCATCTAATAGCTCTTGGAATTTTTAATATGTATTTTCGTTCCGTATGTTTATAGTTTAGTCCCTTATTATGCTAAATTTAACATTGAATATTTTAATTACTTTTAATTACATTCACATGTATTTATGGTAAAAACAAATTTGGTATTTCTAGAAATTATTAATTACCACTATTTCAAATATTGAATCCATTTTTCAAAATTTTAGTCACATATGACTCATAATTTAATATAAAACTCATCCCCCTGGTGGGATGATAATGTGGCATTTTAAAGTAAAAATGTTTAAAGGTTTGTTATTTTTATAGGAAAGTTAAAATTATAAATTAATTACAATGACATAAATTGTATTAATGGATAAAAATATAATCTAATTATACTTTGAAACAAATATAATTTATAAATTATCCTTATAAATAAATTTGATGAAAAATCAGTATGGAACTAAATTTCAATATTTTTCACAATTCATTAAAAATAAATTTGCATAGAAAAAAACCAAAAATTAACCCTAATATAATTTTTATGTTTCTCATACTAATATTAATTTCATTTTAACCTGTAAAATTTATAAATGTGTAAAAAAATATTTAAAATATGTTCTCTATTTTAATTCGAGAATTTATCCTTTATAAAAATATTGGTTTTTATGTGTGAATGTGGGTTTGTTATTATATTATGCCTATAAACATAATGGTTAAATATAAAGAATATTTTATTGAATATCTGAAATATATATTTCATAAAAATTACTCACTAGTTGTGAATAATTTAGTTTATCAATAAAAAACACCTTTGGGATAATGAATGTAATAATAATTGTTCTATTTATATTCATTGGGTTATTATTTTCATTTAAAAATAATTAGTAAAAAATGAATTCATTTTAAATTTATATAAAACAGAAATTTTTGCAAATTATTTAATAATATTTATAAAATCCTATATAACAGTTATGTTATATCTTATTACCTAAAATAATAATAATTTAATAATAGTTTAATGTATTGTTATATTTATTTTTGGCTGTAGTTTAAGCTATCAATGAAAGTAAATCCTTCATGTAACCCAAGATAAAGAAGTTTTTATTTTATTACATGTCATAGAATATATTATATTTATTTATTATAATGAATATATTTTAATATATCAGGTTATTATATTATTTTTTACACTTGGTGTTTCATGTAACAGACTCCATGTTTTGTGTTTCATGTTACAAAATCCAATTTGTTGTCGTGTAGAACATGCCATCTTAGTGTCATGTGAATGAATTGATTGACATATTGAAATAAAACAGCTCAATAAAAATTTATTTTTTTAAATAAATTAGGCTAGAAAAACATTGGGTGTAAACATCGCAACGATAATTAGGATAACATTACATAGATTAAAATAATGTCATTTTATTTTAGTATCATTTAATGGTTTTAAATAAATTATCTTTGAAAAACAACTGCCTTTTTGATCCCTTTTTTTTATTTGTTGGATATTTATATTAAAAATAATTTGATAATATTTTTTAATGGTTTGGGTCATAATCTATTGCATTATAGAACTCTATGGTTATATTTAGTGATTATGACTATAATAATGCAGTGAGAAACCTACGAATAAGTCTAAATAATGGAAAATATATTGAATGTTTTGAAAAGTATATATTAACTGGTTTACATGAAAATACATAGTTTTTTGGATATTAAAAGTTGTTCTGGTTTTATCTCAAATGAATCTTGGGGTAGTTACCTCAAAAAGAGTTAGCCTCATATATCTTGATCTTCATGTTAGTTCACAGTGAATGTTTCCTTACAAAAAATCTATATTTACATGCTCAAGGGATATGATTTGAAAACATCACAAACTCATTATAAACCAATAATAAGGAAATTTATATATTTCTATGTTTTAAAACCTATGAAAAAAATCACTATTGATAACCAAGACTATATCCTAGTGACTCGAAATATAGAATTTATATTTAAGTAAAAAGTTATTCTTTTATGTTAATAATTACCCATTTATATGTACACTAATTAAAGTATTCTCATATCAGTTTCTATATATTTTAGTTAATAGTGGGAAATAATATGAAATGTACCAATGAATTATAGGATTTAAAATTTTATCATTTTCCTACTGATATTCCTATAATTTTGGGTGTAGGACCAAGGGTCATTACTAAATTAATTATTCATTTGAAAAATTCTATAAACTGTTACAATAACCATGTTGAACAAACCCTTCTCCATGCATAGAACAAAATATTGTAGAGTCATTATTTTAGAAAAGTGCCTCCTATAATTAGTGGATTTTAATCTCCCTTCACTATAGAGCCACGAATTAAATCCATTGAAAGTATATTCTCCATCCCAATGTTCTTGAAATAAAATAAATTAATGATTACTATCTATTTTTTTGATAACATGACAATAATTATTGGACACATATAAAGAATAAAATTTCATAAGAGGATGTTGATTCCATGAAATGGTATTTATTTAAAAATAATTCAATAATTATTTTCCCTAAACATCATATATTAAAATGGATAGGGAGTTACCAAGGATCAAGAGAAAGTATGATGGTTTTATCTATTAAAATGAGGAAAATATATCATGGCCTAAATGATACATATTTGGAATTATAAAAAACATATAATGTAATGTGGGATGTTTAATTAGTGAGTTATTGGTGTGTCTATGAATGTCATTAAAAATTTGAAATATTTTTAGCAATTAATAGTTTATTTGTTGTGCCCTTAAAGTTAAAATGGATATTGGTGACTCTCAATGGTCTCGTGGTCCTAGAGAAAAAAAAACGGTAATATATAGTGTTCTTCCATAGGGTAAATTAATTAATCTCATGGTTGAAGGAAAACCCAATATCCCATGTATGAAAATTTTGGGATTAAAAAGATTGAATCATTATAAATGGAATTGAGAGATTATTCATGTTTTGAAAACATTTTCCCAAGGATAATTAATTCCAATGGGATATGAAAAATCCCACAAATCCAGAAGGGGAAAAGAAGGATCAGATTAATACTCAGTATGTTGTATAATGTTTCATTTTCAAGAAACATGAGAACTATTAAACTGATTTCCTTAAGATAATGGTTGTTGTATAAAATCGACTATAATAACCTCCATGTCCCATAGATAAAATAATAGAATATGTTATAACAAATAATAATGTTTCACCAGATAATGTTGTTGTGATAGGTATATTGGTTATTCATTCGTTAAAAGATAATATTCTATTTTATTCTTGTTATAAATATTATTTTTTTCCTTCATTTTTATTATTACTAATCAAACACCATCTCAAAACATGAGGGTTGTGTTATTTTTACAAGAGGAAACATATCAATTATTACATCCCATGTTTGTAACTCCTCCCTATTTAGTTTGTGTGGATTGAACCTCTAAATTTTAAAACATCATTTAGTAGATTTTGATGATATATTTAGATGGATTAGATATATATATATATATATATATCAATCAAGCATAAACTATTCGGATAGAGGGATTACTCATCAAGTATCATGTCATCCTATTATTCTGTAATCATTAAAAAGGGGTGAATATTTTTCAAAATATTCATCACATGATTAGATATTATCTCTATATCATTAAGAATATTAATCTAAAATTAATAAAATAAATAAGGAATTATTATTTAAGATATTCCCATTGTGATGGATTATACATATGTATTCCTCAAAGAGTTACCTTGTATTCAAATAGACTAGGAGGATGAGTTATCAATTGAATTCATGGAACGATTTCTTCATATATCAAAGAATCCCAAAAAATCAACACCACTGAGTTATAAGTACTGAAAAATATGATATAATATTGTAAATAACCAGAAACTAGTAGCCAATATCCCATAGTTACATTATTATAATGGTACTAGGAACAAGTGATCAAATCTTTAAGGTAGAAATTTCTTAAATGCCTTGGTAAACCATATACATACATAAATCTCTATTTAATTATGAAAACATAAAATTTATGCATTTTGAATTTTAGTATTATACATACTCGAATCACTCATAGATTCCTCCATGACCTTAATATATGAAAAAAATAATTTTGAGTTCAAATTATTAGTAATGATTATGTATAATGAAAGAAATGACTAGTTAATAATGTACAATAATTTTGGAAAGGTGTTTGAATAAAAACAAGTTCCATTTAATAAATAACATGGGTTCAATGAATAATATTGAAATATTTAATAATTCTCAAATAATTCCCCAAAAATAATCCCATGAACATGACACTTGTACATGGATTTCATTAATATTAAAATAATCGTATGGTAATCCAAAACTATTCACATAATGATGAAATTTGTAATACCATACACCAATAATTTATCTGTAATGCCGAGTTCAATGTCATGTTACTAAAATGGGTATGACCTCAGCTGAATACTAATTATAATGTGTCTCATGAGACATAATGTTTAATCACAGTTATTTATTTTACCTTTATCATAACATACTATGTATAATTCAAATATCATATGATAGGGGTGAATAAAAATTCAATAAATAATTAAAATATATGTTAATATTGAATAAAGAGCATTGAAAATGTTATAATTTACACAAATAAAAAAATCACAAAAAATATAGAGAAAGAGTAAGGATGGTATCATTTTAAAGAAATCCATAGTAAATCATATATAATATAAAGAGTTTTAGTCATTGATGAATGGTAATTCCATAAAGTAATCATTGAAAACCTGATTTAGAAAAATATAATTATTTATTTGAAAATATCTTTTGAAAAAAAGTATTCTGAGAATATTATGAATTAAATATTCATTGAAAGGAACCACATAAAATTGTAATCTATACTTCAAATAAATTTTTTTATCATGATGATATGAAATTTTTTTCATATTGAGTATGTTAAAAAAAATATTCATTTCATATTTTAATTATAAAGACAAAAAATACCTTATTCAAAAAACAAAATGTTACATTTATACCATTTTTTAAAAACACTTGATTAAAAATATACTAAATAATTTGAAATGAAATATTGGTTAATTTGTTTTGTAAAATATGGACATGTAAGAAAATTATACCTGATTGTGTATAAGAATAAGTTAATTTTACTTAAATCATTTAGATATATTGAGTACTTAAAAGTTACAAAAGAAAAGAAAACATGTAATTTTCAAAAAATGAATTAGGTTATGAAAATATATTTGTTTTATGATAGAAATATCATATAAATCTCATAGTGGACACAATAACATAAATTATCATTAATAATGATGAGATTGTGAAATAAAACCTTATTACTTCTTTAACATTGGAATCATAACCACATTGAATAAATAACATTAATTAAAACATTTAATACAATAAATATTATTATATTAACACTATTAAATATAAAATGTGTGGTACGAAGAAATAAAAATAAATATCTGCACAATATGAAATATGTCTCAATGGAATGGAACATGAACCAAAATCACTTTGTAGAGACAATACAAATGAATTGGGAATTAATTAATGAATTTATTAAATGTATAAAATTAAAATTCACATTATTAGATTTTAAATACAACCTAAAATAGACAAAATTAATTAAAATTAAAATCTTAGAATATAAAATATAATGATGGTGTAATATAACCTAATGTAGAGAAATTATGTTATGAATCAAATTACCGCCTGGTAACATTAAAATGAATTCCCCTATGATGAATTAAAATTAATTATAACATAAAATACAATGAATTATGAATGATTAATGTTATAATATGAAATATGGGGATATTATAAACCATATATATGAAATTTGGTTCATAATAAGAACATTTTCCTCAATAAAGGGAAATTTAGAATAAATATTCTATCTCAGGTACAACACATCATGTAAAATCTTTATAAACCTAAATAATTAAAATATTATCATTATTTAGTTTTTTAAGAATTTTTTTAAGCATATATGTCCGTTTATTTTATTTATTACCATTTTATATTCAATTATTTATTAAATTAAGTTCATGTCGGATGTTTTGATGATATTCAGCTCATAATTTTAAAATGATATTAGTGGGTTGATTGTTGGAAATGAAGTCATTATTTTATCATCCTAATAATAATAATAATAAATAATTTTTTATAATTTTTTTACATATATTATAATTTTATAACCAATAATAAAATATACTTGAGAATAATTAACTACAACAAAATCTTTGAAATGATATGTCATACATACACTTGAGTAAAATTTACATTTTCCACGATCATTCTAGAAATAATGTAATTATTTTTTTCATTTAAAAATAATAATTATAACCAAAATACCATATTATTTACTTTAAAATACATATATATATTATCCACGTGATGTGGAGATGATGAATGAATAGTATCGCTTTGTTGAAATGTTAGTCCATACATACACATGAACAATGTTAACATTTTTACTGAATAAAATGGTAAGAAAGTTAATGATAAGTTATATTTTCATAATTATATAAATTTCATGAATATAAAATATATAAATTAAATACTTAATTTTATTGTTCTATATTTAGAGGTAATTAAAAATAAATTACATTGGTTTGTGTGGAAACGATCCACTGTAAGCACGAATGATAGTTTAAATGCCTATTTTATAGGGGAGGAGATAGTTATAGTATATAAAATTACATTAAAAAATATAAATATATTGTATATATTTCTGTTAGTATATAATCATTGTCTAATAATAATATATGGAGTTTGAGAATGAAAGAATACAAAAACATGTTATTGAGAACTATACACCATCTTTTGGAAACTAATTTTTGTTTACACAATATACTTACATAGGATCGATAATTTATCATGCCATGTAATATAGAAAATGTGGAGGAGTGTATAGAATAAATTTGGTAAGTTTTTTTTTAAAATAAACGATTCTTGAGATGTGAATAAAAGGGGAGAGGTGGTATCCATTCATAAGAGAGGGAGGGCACTATTTGAATTTATTAATGTATTAAAAAATATAAATTAATATTATTTTTTAAATAGAAGAAAATTTACACTATTGTAATATATTATGAAGGTGAGTCTAAGTCCACCCATATAATAAAATATTGGAAATATTTAGGTTATGTTTTTACCCATATATTTTGTGATATTTTTTATACCTTTTTGATAATTATAAAAATTTTAATGTTTTTTAACATTATGGGTCATGAAAGATCTCATGAAATAAAAAATGATCAATTAATGCACCATTTCTTATATTATAGAATATTAACCATTAAATATTCAAAATAAATGATTTCTAGGAATTTTAATTCACTTATTGTAACATTTTTTGATATAATATACTATTAATTTTATTTTTGGCTCATATAATATATTATGCGAAAAAATATCAAGAAAATTGTGGAATAAGAATATATATAATTCATTGTTATGGAAAATATTATATTTATATGTAGAAATTCTAAAACTATAATTTAGTCGATTTTATTACATCTATAAAATTTGAAATCTTTTATTTTATTTTCATTTTAATTTAATGTTTATTTTTTCAGCATTTTATAAGTATTTATAGTTACAATTCGATCATAAGAAATTATAAATATATTACCATGATAAAAAAAATAATTTACATTTATAATAAATATATATAAATTAACATAGGTATTTTTATCATTGTCAAAAAATATTTTAATTGTTATAAGGAAGAAAGTGACATATTTTGATTTTTTACATAAATTTTTTTAAAGGACATAAGCGTTCTCATGTAGAGAAAATATCATATATTTTTATTTTGTATGATTATTGATGAAATTTAATTATCCAATAAATTTTTGGTAGGTGTTAGAGAAACTTTTTACTCACAACCACATTATGTTGTCCCATAATTAACCCATTTTCCTTAACCATTAGAAAAAATTATTATAGTTACTATTCATGATAAATAAAAAATGGTGACTAGATAAAAGAATTTTTACCTTATAATTAGAACTGTGGAATAAATTTTTGAATATTCAATTAGGAATTGTTGAATTAGTTAATTTAGTTTTAAATAGGAAGAGCAAGAAAAAAAGGTTTTTCTAAACAAATGCATATTTCATGAAATATATGGTTTTGTATTTACTCTTTGACTAGAAATCTACATAATATGAATTTAAATTAATATAAATACATATATAATATATAAATTTCATTTAAATCACTCATTATATGTGTTCTATTCTTAAATTAATATTGATAATGATTATGTGCTTGAGCATCAGTTTTCAAAAAAAATTGTTATTAAGGATAAAAATAAACATATATGAAAATAATTAAAATATATTATTCCCATAATATTAATTATATTATTCTGAATAGAATAATTAATATTAAAACATTTTTACAAATCTTAAATATAACAGTAGTTATAAATAACATTATTTAACTAAATTAATTGATAATATTTGAATAATAAATAATTTCAGTACTCAATTAAATGTAAATCATTTTCCAAAAATAAAAATGGTCACTATAAGCCAATTTTTATAATCTTATTTCAATAATGATATCCTTTTACAAAATAAAATTTCATTAATTTTTATATTTTCATTTTATTACTCACTGAAAACTGGAAATAAAAATCATTTTTGATCGAAACATATTATCGATGAATAAGATGACTTTAATAAAAAATGAGGGACTATTTTCTAATAATTTATCAAAAAATTTATAAAGTGGGAATATAATATAACATTGATAATTTATTTAATCTTATTCATATTATCCAAATTAATAGATATGTCATAATGGACATATTGAAATAATATATTTCATAGGATATTTTATCTTATTGTTTTGTGCTGAAAATGCTATAAAAAATAATGTAATTATTTTAAAATTATGGGGTGATTTATGAGATTTTTGGGAAGGGTTTTGTATTCATATATTTATCTCCATGGGTGGTGAATGAAACTCTTTGTCAAAAATAGGAATTGGTTATTTATTATATGCATTGATTATCATGACCTCAAAAAATTATGATAAAGAAAATGTATCCCTTGCCTGAGGTTGATGATATGTTTTATCAACTATATAGGAAATATTATTAATCCATGTAGGAACTTTTGATGATATATTAATAATTAATATTGAACATGTATGATATTCCCATAAATTCCATTGGAACATGGTATAGACACTATGAGTTCACGTTGATGCCCTTCATACTCGATATATATGCATCAATACTCACACACATAATGAATGGGGGTGTTATATATTATCGTAAGAAAATACGTTTCCTTTATAGATGATATTTTTATAAAATCCAATAGTTAGTAGTTTTGTGAATATCATTTGGATTCTATGATAATTACTTTACAAAATGATAACATTATGAAATTTATATTAATTCTGAGTACCGGAGGGAGGGAAAATAAATATTGGGTGTAATGACCTGAATCCGGAGCCCCTCCACTGGTTCTCCTAACCGGTTCGCCACATTACCTTAAGCGTGTTTCCCCAAACTCTAGAGGCTGCCGACTAGCAGCGAGGGCCTTGGTGAGTCGGTGGGGAAACTATACCCTCATTCGGTAAGGTATATAGTGTAAAAACAACAGTTAATAGCAGAAGCAGTAACAACATGCATAACAACAGATCCAAACTACGGAAGCAATGTACATATATAACAATGATGACAATAATGAAGTAGGTACAATTATCTATGTAAAATAGCAAACACAACAACGTGATGGAATACAACTGAAACCAAGTGTAAAAGAAAAAAAAAGGTAGACTCTTTAGCATCGCGAGCCACAGCTTGGTCCCATGCTCCCCAGCTCCTGCTGCAATCAAGATCCTGAAGTAGAAGGGCCCTTGCCCTTATCTATATCTACAACAACATAGTCTGCTTGGGCCCAAAATCATAGCCCAAACAGGGTGTGAGATAAAATCCCAGTAGGTAATCACCAAAAGATTTGTGCCTAAGAGTCAATGAATACATGGTAGTAATATAAACAAGAAGCAGAAAACTGGAAAGCACAAGCAGCTACAACCCACAGTTCTAACAGTAAAGTGCACAAGCAGCCAGAAACAAGAAGCAAACAGGTAACCCTCTGGGTAGCTCTCACAGCCTAACCTCTATGGTTCATCCTATAGTATTAGAAACCCTCTGGGAGGGACACACAGTCTCACCCCTCTGGTTCAGCTACGTAATTAAGTAGACTCTCTGGGGAAGCACTCACCGTCAATTCCCCCTATAGTCTGGTATTGTGCTAAAGGCTCCCTGGGGAAGCACTCAACGTCAATTCCCCCTGTAGCCCGCTTCATGGAACTACAGACTCTCTGGGGAAGCATTCAACGTTAATCCCCCTATAGTCTCACATCGTAATTAAAAGACACTCTCGAGAAGCCCTTCCGTCAATTCTCCCTTTGGTCTACTACTCTAGGTTTTCATAGCCCTAAGTATAACTAAACATGCTCAGCGTGCGTGGGTCATCCCAAGTAAACCTCAAGAACTACTTGGCTATCAACTAAAGCACAATAGTAATAATAAACCAACAGTTCCACTATCCTACTACTAGGCATGGGAACTGGAACATGCCCTACAGGAAAAAACAAGCATGGAAATGAAACCTGAGCACAAAATAAATTACTCCACTCACAAGCATTAACCTCTACTAAAGCAAACAAGAAAATAAGAAAAACATCAGGGGAAAAACAAGAAACACACAATACCCCGTTCAAGGGTGTTGGTGGAATTTTCACATAATATTCATCAAATTTCTATGGAAAGGAAATTACCACCTACCTCGATCCTAAGAGATCGATATATGTGAACCACGATGACATATTCCTCTTAGAACAATGTAGACCTGAGAAAATGCACAAAATGTTCATCCCGAGATAACATGGAAATGAGGAGGAATCAAGAAACAAGACAAAAGCAGAATGAAGAACTCACCGTTGCGATTCCAACGCAATCGACTGTGCTCATATCAGAGAATGGACTGCGAGGCAGGAGCTCAGAAAAGATTCGGTCGTACGGTCACTTCTGGGTGGAAGAAATCTAGAGAAGAAGATGATTTTGGGGGTTAGGTGCGACCCCGGTCCATTTAATGAAAAAAAGTACACGGTGTGTACTTCATGAGTACACGACGTGTACTTCAATTTTTCCGTAATCCGAATTAACCGGCCTCCACCTCAGCCTTCCGAACCGTGTGTGTGGCCCGGACATGTCCAGCACATGGATTCGATCCGGAAAAAAGTACACGGTGTGTACTCAGAAAGTACATGGTGTGTACTTTTAAAATTTACAGAAAATTAATTTTTCTCCTAAAAGACAGAAAATGGAAAAACATACCTGAAAAGATGATCCAGGTTCTTACAAACTTCCCCCCTTAAATAAATTTGTCCCCGAATTTCCCTAACGAGGTGGACAAGAAGAAGCCCGAAACAACTCTGACCATTGCGATCGTACATCAGACTCCCTCTCCCTGGACTCGTCCTGTACATTCCCGTGCTTCCATAGCACCCGTACCAGAGGAACAGACCGCCCGCAGAGAACCTTCGTACTGCGATCGACAATCCGGATAGGATTCTCCTCGAACGATGCATCCACTTCAAGCTTGACTTCCTCCGGCTTAAAGACATGATATGGTTCTGAAAAGTAACATCAGAGTTGAGAGATGTGGAAGATGTCATACATGTCCCAATACCTCTGAGGTAGCTGCAACTGATAGGCGACCGGCCCCACTTTCTCCAATACCTCAAATGGCCCGATGTACCATGGTGAAAGCTTACCCTGTCTCCGAATCCTTTTGTGTCCCAACCTCGGTGCGACATGTAGGAAAACCTGATCTCGGACCTTGAACTCTAGAGGTCATCTCCATTGATCAGTATAAAACTTATGTTGAGACTACACTATAGCCATCCTCTTCCAAATAAGCTCTATCTGCTCTAAAGTCTCCTGAATAAGACGTGGTCCCAGAAAAGCTGCATCTCCTGACTCCAGCCAGCATAAGGGTGATCAACATGCCCTACCGTACACAGCCTCATATGGCGCCATCTGAATGGTCACTGGGAAAATTTTGTTGTATGCGAACTCCACTAGAGGAATATTCTTCTCCCAAGACCCACCAAAGACTAGAATTCAAGCTCGGAGCATACCTCAAGCACCTGGATCGTGTGCATGGACTGGCCATCAGTCCGGGGATGGTATGCAGTACTCAAAAGAACCTGTGTACCCAAGGCCTTCTGAAGTCCCTGCCAGAACCGATAGGTAAAGCACACATCTCTATCTAAAACAATAGAGTGTGGAACTCCATGCAGACGAACGATATATCTGATGTAAAGTCGTCCCAGATCATCGACACTGAATGTCTCCTTGATCTGAAATAAGTGAGCAACCTTCGTACGACTTTTGACAACAACCCAAAAAACATTGTTCCCTTTAGGTGATCTCAGCAACCCAGTCATGAAGTCCATCGCAAAATCGTTCCACTTCCACTCTAGAATGGATAACTGCGGTAAAAGCCCTGTTGGTCGTTGATGCTCTACTTTCACCTACTGACATGTAGAACATCTCATGACAAAACCAGCAACATCCTTCTTCATACCTAGCCACCAATACTGGCGATGAAGGTCCTGATACATCTTTGTGATGCCAGGATGAACTGGACAAACGGAGGAATAGAAATCATGCATCAGCTCCTCGTGTATGTCTGCTGGCACCCATACGCGTCCCTTGAAACACAAGATCTCATCATCTCCCACTGTCCATCCAGGAAGAGGGTCCTCTCATAACACACTCTCCCGCAGGACTAAGCCATCTGAGTCTGATAGGTGCCTCATCCGTACCCAATCAAGTAGCATGGAGGTAATAGATACAGAAGATATAAAAGTTTGTCCTCATCTGTCTTGCACCTCTAGATGCATCTCAGAGAACAGATCTATCAGCTACCACTCACTACTGGCCTCCTGAATTTCCTGAATCTGGGTTCTCCAACTCAACGCATCAGCCACGGTGTTGCCCTTTCCTAGTGTATAGGAAAGCTCAATTTCAAATGACTATAGATACTCAACCAACCTGTGCTACCTCAGATTCAGATCACGCTGAGTGAAGATATACTTGAGACTCTTGTGTTTGGTGAAGACCAAAAACTGCTCCCCCAACAGATAGTTTCTCCAACCGCGCAAGGCATGAACTACAGCTGCCAACTCCAGATCGTGTGTCAGGTAGTTCTTCTCATGTGGCCTCAACAGACGAGACTCGTATGCAACGACTTCATCCTCCTGTATAAGCATAGCTCCTAGCCCGATAACTGAAGCATCACAGTAAACAGTGTAGCTCTTTCCTGGCTCTGGAAAGACTACTATCAGTGCTGATGTCAAGCTTCCTTTGAGATCCTGAAAGGATGACTCACAAGAATCTGACAATAATAACGTCGCCCCTTATTGGTCAGACCTTTCAAAGGTGCTTCTAGATGATAAAAGTCCTAAATGAAGTGTCGGTAGTATCCATCTAGCCCTAGGTAGCTCCATACCTCAAAAACATTTTTCAGATTCTCCCAGGAAGCTATAGCTCTCACTTTCTTTGGGTCCACAGATACTCCTACCTCTGAGACGACGTGACCCAAGAAGTGAATCTGATCTATCTAGAAGGGGAACTTCGAGAGTTTAGTGAAAATCTGATTCTCTCTTAGTGTACTAAAAACGATCTCAAGATGGGTAGCATGGTCATGTCGAGTGTGAGAGTACACCAAGATATCATCCACTAATACCATGAAGAAGGAATCCAAGTAAGGATGGAACACTCAGTTCATTAGTATCATGAAAACTACACCTGCGTTCATGAGACCGAACGGCATGACGGTATACTCGTATAGGCCATACCTGCTCCTGAAGACTGTTAGAGGTATATCTGATGGTCTAACATACAAATTATGGTATCCAGACCTCAAGTCGATCTTCGAGAACACCCGAGCTCCTCGAATCTGATCGAAAAGGTCATCAATTTTTGGCAAGGATATTGGTTCTTGACTCTCAACTAGTTCAGCTTCCGATAATCCACACAAAGCTGAAGGGTACCATCTGCCTTCTTCACAAACAGAACAGAAGAACCCCAAGGAGAAGTACTGGGTCGGATGAAACCCATACCCTGTAGCTCCTCCAACTGCTTCTTGAGCTCCTACAACTCATGTGTGGCCATCCTATAGGGAGGAATGGACACCGGTGCCGCTCCTAGCACGAGCTCAATAGAGAAGTCTACCTCACACTCTAGAGGCAAACATGAAAAGTCTTATGGAAAGACATCCCAGAAGTGATCCACCACTGGAGGAAAGTCCAACTGTGGAGTCCCCTGATCATCCAGATAATGACTATCAATCTGGGCAGTCACCCCTCCTAGACCAAGATGCTTGAGTCCGGTCAGACTCGCACGAACATCCCATTCGCCTCTATGAAGAAAAGATTCCCCCTCTGGTGAGATGAAACTGATTCTGCGGTGATAACAATCAACGACTGCCTGGAAGGGAATCAACCAGTCCATATAGAGAATGACATCATAGCCTATCATCTCTAAGATATAGAGATCCCATAAGAAGTGATACCCTGCCACTTTGAGAGGTCACTCTCTACACTGGCGTACACTAGATGTCCTTGTTCCCAAAGGTGTGTCTAGTGTCAACGAGTCGGAAGAAGAAAAGGCGCAGAGTCCAAGGCTCTCCACAACAACAACAGAGATAATTCTATGTGTAGCCCTAGTATCATAAAGGGCTGAAGATAAAGTGAGGCTACTAAAATCGTACCTCGAACAGTAGAAGGGATGAGATCCTGCTCATAATAAGTCTGCTCTACGGCGAAAGACTGGCATGTACTGCGGCCCTGCGCCCGTAGCTGACCACTCCGAGCTGAACCTCCCTGATGGTGCTGAGGAACTGGTGGCTGACCGCTACGGCCATGACCTCCACCTTGGCCCGAATGGCCGGAAGAACTCTAGTTCCCTAACTGGTGAGAGACTAGTGGGGATACTCCTGAACGAGGAGTCATGGAAGAACCCTGGTCACCAGTTGCTGGTGAGAAAACCAGACAGAAACACTGAAGGTTACCCATCTTGTTGCAAGATCGGCACTCCACGGGGTCCCTCTGGCACTGAGGCCTCATGTTCTGTGACCGGCCACACTGGTAGCACGTCACCTGTCTTCCTGATGATGCCTCTCGCTTCCTCGAATCACCGCGTGTAGGCTCCCTATGGCGCTTCTTACTGTCATCTGGCAGAAATCTAGATCTGGAAGCAGAACCACCTGGACTCGCATCTCTAGAGTCTCTTATATTGCACTCCGTAATCAGTGCCTGGTTGACGATGGATGTAATGGAAGTCAACTGGAAGATGTTCACCTATGATCAAATCTCCCACCTGAGTCCATCCCCAAACATCCTCACCATGAACACCCCACTCCCATCCCGAAGGTATGTAAAATGTTGTAGCTCAGTGAAACAAGAGGAATAATTAATGACAGATAGAGTACACTTCTCTAAGCTCATGAAATCCTGGGCTCAATCGGCCCTCAGAGTCTCTAGGTAGAATTAGTCATAGAACACGTGCTGGAACTCCCCCCAAGTCATAGCCTGTTGTTGACCTGCCTGTGAGATCACGTCCCACCACCTCTTGGTGGAGTCTCGAAGAATGTAGGTGGTGAGCTTGACCCGCCTCTCTGGAGGAATCTCCAGATGTTCGAATATAGTCAGCATGGCTTCCAGCCATGACTCTGTAGCCTGAGGTCCTCCCTCCCCTGAGAACGTGGGAGGATGCTACTGCTGAAAAACATTCCCCTAGTCTGCCATAGATCAGTCAGAAGGTGGTGCACTCTAGAAGGCATGCATCATCTTCATGAAACCTTCCCTAAACTACGGATCAGCGCCCTCAACTGGTAATACAATTGGTGCCAAGGCTGGCATGGCTGGGGGATCGACAGGTTGTCCCTGATCATCCATATCTGGCGTCTGATCACTTCCTGACGACAGATGTACGACCAGAGGATGTCTCAGAGGCATAGATATGAATGATCAAAATGACACCTTAGATCAGGAAAACAAGGATAAAGATCACAAGGGTACAAAATGGGAACAGGGGAATAAAAACATAAAAGATTGAAAAACATGACTACACGGCGTGTATAAAAACTACACGGTGTGTCTTTTTTAAGCCACAGACCTGGGAATGTACTCCTGCCCTACAAGTCCTGTACACTTCAAACTACATGGCATGCTGACCCCAACACACAGCGTGTACTTGTAACTATTCCCCTGCCCGAGTTCCTTACACGGCTAACCCATACGGCCCGACTTAACCTGAGACTACATGGTGTATTTGAAACAAACATGGTGTGCAATAAACAAGGCTTCAGCAGTCCTTATTGTTAAGTACATGGCCGTCTACACGGCTGGACCTTACACGGCGTGCTCCGAACAAACACGACATGTATATGTGATGGCGACATCATCCCATGTTGTTCGTGACATGGCCGGGTACCTGGGCAAGACTACACGGCGTGTTTCGAACAAACACGACCTGTGGAAAAGAATGTCACACTGGCCCATTTTTTTCATGACATGGCCGAGTACCTAGACAAGACTACACGGTGTGTTCCCTAAGGACAGTACGTGTGCTACCCGAGCTTCCCCAGCCCGTGTTGTTAGTGACACGGCCGGGTACACAGCTCCGAACTCACACGGCGTGTACCAACGGTACACGGCGTGTTCCCGAAGTTACTCCCACGAAACCTTGTTCTGCTCACACAGTCAGTGACATGGCATGAAAACTACACGGAATGTATTTAAAAAGTACACGCAGTGTATTCTGGGATTTTCAGGGCAGTATCTCAGAAACAACGCAGAATTCCTGAAACACTAAAAACAAGGGAAAATCTGCCATATTCCGATCTTTGAGGGCCCATAAAACCTCAAGAACCAAAATTTGGTCTTCATTTTAAGCAAGTAACAAAAAAAAAATTTCTAACATAACAACAGATAATCTATCAGGCATCTATCACAATAGCATGCATAATCTACACAGAGCCTATCGCAACAACATGAAATCGCTAATGCACCTTAGATGGCATGGCAGGAATGCATGAAATGTGATTTATACAAGTGCCTATATGATGCATGAGATAGAATACCCTCATCTCATCGGGTTGTGATAGAAATAGAACCAAAATATCGAAACAATAACCACACAAGTCATACGAATCACTCTAGGTGACAATATATCAACCATAAAATCTCAAAACCAGAAAAACTGCAATTAACGAGGTAGTATGGCTTTTCCATGTACACGAGTCAGCTAGTCTCGAGCACATCTTCATGCCAAATACTGAATCCATCCTATCCCTGGCTAAAGTCTCCAAATAGAAAGCAAGAGAAAATAACTCCTTTGATACCTCTTTGTAATAACCTGAATCTGGAGCCCGTCCACAGGTGCCCCATACCCAGTTCTCCACATGACCTCAAGCACGTTTCCCTGAATTCTAGAGGATACCGACTACAGCGAGGGCCTTGGTGGGTTGGTGGGGAAACTATGCACTCATTCGGTAAGGTATAAAATGGAAAAACAACAGTCAACAGTAGAAGTAGTAACAACATGCATAACAACAGATCCAAACAGTGGAAGCAATGTAGATATATAACAATGATGACAATAATGCAGCATGTACAAGTATCT
This sequence comes from Viscum album, assembly GCA_963277665.1. Taxonomy (NCBI): domain Eukaryota; kingdom Viridiplantae; phylum Streptophyta; class Magnoliopsida; order Santalales; family Viscaceae; genus Viscum; species Viscum album. Next base: position 1,309,280,875 of record OY728140.1, read on the forward strand.
ATGGAAAACAACAAACACAACAACATGCTAGAATATAACTGAAACCAAGTGTAAACTAAAAACAAGGTATACTCTTCAGCATCGTGAGCCACGGCTCGGTCCCATTCTCCCTAGCTCCTGGTGCAATCAAGATCCTGAAGTAGAAGAGTGCTTAACCTTATCTATAGCTGCAACAACATAGTCTGGTCGGGCCCAAAAGCATGGCCCAAACAGGGTGTTAGATACAATACCAATAGGCAATCACCCAAATATTTGTGCCTAGCAGTCAATGAATACATAGCAGTAATATAAACAAGAAGAAGCAAACCGAAAAGTACAAGCATCTACAACCCACAGTTCTATCAGTAAAGTGCACAAGTAAGCATCCAGCAACAAGAATAAAACAAGTAACCCACTATGTAGCTCTCACAGTCTAACCCTATGGTTCAACCTATAGTACTAGTATCCCTCTAAGAGGCACACATAGTCTCACCCCTCTGGTTCAGCTAAGTAATTAAGCAGACTCTCTGGGGAAGACGTCACCGTCAAATCCTCCTATAGTCTCGTATCATGCTAAAGGATCTCTGGGGAAGCACTCAATGTCAATTCCCCCTGTGGACCGTGTCATGGAACTACAGACTCTCTGGGGAAGCAGTCAACGTCAATTCCCCCTATAGTCTTGAATCGTAATTAAAAGACACTCTGGAGAATCCATTCCATCAATTCTCCCTTTGGTCTACTACTCTAGGTTCTCACAATTTTGATTATAACTAAACATGCTCATTGCGTGTTTTTTGTCCCAAGTAAAACTCAATAACTACTTGTCTATCAACTAAGGCTCAATAGTAATAATAAACCAACAGTTCCACTATCCTATAACTAGGAATGGAAACTGGAAAACGCCCTACAGGCAAAACAAGCATGGCAAAGAAACCTGAACACAAAATAAATTTCACTACTCACAAGCAATAACCTGTACTAAAGAAAACAACCAAAATAAGGAAAATAGTATGGGAAAAACATGAAACAGACAATACCCCGTTCAAGGGTATTGGTGGAATTTTCACATAATATTCATCACCTTTCTACGGAAAGGCACAAACCACCTACCTCAATCCTAGGAGATCGATATACGTTAACCACAACGACAAATTATTCTTAGAACAACATAGATCTAAGAAAACACACAAAAAATTCATCCCAAAATAACTTGGAAATGATGAGGAATCAAGAAACAAGTCTAAAGCAGAAGGAAGAACTCATCGCTGTGATTCCAGCGCAATCGACCGTGCTCAAATCAGAGAATGGACGGCGAGGCAGGAGCTCGGAGAATATTCGGTCGTATGGTCGCTTCCGGGCGGATGAAATCTAGAGAAGAAGATGATTTTGGGGGTTAGGTGCAACCCCGGTCCGTTTAATGAAAAAATAGAAAGTTCACGACATATACTTATTTAGTACACGACGTGTAATTCAATTTTTTGTTACTCTGAATTAACTGGCCTCCACCTCAGTGTTACACACCGTGTGTGTGGCCCGGACATGGCCAGCACACGGCTTCAAGCCGAAAAAGAGTACACGGCGTGTACTCAGAAAGTACACGACGTGTACTTTGAAAATTTTCAGAAAATTCATTTTTCACAAAAACTCCAGAAAAAGGAAAAACGTACCTGAAAAGACGATCTAAGTTCTTACATTAGGGAATGTAATCACTAGAAAGATGACATCTATAGACACATCCAAAATAATAAAAATTGGAGAGTGGAATAAACCAACAATAGTAGTGGATATCGAGAGAATCCACATATTATCTAGGTATTACAATTTATTTTTGAGAAATATATCATGATTTTCAATCCCACAAGACATGATGAATTAAAATGGGGTAATGTTTTTGGGTCTGATAAATATGAACATAGTTTCATGTAATTGTATAATAATCTTATCACATCGCCTATCCAGATTCTATCTCAATGTGGGGAAAATTTTTCTTCTCGAAAAATTTCATCAATTAATGTTTTCTCTTATGTATGAATGAATGATGAAAAACATATACCATTTTCCTCAAGTTAGTTGAAATTTTATGAAAAGAATTATCTAACAAATGATTTATAGTTTTCTGTTGTGATTTACACATATAAAATATTTCATAATTATCTCTAGGTAATGATGAATGAAATATATTTATTTCATAAGTGTATAAGATATTTATTCACACATAAAAAGCATAATATACACCAAAAAAATATAGTTATAGATGAACTTAGACTATGACTATTCCGCCTAATATAATCTCATGAATACAAAAAAAGTGTCATATGATCTACATTGAAAGGGTTCTTCATCCTTATCAATGATGATAATAAACAATGATAAAATCATTTTAGACCTATAAAGGATATATACGGGGATCAAAAATAAAGAAACATCATAATTCATTTATCAAATCATTTCCCAACTCGCACTTTCTGAGAAGATACAATATTCTCAAAGGGTTGTTGTGGAAATTTTGAATAAGGTAGAATATATAATAAAAGGTTAATCATTATAGTTCAAAATTAATGATTAAATAATTTTAATATTTTGTTCACTACACTGTGTAACATAAAATAATTATACAAATAATGTGTTCTTGAATGGTGAAATTAACTCACCCGTTCCCATCCACCTAGGGAGTAAAAAGATGTATCGAGATATCCAATATCACAATTGGTAGGACAAAATAATGATTGAGATCAATGAATACACCTGAAAATTCTTGGTATGTGAGCAGGTGAATTCTGAAAGGTAATGTAAAATGCAATGATAAAACCATTACCTATACCTATATGGAATATGGGAAATATAATTGGGGATATCATAACATGTCTTACAAAGTCCCCAATATTATTTAATTCTATATAGGATATGTTTTGGCATCTTATAAATACATTAATTATCATTGGCATTTGATAATTGTTTGCGCTAGATTAAATTGAAATTAAATTCAATAGAGAACTGGTGACACTACATGGAACACCACTATCAATTGAATCCGACAGATATCTAATATTAACCTATATGTTTTGGAAATCTATCCAAAGTTCATTAAAAATTGCGTTGAACTTCAATATGTCTTACCACATATTGAATTATGTTCAATCTATGTTATATATAAAATGAATTAAAATATTATTGTTATAGTTTTAAATATTATTCAAAATAGGATGGGATAAATATATTAATTAAGTCAAGTTATCAAACAACAATAAAATTCACTCAAACATCCATATCCTTCTATAAAAATCCCATTAGAAAAGAATATTTTGAACCCTTGTATGTTAGGATATCGTCGGTTTACACAAGTTACTAGGAACTGAACAGTTCTTCAAAATTTTAGAAAGGTAAATTCTATTCAGTAACACATCAGGGCTACAAAAATTTGATAGATGTTAAATGAGGACAATTGATGAAGAGGCCCATAGTTTTTCGATGGTGAAAAAGTGTCCATATATTTATCTCCATGGAAGATAGATGGATTTGGGAATAAGTGAAATTTATTTATAATGTACATAATCCATCTTTAGATTCTCAATCATAATGAAGTTGGGGACTATCAGCAAGGACCCCTACCAACCCATTTTCATGTATATGAAACTTTCATTGTATCCCACTATAGGAAGTACATACTAGATACCCCACATTTATTTAATTCAGAGGTGGTACCATTACAAAATGTTCCATATAATAAGATGTATCTATTGAAGATATTTGAACGTAGAGATAAAGCTCCCTGAAATAAGACAAGTCAACTAGTCAAATTACAATAGAGAAAACATGTGTTTGAAGAAGAAAGATGGGATTTAGAAGAATCCATAAATATGAATTACCCACAACTATTTTAGACATAATATGTGAAACAAAAGGTTGAGGGTGAAATTTCTTACTTTCGGAAGAATGTAATAACTCTAATTTTTTAATGGAAATTTCCCTAATAATTGTGTCATATTTAATATGATTTCCTAAAGCACATTCCCTAAATGATGAAACTAGAAAAATATTATAGTGTAATTTTCAATATTAGTTTAAATGAATAAAAATATACAAAATAATTTAAAATATTAAAAATTTATATAAAATAGAATATAGGATAACTAAAATATTAAAATTCGCATATGCACAATCCATCAGTATAACTATACCCCTAAAAATGTAAAAATGCAATATAATATTAATATTTCAATATTTATCATGAAAATGAAAATATATATAATCTAGGGAGAGAAATTAATTGGATGTGGAATGGATAAGATAAGAGGTATTCAGAGAATGCCGATAACATATATAACCATTACAAATATGATTATTGGAATAGTAACTGTATCATTTGAATAGTAATTTAACCATTAGCAATTGTAACCTGATTGTTAAAATAGTATCCTCAACTGTGGATATGTGAATTAATATTTAGGTGTCGTATATAATATTGGATGATGTATTTATATCAAAGTGTATGTAAATAAATTTTATAAAAATTATAGATTTTTGTGATTGTATTAAAAAAACATAAATGTTATAATTATACATTTAATATAAATATAATTCTGTAATATATTTATTACTTACAAATAATGGGTATATAATTTATTATTAAGTTTATTTATAATAACAATATAATTTTTTGGGAACCTATATAAAATTTTATAATGTTAAATAAATTTATAATAATGTTAAAATTAATATTTTGAAAATAATTTTTTATTTTTTATTTTAAATTAAATTTATAATATATGTTTATAATTATTTTCATAAAAATGATTAATTGTTTTTTAAAAAATGATGTTGATAAATGGATATGGTAAATTTTAAATGAATATATAAAATAGTTAAAATTTTAGTGAATAGTAAAATATGATAAATTATTATATTTAACTATATAAGATAAATACATAAATCTATGAGTCCTAGACGAAGTAAATAGACAATATTTTCAACTCAAATGAAAAATTTACTATGCAAAGTCTCATAAATCAATAACTAACATATTCATTTAGCAAAATAAATAACTAACGACTGTAATATTAACAAAAACCCCTCCCATTCCATTATAAATGGATCCCCTTTCCACCACATTTCATCACACTATCAAAAAAGTTAATTATTTCCATTTTAGTAAAATTTACATACTAATAGTCTCCCCTAAATCCTAGTACTACTTTCCACACCAAAAGACCAATTCAAAGTTCCTGAAGGTGTATTTCACGACGACGATATTCAATAGGTAATATTTTTAATATACATATTTTTAATATTTTTCATATACTACCATATCCTCTACATCATCATCCCAAATTTCATGAATAATTAAATATCATATATATAATCTATTTTTATATTCCTAATGAAATATCTACCACCCATCCCATTCTCATATTTTATTATTCTAGAAACCAAACCATTTCTATACTATGTCAATTCACCACCAACATGGATTATGTGTTTTCATTTTACCTTATACCCTTCAGGGATGGTCCTGAAAATATCATCATGATCAAAAATATTATAATTATAATATTTTAAGTTACTTAATTATCGATAATGAATATGTTGACATCATTTTAAATAAAATAAATCATATTTGTGGTGGTTGGTCAAACCACTTAAATAAAATAACCATGTGATATTTAATCTTCTAGCCTCAATCATAAAAAAGGTTATTTTGAACCATTTAAAAATATGTAATTACATGAATAAAATTTAATTTATCTTCCCAATTTATACTACGATTTGAAAAAAAACATCAATAATTAACCATAAGTGATATGAACTTTAAACTATGAAAATAATTCCCCTTGAAAAACTAAATTAAATAATAAATATAATTAAAATTTAATAAAGATCATATTAAAATTATTGATAATAAAATACATATGGATATGGGTTTTAATTAATTAAATAAATAATAAAATTTTATTATCTAGGAAATTTATAAAAAACATAGAATTATTCTTGAACAAAAGGGAAGGGATCTTTCTAACGAACAAATTTTATTTAGGTTAAGACCATTATATATCATTATATAACTCTATATATATTTATGTAATGACATTAAATTATATATATAACCAATATATATACCTATAATACTCTTCCTTCCATTGATGGGGTAATAGATTCCTTAACCTCTTTTCACAAATACCTTCATTAAAATTCAAAATAGATTAAGGGGAAATTCACTATCCCTCAATCCTTTTAGGTGATGCTCTTTTAAATTAATTATTCCAAAATGAGACCCATATATTGAGACATATTATTATGTACTCCTATATGAAAATACATAACATTTAACTCCTTATTCATTTGGAATTCGTTATAAAATATCCTTTGATAATGATATAAGTAAATATTATGCAACCAATTTCATTCAATTATAAATTCATATGTTTATCCCTTAATATTGATTTGACTTTTTGGCACACATAATCACATAAATGATTTGTAATATTAACCTTTATAGATCTCTAATTAACATGGAAATTGTTTTTTCTCATGATATGTAATTTTTTGGGTGAGTGATTAGACCTAATACACGGTGAGACTCTATCCACCACGTGTTGTTATCATAACAGTTAGACTTTACTTACCCTAATGTAATGTTTTACATTTGGGATACTTATCTGGGATGGTTTTATCTCATTATTCTGTTTTCATTATTATATGATCCCATATGATTATTCATGATCATTTTTTTATGATGTTAGGGAATGCCTCGTGACACGCATGAAATGATTCTTTAACATGTTTATTCCCATTCATAGTTTCTATTCTAACCCTTTTTTTCTATGTATTCCCTAGGTTATCATATGAAGTATTAGGTTCTCAAAGGGATTTAGAAACTCGTTATTAATTTTAAAATAAATATGTAATATTTAAATTTCATGTTGATGTTCTATGTAACTATCTATCAAAAGAAAATTGGACTTTTTATCATTGGTTTCTATTTATTAGATATTTATTTCAAAAATCATGTAATAATATGTTTTTATTGATGGGGTTGCTGTTAGTTTTTCTTGATATTTATTTTTCTCAATGAAGATTTTCTTTATTTCAAACTATATTCATTAATTCATTGTATTTGTATTATCATTACACCATGCATGTAAGAGTTTATTTGAACATTCCATTTTTTAATATGTTATTATCGACCATCATGTTTTTTTATTACCATATATTATTTAACACTAATATATAGGTCATAGTATCCAAACAAACCATTATTAGACTCTCGCTGCTAGTCAACATAGTCTACCATAAAGAGAGGTACACTTGAGGCCATATGTCGCTTGGGGTTGGTTACTTATAAGTGAATTGGGTCTAAAAAATAAAAAAGTGGTATCAATGGGTTTTTAATTTATATTATTATTGTGGGATAATGGACAGTAGAATAGAAATGTTTCAGGTCATGGTAGATAGATTGTGTCTAGGAATTTACCACCCAAACATTGTTGAAATATCATGTCTCTGTGGATAATATTTATTTTCAAGGAACATGCTATTACGTTTTGTTATTATTTCATTTTATTTGATTTATTGTTATATTTTTGGTTTTGGATTAATGGTATTTTTATTTTTGGGATAGTACAATATAAGAGTGGGTGTTTCTGATTAATTTTATGCATGTACGTTTCATATTCCATGTCATGTATGTTTTGGTTCTTCATTGATTTCAAACGATTTTATATATATGGTTTATGGATGGTTATATTATCTGTCTATATCAATAAAAAATGTGCTATCCTAAATATATTTGTTGTATAATTATATATAAAAATCCTCATATAAATTTAAAAAATAATTTATACTTGAAATTATTAATAAATTAACCAAAAAAAATTTAAAACCCAAGGAAATTGGATTTATTATTAAATAATATGAGTTGTTTATTATGGATTTTAGTTATATGAGTTACCAATTAAAACATATGGAGTAGATTAATCAATAACATGGGAATAGATATCTACATAACTGAATCACTATATACATGAATTGATCCATAATGTTTAGTAATAGTAGTATATTCTTGTATAATAACTTCATTTATAATTAAAATTATTATATTATTTCTTCCTTAATATACTCAAATGATTGGTGATTGTTTCAATTAAATGGTTGTTTAATTGAAACATATATTGAATTTTACCAAAATACTATTGAAATGGTAACCCATATAACAAAATCCTTTTTTTACTTGTCCCGTGAAGTTCTAAATAAGAATATTATGTTCCTAATATGAACCCACAAAGGGTGTGTGTTCAAATATTACATATGTTAACTATGAATGTATTTCACTAAATGAAATTCCAATTGTAAATTATAGATAACTATCTAAATAATTTTATAATTACTACCAATATAACTAATCAGTTATTAGAATGAATATAGGATTGTAAGTCAATTTAATCATTACATTCCTTGGTGAATAATACCTTGGTGGTAAATTTATAATAATTGTTTAGTTATTTATTGTTTATGAAATCAAAAATTTGGAGTTTTGTATATGTTTATTATGCCACCATACTAAACTGATTCACCTAAAATTATAAAATACATCCTTGTGTTTTTTATCATTATTTATATGAGGCATTGGTTCAATAAAATTAAAATTACAACCTAATGATAATTTTCCATTATAACATGTTATTTACATTTTCTTTTATAGAGACAATTTTTTAGAACATGTGGATAAAGAATTGTTGAAAAGAAATTATAAGATTTATTTTATAGAGTAGTTTTCCACATGAATTAAATAAATTTCCATGTATTTTTATAATTTTCCCTCATAAACTACTAATTTATATTTAATTTCCTTAAGAGTTTCCAATGATTATGATAAATCAATGATGATGTGATAAACTAAATTAATAATTTAGTGGTTTTAATAGAAATTATCCTAGTCTGAGGTTTATTTAGACAGTTTCCATTAAATTTACCTATTATGGATATAAGAACAATTTCGATTCATCTCATTTAGCTTGTTCTTTAACGTTGGACCTAGATGTTATGCTGGAATTCCAAGCAATATTTTATACATTACCATAACATATGAGTCATTTTTTAGTGTAAAAATTACATTCTATCAAATATTTGGATAATCCAATTATTAATAAAAAGAATTGTTGGCCTCATTCATTTAGTCTCATGAATAATAAGTGATGTTCAAATTATATTTTGGATAGGTTGTACTTTTTTGGGTAACGAAATATTTCTTCTATTAGTATTCATTCAGTAATATGATCTTTGTTAAATATGGGAGAATCCCGAATTATTTTTTTTAAATGTAAATAATTTATTCTATAATGGTTGGAATATTGAATAAAAATGTGACAACACCATCTTTTTGATGATTTATACCACAATAATCCATACCCCAAGTTAATTTTAATTTGGAATAACCCATTTCTTGGTCGATCCATCGCATTGGATATAAAATAGTATGAATATGTTGTTCCAATTTTCATTTTAATTGAATGAATTAGGTACTCCAATTACTTTTTTGAAATATAGAGGAAGTATACATTGTCACAGATGGTAAATTTTAAATTAAGAAGTTCTGTAATGAGAAATGTGATGTTCATTGAAAATAATTTTAATCTACAAGGATATTTGAGAAATGTAATTTTGCAACACCATGTGAAACATTACTTTATGAATACTATAGAAATGCATCATGTGTTCTTGGATAAAAAATTTATAGGATTTCATTAGTGTACAATAAAATCTATGTTTGTTTCTTCATAGATATTAATAGAAAAATGAGTTATCCTAGTGTAGAGGATGATAATTAAAAAGGATGAATTGATATAACAGTGTCTATATATGTGAGAACCTTAGATATTGTTTTTTGTTTTAATGATTTAATTAATCATAACTCTAAATGATAATAACATGTTAGTATATGAACTAAGTAGTTCTAGATACTCTTATAATACACGTCTGTTAATGGATATAATTGTTGTCAATCTATGTTCAAAATAAAATATTTTATTATTTATATTTTTATGACACAATTTTTTCCTATTCATACGCCTATGATAATAACTAATGTATCGTGTTTAATTAATAATGATTCCATATATTATTTATTCAACTCTGATTTTATCACAAGACATATTCCAGGACCCATGTTTCTTGTTACATTGTTGATTTATTATTATTTTTATATATTGATTATACTATTATCATCATCCTCAGTTCAGTTGTTATCATAATTTTTTTTCCATAATATTGTCCACTAATGAGTATTTAAGAAGATTATATTATTATGATTCTATCCAAAAGGAAATATATGTAAATATAACATATATGAAATTTATAAGAGATCTAGTGTTGTTAGATTATGGAGAAAAGTTCACATGTTTGAAAAAAATAATGCTTCCATTGTAACTGGAGTTCAAATATTATAAACATTATGTTCTTGATCTTGTATAATTATTTGTGGTAAAAAATACCATGATTATACAAATGAATTATAATATATATATATATATATATATATATATATATATATATATATTTGGTCACTGTAATTGGAATCCGAGTACATTTTAGTTATTTTTTTGGAGTTTTTTTATTTTTGTGTATTAGGATTATAAAATATTAATGAAAACTCTATTTATAAATATAATATATATTTTTATGTATATTATAGAATACCAATGTATTGTTTAGGTAGATATTATGTGATTTTCTTGGAATAAAACCAATTCTATAAATATAATATGTTAATGTAGTCTCTGGTACAGATGTACCTATGGGTAATGACCATGAAATTGGGCTTTTAGTTATTAACTCAATAATAACATGGTAATTGACAAAGAGACATAATTGTGCACCTATTTTGATACTCCTAGGGTTTATTCTTGGCTTAATCACATTTTCTCAATGATTCATTATGAAGGATTCATTATGTTAAATTATTTTTTTTGGGTAATATGGGAGAAATAAAATTATAAAAAACCTTATTAATCAAAAAGTGATTCAGGAAAAAATAACATATACATATATAGTTTCAAAGAGTATCACGTTTCAAGGTTCAATTTTTTAGAATTCCTTTGTGTTATAAATATTGATTACCGATTACTAATTATTTTTTATAATGGATAATGAAATGATAACCATGTTCACAGTGAATGTGATGCACAATAAAATAAGTATCCAAACAATAAATCAAATTGTAATAGGAATGGAGTTAAAAAAATTATGAAAATTCTATCTGAGTTTACAATAAATAAAACAAAATAATTGAACTCTCAAATTCATCAATAGAGGAGTAACATATTGTTGAATCATTCACACAAAAATACCCACTATCCTTCAAGGGAATATCTAGTCTATTTATTTCATATACATGGATCATTTCAATTGAAATGAAATTTTCCATTATACAATTCACATTGTATTATATGTTCATTTTATCTTTTTTTCATTAAGAATATGAGTCTAACTAATATATAAATATCATTATGTATATGGAATGAAAGAAATGGTTTCCTCTGTGGAATGAGATGATTAAAAAATGTATTATTCAGTAAATATTTTTCTTAAACTCCAGAAAAAAATTGAGAGTGAATTCCACGATTTAAAATAAACGAAGGGGGAATCAGTGAGTATCTATGAAGAATGATACCCAAGAATCACATAGTACACCGTCAATTTTATTATTGACCACATTTTTAATAATTAATTGTATTTTTTTTTCAAAAAATTATACATTGAAATGAATTTTTAAGAGTATTTATGATATATTAATAGGTTATCCAATATTCATTTATGTTTGAAATGAAAGATGGGTAAAACATAGAATATAAATTAATGATGATGTTTCAAGGTATATCAGATTAAAATTCCCATAGAAGTGGAGAGTATTAAAAACTTAAATATAAAAAAATCAAAAGGATGAACCTAAGAACATAAAAAAAAATTGAAAAATAGAATTTTTTATTTATGGAAGGATTTACCTTAATTGGTATAATTATAAAGAAGAGAAAAAGAATTTTACAAATGATATTTTGATGAATAATTCCACACGTGTCAATTGAAAATAGATTGTGCATTATGTAAAATAGTGACCTAACAGAAGAAATAGTTAGTACAATTAACATCATCATCCATTAGAGGAAAGGGAACAAATAAAATCATATGTAATAACATATATTAATATTTTTCATGATAATGAATATTAAATGATATACAAATAAATAAAAAACAAAACGTTTCATATTTAGTTCAGGACATATCATCATGACTATGTAATAAAAACATTAATATTGAGATATCAAGTTATAAATCAAATAATTCATTTTTATGGAAATTACATCCCTTATTTATAATATTTATCTAAAATATTTTTACGGGAATATTCTTCCAAAAAATCATATTACCCTAAATTTACCAAATATGATGTTATTTTTAAAATTGATTATCTATCTTTATATAATCTCCATAGAAACAATATAGATAAATCATATTTCCTATTTGAAGAAATATATGATCACATACCAATACATGGTTGATAAGGAACTATCATAGAAAATATATTCTATTATGTAGGACATAATACATATAATTACATGTATACATCTTGGTTCATTTTAAAAATCCTTAATATTTTGAACTATCTATTATGAATAAATAGAAGTGTTTCGTCATCCTACTAATGGTATTATGGTTAATACATATTAATAAAGTAAATTATTAGGCATATATATCTTAAAAAGCATCCTTAATTAAATAATTAGTAAATGATAAGTAAAATTATGTGGATCAAATTTATTAGTGGTGGATGTGAAACCACTTGAATTTGTAATATATATTTCCATATAAATAGTATGTTTGATAGAATTATCCATATACAACACCAAACTAAAATGAGCCACATCATAAAAAATTAATATTATTTTTAAAATTAATGAATAATAAATCTTAGAGTATATAAATTTTTTTAGTCAATTTGATATTCACTCCAAATAGGATTAAGAAGACCTATTTTTTTTAAAAGTGTTCTTTCAAATATAAACATTTTAAAAAATAGATTTTATTTTCATAATGATGATAAATTTATATATTTTAGAAATTGAAATTTTCAAAATTAGATCCATTTATTAATTAAGTGTCTAAAAATTAAATGAATAAAAAATTTTGGTAAATAGTTTTGATATTAATGTATTTTAAGTGTTTAATAGAAATTATAATTTTTTCAAAAATCGAATGTTTTTTGACATTATCAATATATGGGAATGGCCAAAATGTTTCTAAAAAATTTAATGTTCTATTGATTTATTTCATAAGTAATACCATTTATTATAAAATTTCGTTTTAAACTAAAAAACGTGTTTTCAGTATTTTTGAACATAAGTTAAATTTTATTTAAAATTATAAATATTATAAATATTATATTTTAATTAAAAAAATTTAATGGAAATATTAAATTATGATTTTAATTGGGATATAAATAAATAATATTACTTTTATAATAAAAAAATTATATCGTGAAATACAATGATATTAATTAATTTGTAATTTAGATAAATTTATATATTAAAATGTTATTTTGATAAAGGTTATTAAGATCTAATATTGAGAATTCATTTTATAAAAATTTCATTTTTTTTATTTTATATTAATTGAATACTTAACAAAAAGTACTCATTTTATATTATATATGAAATTTTATTATTAAGCATAAAGTTATTATACAAATATAAATTCTAGTTACTATAGGAAAACAATTATTTTGGAAATATTGTTGAATTTTTTATCATTTATTATTATTAGGAATTCAAGGTTTATATTTTATATTAATAGTCTTATATGGTATTTGGTAATATATAAAAAATAATTAAAATAATAATAATTGATGATCTATGTTATATAAAAATAAAAATATTTACTGACTTATAAGACCTTTTTAGTAAAAATTTGTTTTCAAGAAAATATATGATTTAATGTAAAATTGAATTTTTTTATGTTTAAAATCATAGTTAGATTAAATTTTTAATAAAATCAGATTTGGAAGGTTGATTTTATAGGAATGGAATACTATTTTTTTATTAGAAATGTAATTACTATGGTTACATTTTAATCAATATTTATATGTGTAAAAATTGGTAATCTAATGTGTCTTAAATTTAGATAAATCATGTTGATACCTTGATCTTATATAATTCCTTTTATTGGGATTAAATTCAAAACTATAGGGCTTTGTAACATTTACCCATAAAATTCACCATGCTCTCATGAAATTTAATTCTTAACCCATATGTAACATTATAATCAAATGATTTGTCCCCATTTTCAACATTAAAAAGAGGTTACGTCCACCGATTTCATGCCACAAGCCTATGTAAAAATTAATTTTAACATATTCCCAATTTACTTATACTAGGGCCTTATACATCTTCTCATGCACATAGGATCAACAATGTTAATCAATCCTTCATTTTGAATAGATATCTCTAGAGATGTTTTGAATTGCTAATATAAGTACAAATTACACTATTATATCATTTTTATCCTTCTCATAAACCCTCATCCAAACCATTATAATGATATTTTTAAAATGAAATTATTATGAATAATATTATCAATTTTTATTATATATATATATGGTATAATATTTATCCATTCCCCTCTCATTCAATTGAAAAAATGAAAATGTTATTATGGTTTGTGTGCAGGATACCGCCTCCATGAACGAAATGTTTTTCATTTAAACTCCACCATTAATGGATTTTTTGAGATACGGTTTTCATAAATATATATCTTACTTGTGTCTTTAGGTATATTCTATAAATATTTATTTGTAATTTTATAATCTGTATTAGCATAAAGTGAACATTAAAAAACTAACCATGAAAAAATAACTTAGTAAGAGGAAAAGTTAATTATTTATAAGGTTCCATGACTTTTTCATTTATTATAATCTTATAAATAATCATAGTTAATATTAGACTCATTAATAACATCAATACAATTCCATTATAATTTTTTGATAAGGATAATATGATAAATCAATATCTTCCACCACCGCACAAAAATAATGTTTGTAGCATTTTATTGATTGGTTATTATTATAAAATACATGAAAAATGATAATAATTAATAAAATATAAATTTATAAACATAATATTAAATATTAGAATGTAAATAATTATTTTCTTCTAGAATGGTAGTATACAGATTTTACTAATTATTTATGTTTCTATCATTTATTTCATAAAAAACACATAAGAACACTCATTGTCCATTTATTCTAAAGGAAACATAACTAAAACACTCCTAAAATAGTATATATGATTATCAAATATTAAAAAACATGCATTTAATTTCATTTAATGATCAATTAATGATGAAATATTTTACAATAATGAATTAAAAAACTACTATTTGGAAATTAGTTAAACCAATCCAGATAAATGACAATATTTAATGAATAATAGATAAAAAATTACAAATATAAATGATGATAACAATTATAAATGATATTTTTAAATGGTTATAGAAACAAATAATTTCTGTAAAATGGTTATTAATATGGTTATTATTTTTATACATTAGTTTATAGTGCAATCAACTTTGATGTAATTCAAGGTAAGCGTTTTTATATTAATATTTTACCTCCTAAGACACATTTTATATTATATACCATGTTTTAATTATAATTATATATCTATTAACACCTTAATATTATATATCAGGATTTTATTATATTTCATGACAGTAATTTCTCAATTTTTTGTTCTTTTTTCATGGGGGTTGGAATCAAAAACTAAAAAAATATAATTATTTTACTGAATAAATATATGTTACAATTTTTCTGGGTTTTTATTTCAAAAAATATTCAGGTTTTCATTAGTTCTAACATTAACCTATTTCATATTTTATATCCTATTTTTATCTAGTGAAATTAATTCTCATCAAAATTAAACTATTATTTGAAGAAATGTATTTGAAAATTAAAGGATAACATTTCTTAAAATTACTCACATTCTTGATAATGAATCTTATCGTACATTCGCATGTTTAAAATATCAAACACATGTTCACAATGATTATAAAAGTATGCATTAAATAATATATTCATCTTGTTTTCCATTATGCAATGTATGGAATAAATTTATTTTAATGTATCTCCAATTTTGTTCTTTCAAAAACACTTTAAAAACACAATAATGGAAATTTATTAATTATTTATCACTCCATACATATTATCATGAATTAGTTGCTTTTCAATGATAATTTATATTGATCATTTTAAGTTATTTTTCTTAACATCCTTCTCCTTCCTATAATTTGTTTTTGGAATGTAATATTTATTTTATCCATTTAATCAACATTAAAAAGGTATTGTGGAATTTTATTTATTTCACATCAATTTTATCTAGTGTTTATATAACACAATGTGATGTTTTAATCTTCTAATATTTCTTATTATGATATTATTCCCGTAGAAAAATAAGATTTTTTATTTCATATTATTTCTTATGTTCATATTATGTTGGGTTTTTGATAAATTTATCAAAACAATTCATTTACCATGGGTTCATTATGGTATGATGATTCATTTATAGTGGAAATAATTTGTATAGATGTTGTATAGAGGTATCTTATATCGACCACCAATTCCTTGGTTAGGGTTTTATATCTCATGAGATAGTTAACTTTGTGTGTGGTTATAATTATGGGTTAACTAATCTTACAAGGTTTTATATGGGAATAATTGTAGTTTAGTGATGATTAAATGGTTGTGGGTGGATATAAGTGTGGTGTAACTATGATCATAAGGTTATATATTGTATTATTATGGTTAAACTATGCTAAAAATTATTTTCATGAGTATAATTGTTTCTTTACAATGGATTCATGGTTATTTTTGGTATAATTACAATTAGTCTAGGCTCAAAAAAACTTCATGAGTATAATTGCATATTTTCTATAATTACAATTTTATATAATGATATAATTATTGTTAATATATTTTTAAATGATATATTTTATTTTTAATATAGTTATAGAAAACATTTATGTATATTCATATACCTATGTAATGTTCTCATCGATGATTTTTATTGGATATTACTTTTACACTTTTTTTATTCTTGTATATTTTTAGGATAATATGTAAACCATGAAATAAGATTGATGTTATATTATTTAATAGATATTATTTATTTTTGAGTTTTTATTATACCCATTTCCTCATATTACTATCACAATTTATATTAGAATATTATCGATTACGTTTACCCATACGAAGCATATATGCTCATCCCATAGTTATAATATTTATGATTATATATTCTTATAAATTCAAATATTTTTATAATGTTACAATCATATAAGATGGGAATATTTAATAAATTCATTGGAGTAAACATTATTAAATAAATGAAAAAATGTGGATCCTTAAAAAATTAAAATAAATTAACTAACAGTTTTTTGGATTTTAATATATTATATACCCATAAATAATAATCAAGTACTATAATTGTTGAATCCATGAATGTAAAGGAATCAAAATGTAAAATACTAAGGTATTAATTTATAAAATAAAGAACTAGTATCTGGTATATAATAAATAATAAATTAATGGTATAGTGTAATCCAAATGATAATAAGTTTCATATTTATATGAATAATTAACAGGAAAATGGTACACATGGATATCATATTCCATCAAACTACGAATTAGTCTATGGTATGTGTTTACAATCTCAATTTCATTTTATTTTGATATCTATTTTATTCATTACAATTTTTATTTTATATAGCCTATATTCCTCACATGAATGTATTTAATTATTTTTTACTATATATTTTACTTCCTTTTATAATCATTTGATGATTCCCTTTAGAAGTTTTTGATTGAGATGTTACCAATGTTTCAAGGGTATATTAGTATCAAATTTCTTTCTTTGGGACATTATTAGAATTTTTATCCTCTTCCCATTTTATGGATGATATTCCACATTGATAAAATAAAATATCATGATTAACTATTTAATCAAGGAATTTAAATTTTCAATTTATATCATTCTATAAAAATGGTTTTTAATTTAAAACACTAAAGGATTTTATATAAATAAATTTCATTAAATGTTTTTCAACGATTTCCACTAAGATTTTCTCTACGATATATATACTTTTTATACAATAATAAAAGTTCTTCTATTACTATAAATCACTTTTCATACTTATTATAAAAAATAATTTTTTTTCAGGATAATATTATCTTAATAAATATTTCAACTTCATTTTTATCGATTAATTTTAATATTCATTAATAAAATTTAAAAAAAGATTTTTAACTTTTAAAGGCTATATAAACTCATCAACTATTATGAGAATTCATTATTATTATGAATCGTTTCTCATTGTCTGTTTTTTTAATGAGTAATATTTTCATTTTTTAATGTGATTTTTTACTATAGATAATAATATTTTAGAGGAATAAATAAATATATATCATTAAAAATTCATATATTTTTATCTTTCACTACATATTTAATATCACTAAAATCATTTTAATCATGTTATAAATATACAAATTATTTTAAATTGATGTTATTAATTCACTATATTATTTATTATTATGAAATTACTATTTTTTAGGAATAAATATTATATTGATTTTTGGAGAATTGTACTGCACTACACATGTTTTAATGCTCACAAATATTTTTTGGAGACTGTTGGATTCCTCATGTTTTAATGCTCACAAATCATGATTTACACTGTTATAACTAAGGTTTATAAACTCCCAAAAGATAATGTTATGAATCTCAAAAATAGTATTTTAATCTTATGAAATATTTTTAATCATGTTTAATTATGTTTTATTTTGATTATGTTTAATCATAATCCAGTCTATAAATATTGTTTCTTAAGACATCATATCTATGATTGAATAAGTCTTTGAAACCGTAAGCTTGCTAGCGGTTCTAGATTTACTCTAGGTCTGTGTAACAGTAAGCATGTTACTGGTTCCATATTTTCAAAATGACTATGACATCATAAGATTTCTACCAATTCCAAAATTTTACAATGTCAGTGACATCGTTAGTTTTTTACCGATTCCATATTTTAACAATATCTGTCAAACTATAAGCTTGCTACTGGTTCCAGATTTTCACTATGTCTGTCAAACAATAAGTCTGCTTCTGGTTCTAGATTTTCACAATGTTTGTGACACCATAATATTGCTACCAGTTTCATATTTTCACTTGGTATGTTATATCATAATCGTGATAACAGTTCCCGATTTTCACAAAATATGTGACCCCGTATGCTTGTTATAAATTCTATAATTCACAAAATACTATACACTGTAACCATTCTATCGGTCCACTAATTTTCAAAGGGCCACACGCCGTAACTTTTTTGCTAGTTCTAGATCCCACCATAATTATGGAATAGTGAATTTCTCATCCTAACTGTGGCACCATGTTTGTCTCACCGCAATTATGAAAACATTCCATACTTAACCATTTTTTGGTATCTTCGAATTAAATTTATAAGTTGTTTCTTACAGTCATATTTGAGTAATTTCATAAAAATGATATAACTAATGATCTCTTGTAGTCTTATTTGTAGACAGTATGATGTACGAGGTGTAGAGATCATTCACCTTGTTGGATCTAACAAAAATTATCTAAAAAATGCATGGACTCGAGAAAAAAATTTAGAAGATGAATGCTTTGAAAAAATAATAACACACAAACTTGCAAGAATACCCCAATGGAAGATCTATTAATTCCTGTTAGTTATAAATAATGAAGAACCTACTATGAAGCATCTCAAAAACATCCTCACAGAATCTCAAATAATAATAATAACAACTCACTACATTAAAAACCATTACACTCAACTCATGACACTTTTTTTTCAGAAGAGGAGTGGGACATTACATTTGGTGAATTTAAAGAGACCTCAGTTACATTTCACAACACACATGTCTTTCTAAAATCTATCTCATTTCATTTTTCTCTATTGTGTACAATTTTATTACTCTTTGATTAGTGTGTGTATCTATTGTAAAAAACACCCTATCTCCCACACTGAAATGGAGGATACAAGATATCCTCACTCAAATATCTTTTTACGCATTGTTTTTGGTCATGAAGAACTATGTAACAGGTCATGTGTTACATCTATTCTAATTTTTCCATATAAAATAATGGTAAAGGTATTGTGACCTGTAGAGTCTATTTTACTATTTTTTACCTCAATCAAAGGTGTGTATCAATGCTTTTTTATATATTTCATGGTGGTTGGAGATCACTAAGTGTAGTGGATTAGGGCTCGACATGAGACTAAACGACTTGTTTTATCCAATGTGTCTTTCAATTTACCCTTTCTATATTTCAACTCATATATTAGAAAACTATATTTTACATTTATAGTTTATCTTAGATATTAGTTTTAAATTTTATTCCTTATTAGATTAGATTCAAAAGTTTTATCAATAAATCATATTATTCTAATTGATAATTAATCAATCTTATGAGAAACTATATGAATAGTCATGATATTATATTTTTAATACCATGGTAAACTGTTCGGATTTATTTCAATTGGGTTAATGTTTTAAATAATCATTTTAGCAAAAACAATTATAGGAACTCATTTCACAACCTGCTTAAGTGTCTACTCCGACAAACATTTTGTATCAATTTTTTTTTCAAGTTGTTGTTTTTAAAATTGAATATCAGTTTTAAAATGTGTTTTAACTAGTATTTTAGTTGTTTGTTAATGATATTTAAATTCTAGTTAGTTTTAAATTTAGAGTTCATTAAAATCTTATTCATTTATCATTGATAATATATTAGAAGGTTTTGCTACCAAAATACCTCCATTATTTATTGTAACAAATTATGAAAACAAGAAAAATAAATTGAAAATGCACCTCAAAAGTATGGGTTTTGAGATTTGGACTTCAATTATATATGAATATAAGCTTCATGTTACTTCTATGAATACATGGAATGACCAAACTAAGTCTTCTTATAAAAATAATTTCATATAAATGTATTCCATATACTCTTTTTTTGGAAATGAAAATTCTAATAGAACATATGCATTTAAAAAAACCCATGAAATTTGGGACACTTTCTCTATTTCACTTTAAGGAACCTATAGTGATATTTAAATTAGACTTAACACATATACTATTAAATATGTTATATTTAAACTATAGACTGATGAGAATATTTTTGATATGTATATCAGGTTTAATGAAATTGTGAAAAGTATGATCTCTCTGGGAATGGATGGTATAGGAAAGTAAAAAATAAAGAGAATACTAAGATACTTACAAGGTATATGGAGAGGTACTTATGTATCAATTATAGAATCTTGTGAAATCAACATGTATCCAATAAAAGATTTGATAGTTAAGATGATGATTTATAAGGAAAAACTAAAAGTAATCATTGAAGAGGATGGTGTGCCAAAATAAAAATCAATTAATTTAAAATATATTCCCTCCATGAATATGTACAAAGATCAAGATAATTGTGGAAGTTCAAATTATGGAAAATCATCAAAAAATAGTGATAAAGATATGCCTCAAATATCCATATGGTTTAATAACAAGTAAGGAAAGAGGAAATTATTTATAAATCCCATATACAAATGTAAATATGAACATAAGGCCCAATGGAAAAAGGATTGGAAAAGAGGTGATAAATCAAATGAAATCATCTTCTATGAGTGAAAAAGGAAAGGAAATGTAATGGATTACTATCCCAAGATAAATTAAATGAAGAAGTATGATGATAAAGACAAAAATTATAAAAATGAAATAAATGAAACATGGAGTGATTTTGAGGACATCTCATGTGACTTAGAGTCCTCACATGATTAAAAGGACAACAAAACCATTATGTGTTTTATGAAAAAAAAACATCTGGGGTAACCCTTGAGTCTTCGGTACAAAATTATTATATTTTCTGGAGTTGAATCTGATTCATAAAATTTGACCAATGATGAATTTTTTGAGTGTTATAGAATGCTTGAGGACACATGAAATTAATTAAAATATAAACATAATACTTTGAAGAAACATTTTTCTCTTACTTGAATGGTTATACCTGAGTTTACAATAGAAAATGAGAAAGATTTTCATTTACATAAAGTGAAAAATGATTTTAAATTATCTAATAAGAAATGAGAAATAGAATTAGAAAAATGTAACAATATAAAGAATACTCTATCAAAAATTATTGGTAAAATAGTATCTCTTATATACACAATTATTATATGATATAAACCAAAAAAAATAAAACATTACCGTAAAAGCTATAAAAACTATTTTTTTTCCTGAAACTGATAAATATGCATCATGTTCTAGTACTCGAAACTATTTTACTGCTTCTATTTTCTTAAGTTTGAATATTGTTTATTTTTAAAATCCATTAAAATTTATTTATATAAAAATCATGAAGAATGTATTTGTTCCCAAATATCTCATTACTAATGTTACTAGACTCAAACAAATCTAGGTACCAAAATCATATTTCTCTTAATTCATTTGTGGGAAATCAGTTTGAAGACCTCATATAGATGTTTATGGAACATGGACTGTGGATGTTAAAGATACATAATTGGATATTTCTCATGCATCAGGATCATTATAAATATTGATGGTGGTCATGTCACCTTTAGTGACAATGAAAAATGTAAACTTACTGGCCTCCTCCAGATTAGTATCTCTAACTAGGTTTTAATTTCTTAAGTAATTTATTATGAATTTAAATATAATATTCATAGTATTTAACAATTATTTGATTATGTGTTTCATATGAAATTTGATAATGATGTATAAAAAGTTTTAATTTCCAAAAATGATTTAGTATTTTGTAGTTTTAGAAATGAAAATATTTATGTTGTTAACATTGATTATTTTGTATCCCAAAATGATTATTATTTTAGTTCCTTTCATATAGATTCTTGGCTCTGGCATAGATTACGTGGACACTAAAATATACAATCCCATAGATAATTTACTAGAGATGGTTTATTCAAGGATCATCCCAAACATGAGTTTCCAAATGACAAAGTCTGTAATCTTTGTCAAAAGGTAAACGAGAAAAAAAAATATTCCAAACCAAAGAAAAAAGATTAAACTTCCCAACCTTTATATTTGGTTCACATGGTCATGTTGTGACCATATAGATTTTCATGTCTTAATGGGAAGCACAATTTCTATGTTCTCACAGATGACTATTCTAGAAATACTTGGTCCTTTTTCATAACTCACAAAAGTGAATATTTCTATAAATTTATCAACTATTCCAGAATATTAGAGAACCTAAGTTGTCTTAGATTTATATCCATAATAATTTACGATGGGTATGAGTTTGAAAACAAAGAGATCAAATTTTGTTTCTCCAAAAAATGGCTAGATTCATAACTTCTCTACCCTAAGGACACATTAACAAAATGGTGTTTTAAAAATAATAAAGAGAACCTTAGAAGAAATATCTAGAACAATGATCAATTAATATGATATTAGTATATAAATTTGATATGATCTTGTCAACACATAATGCTATAAACTCAATAGATTCTTAATTATACCTATCCATAAAATAAGTCGTTATTAGTTGTGGAACTGCAGAAAACCCAAGTTTAATTACTTCAATGTTTGTGGTCTCATATTCTTTATTCATAAAACTAAGGCTAATATGGAAACATTTTACTCCAATAGAGATGATGGAATTTTTATAGGTTATTTAATTTCTAGTAATTCATATAGAGTCTTCATTTTGAGAATTAGTTGTGTCTGATGAATCTGTACATGTCATGTTTGATGAGATAGATTCATATGAGCTCATGACCTCTCTAGAGAATTGTGAGGATAATATGTCAAATATGGACATCATTGGTAAATCTTCTGTCCATCCTATTATGGATTTTCATAAAACATCTAGTTCTATAAATTCTCTAGATTCAAGACATGATTATCCCGAACCTGATAAAGAACCTGAAGTAACTAGTTAATCTTTTTTATAATCTGATACAACCCATAAGAACCATACTTTTGTTTATGTTATTAGAGATTTATATAAAGAGATACAAATTAGAAATTATCTATGAAATCAGGTTGACCAACAAGTATTTTTGTCATAGCTTGAACCAAAGAACATCAATGAGGAAATTAAGGATAAATTTTGGGTAGTGGCTATACAAGAAAAATTAAATCAGTTTGAAATAAATAAAATCTAGAATCTTTTAGATAGGCCCCAATACATTGTTACCATAGGCATTAAATTTGTGTCTAGAAATAAATTTTATGAATCTATTACCATAGTAGGAAACAAATATAGATTAGTTAAATAATGTTGTAGTCAAGAATATTAGATATATTAGAAGAACAATTTTCACCAGTGGATAGTGTAAACTCTCGGAAATTCCATGAATTTTTTTTCTTAAATACATGGGATTTTTATAAGTCCGTGATTTTTTACAATGCTTGATTTCGAGTCCAGGTGTGCCCGAAATCATTTTCTGAAGTTTTTTTTGCATATGATTAGTGAACGTACGAGTGGGTTTTTATAACATTTGAACAGGCACTCGGAACTCAAATCTGATGGAACCATTTTACTCACAACACCAGTATTCTCTTAAGAATACATTCACCTCGATGGTGGTTGGTTGAGAATAAAAGTTAGTTTTTGGATTTTTATAAAAACAATAATAAAATAAAGTGTACAAAACTTTATTTCTGAGCCACCATGAGTGTGAGTGGTTGTTTGTTAAAACCTCCACTTGGGAGTTGGTGGTGGGACTGCTACACCCTAACCTCCCATGAGAGGTTATGGTGGTGGGGCCCACCTGAACATAACCTCCTGTGAGAGGTTACGTCAAAGGGACCACACGAGACTAAAACCCCATAATTAATGGTAGGGTGTAAAATCTCTCAACTCCCCTTATTAATGAGAGGGAAGTCCCTTGACCTCCTCTACCATTAATTGGTGCCACCTCTCCATTTTAATTAATTATGCCAACACTTGTAATTTATTAAGGGGAGCCTTCTAATTTATTCCTCCATTTTGAAATTGTAATGCTAATTAAATTATAGATAACTTATATTATTTTTGGCTTGTAAATTCTCATTTGGTGGGAGCTTGAGAGGAGATCTTGGTAGAAAAGAAGTTCTCCCAAAGAAAAACGAAGAACGCGAAGAATGCCGACAACAACCCTCTTCGACTTCCACTGTTGGATTATACCGACGTGGAGTGTCTTCCACGGCCGACGCAGCTCGGGGTTGGGAATGCATGATGAACGTGGCGAATGACGCAATTCATCGTCTTCTTTCCACAACATCATCAAAGAATGACGAACATCGATCGACGAATCAAAGGTAGGGTTTTAGTTTCTTTTAAGGGTCATGTTATTCATTCATTTAAAAATGAAGAATGATGATGTTTATCTTTAACGGGTGGAATATTGTGCGTCATTACTGAGAAACACTAGTTACCACCCTAAATGCGGAAGGTGCGGGCCAAACCCACATGTCCAGACCCCTCCGCCAAACTTGTTTTGATTGAACATCGTCTTTGCGATGAATCAAGTGGCAAAAAAGGCGGCAATGACAAAGGGTGTGCTACCCGCGGCCTCCGCGAATCGCGCAGCCCCCACGGCGCAATGGTGCTCCCGAACAAACACCCTCGGTCACGCAGTGTCCGACCCACCTACCTGCAGCCTCCTGACGCCTTGCCCGGTGTGGGCCCTGCCTGATCCCACGGCATGCCCGGCAGGCTGCTCGGCTCCCCTGCGCACTGCACGCGCCCTCTCTCACTGGAGGGAACTCCCGGTGTCTTGCTGCGCCCTAACCGGTGCCCCTGAGGTTTCTCGGATTCCTCATGGTCACCCAACCAAGCTGGTGTCCCGGCCCCCTCGTGGTGCACTGGTCGAAACGGCCAGCGGCGCCATTTGGGCCGAGCCGTGTCGGGCCGCGCCCTCACAATGCTCCGGTCCGAACTTTCCCCGAGCCAGGGCCGGGCCCAGTGGACCAGGCCAAAACATAGCAGGCTGACCCATCCAACATGTGAGGTAAGACCCAGCGAGTATGACTGAGTTGACCCAAACGTGGTTGGCCCAGACTTGGTTGGGCCAAGTCGGTCCGACCGAGTCGGACCAGACCCATGCCCATTACTGACCCATTACATTCTTTTGCCATATCATTGGCACCAGACGCCCATTTGACAATCCGTCTGCAGAAATCGTATTCTTGGAGCATAACCATACCTTTGAGTATATCCCACTAGAGTTTGTGGGATAGTTGATTTACGGCCAGGTTGGATCATACACGAATCCAACCAGGCCCCTGGGACTAAAAGTCAAACAATTAACAGACCGAGCGTCCGATTGACGTTCCATCTGTTGCGTTGAGACCCATATGACGTGGCAGAACATAAAGATACTTATTCATGGAATTTCACGACCGTTAGAGTATTTCCCAGTAGCTCATGCATTGTATCCTTCAACTGCTGAGCAGACAGAGTCTGGAGACCTAGTAGCTGGCCGACCTGACGACTGCTTGACTGATTCGAATGGGAGTGATTCGACTAGCGTAGTGGGAGCACCTGGTAGTTGGAGGTAGACCCACGATGGAGGAGCACCTCATAGTTGGTAGAATACCGGTTGTACTCTACAGGAGGAGTACCTCTGCAGTCTATTAGGGGGAGTTCTTGGTAGTTGGCGGCAGACCCACAGTGGAGGAGAGCCTGGTAGTGGCAGCATACCCACGGAACCCGACAGGAGGATTACCTCAGCAGTCCAAGGTTGGTGAGAAGCGCCTCGGTGTCGCGACATGACCACTATAATAGACAGAGGAGGAGTTCTCCAGCATTCGTGGTTTCTATAAATTAAAATCCTAGTTTGAGCTAAATTAATGACTTTTGTTTTTTCCTTAGGATTGAGATGGGTTACTAGATAACTTAGGTATATATATGAGAATATACCTATGTAATGGTTTCCAGTTGATTTCATACATTGTGGTTTATCCTTGTTTTATTTTGTGAGACCTTGACGGTATTGGGGTCCCTAATGAGTATCGTTATACTCACCCCTACACGGGCTATGCGTGCACCTCGATGTGTTGGTTGCAGATGACATAAATCCATGATTGAGGCAGAGAGTAGTAGGACTGGATGGTACCTGGAGGTGGACCACTCGGTGTGACGGTACACGGAGGATACGGACAGATGTGGAGTGCTGAGGAGGCCATATGTACCTACCCTTTAGGTATGAACCTTGGAGGATGACCCAAAAGCTGCTTTACTTTTCATCAGTTGTACAGGATTTCACTCGTATCTGTATATTCTTATTGGGCATGTATTTCCGGCCCCTTTTTACTTTACATCACTTCTTTTGTATACAGTTTTACGTAGTGTTTTTCTTCCATTTGTGTACTCTATTGTGTTTTTTTACAGTTATAAAGGAAATGCCTTCCCTGTTTAGGGATTTACGCCTTTGGTTCTAGTCTCCCAACCCTTGGCCTATAGAATGTGAGCTTGGGGTAGTCACGATACGGGCCCCAGGGGACAGGTCGTGACAAATTGGTATCAGAGGAGTCAGTTCTACCACAGAACATAGAACTCTGATCATTATTTTCATTGAAGAAATAGTGATAAGGGTATTATGTGTGGGTTTCAATTCAGGGAGTCCAGTGTTGGTGTGTGCGACTGAAATATCCATACACCAGGTCAGTGACTTTTGATTTCTAACTTAGTGCACGAAAACACTGATTGCGTGTATGTTTTCAAAATTTTCATTAACTCAGATCAACTAGGTCAGGTCACCGGGTCTAATATTTTGAGAATATCGCATCTATTTCTATCATGATGCCTCCTCACAGACAACCTATTAGAGCCCCAAGAATCATACGCACTGACATCCCAACGAGCGACAAGGCCTCAGTGTAGGTCCATTTACAAGCGAAGTCACCAGTGGTACTACTCCCCATTGGGCCACTGATTCCACCAGCCCCAGCAGCAGATGATGTATGCTGCTTGACCGTGTTACATGAGTTCCAGCACCAGAGGTCACCCAGGTTCAGGATAAAGATGGACCCACAGGCAGCTGAGGATTGGCTGGAGGCTGTGGTGAGAGTCTTCAGACTGGTAGGGACACCAGCCGAATTCATGGTGATCCTTGCTTCCAGCCTCTTATAGGAATCACCATAAGGATGGTGGAGCCTGATGCATCAGGTGCATGATGAAGAGACTCTACTCTGCGCAGAATTCAAGTGCTTGTTTCAGGTGGAGTTTGACCCAGCCACACGTCGATTGATGCAGAGAAAGGAGCTACTGTATCTACAACAGGGTATCATGAATGTAGCATATTACTCAACAAGGTTCACCAACCTCTCGTGCTACTCCATGTATATGGTACGATACCCATTCTTCAGAGCCCGGATCTTCGATCAAGGACTCAGGTGAGAGATCAGATCTCCGATGATCTCACTCAGCATCCTGATGCAGGTGGGGGTGCTATAGAGATCCCGCCTAGTGGAGAGTTTCCTTGCAAAGAAGTCCCCATCAGCGAGACCCACCACTAGCTGACACACAGCGGAGTCTTCTACAGCTGGCAGTAGACATATGTTGCAGAGGTCCAAGAAGACCAGACCTACAGGTGGCGAACCACATGATTGAGGATCAGTTGTGCGGGGAACCCAAAGTGGAGACAGAGCCAGACATGCCAAGAGCGGAAAATGTTACTCATGCGGCGGGAATGGTCACATGACTCAGGACTTTCCGACCCGACGTTATGATGTTCAGCAGACAGTTGTGGGACCACTAAGGCAAAGGCTGAGGTTCGAACGAGGCGGTCCGTAAAGAGGAGGCAGGCGTGGTAGAGGAGCTGGATGTGAATATGGTGCTGGATGACATTACGAGGTGTTACCACCACCACCACCCAGAGGTCCACCCCGACCACATGGAGAAGGTGGACAGGGGAGAGATCAGCTACAAGAAGATGAGGCTTACAATCACGATGTTCCTTAGATGATACAAGGTACTATCTATGTCTTTTCCACCTTAGATATAGTTTTTATTCACATAGGTTCCAGACACTCTTTTATTTACACATACCTCGTTCAAAGCTCGGATATTACTAAGGAGCTATTAGTACTATCCTTATAGGTAGAGACTCCTATGGGAGATGATTCGACGATTACGCACTGGTTCCGGTAGTGCGATCTTACTCTATGAGGAGATAGCATCGGCTGGGATCTCTTAGTAATGGTGTCGAGGCCTTACGACATCATCTAGGGTATGGACTGGTTATCTACAGTCAATGCTCAGATTGACTATATTAGGTGAAAGGTGTGGTGTGTCTGCTCGGATGGGACCATGATTACCATCACTAGTGATAAGGTATCCTTTGCATCATAGGATGTACTTACTCAGAAGAGGGTGAAGCCGATCACTCACCAGTTGGCTTGCATTACCCTTGGATCAATAGATGTAGAGAGTCCGACTTATCCTATAGTGGCGGACCAGTACACGAATTTTTTCCCTGATGATGTTCAATGACTACCTCCTCTCGGAGGGGTGGAATTTTATATTTACATGTACCCTAGGACGGCACCGATATCTACTCCAGTATATCGGATGGCTCCCAATGAGATTTATGAGCTGCAGGTACAGCTAGAGGACTTTCAAATAAAGGGATTCATCCAGCCCAGTGTTTCCCCCTAGGAAGCCCCTATTCTATTCTCCAAGAAGGTGGATGGGAGATTGAGGCTCTGTGTTGACCACCATCACTTGAACCAGGTGACCGTGAAGAACATGTACCCACTCTCAAGAATTGGTGACCTCTTTGATCAGCTGATGGGAGCCCAATGGTTCTCGAATATGGGCCTCAGATCAGGCTATCACCAACATAGAGTTCAAGATGAGGATGTGAAGAAGACGAACTTCAGGTGTCGTGACGACCACTACAAGTTATTGTTTATGCCTTTCAGTGTATCCAATGCTCAAACAGTGTTCATGAGTCTAATGAACAAGATATTCCATCCTTACCTTAATCACTTTGTCTTAGTCTTCATAGATGACATTTTGATCTAATTGACTACTGAGGAGGAGCATGCCTACCATTTTCATGTAGTACTGGTCACACTCTGGGAGCACCAGCTTTATGGTATTCTCTCGAAGTTCCATTTTTGGATTTGAGAGGTTCAATTCTTGGGACATGTCATCTTGGAGGATAGATTTTCAGTAGATCCAGTGAAGATAGAGGTTGTACTTGCTTGGGAGCCACTAAGGAGTGTGACAGAGGTACGAAGTTTCTTGGGTTTGGCTGGATTCTAACAGAGGTTCGTTCTAGACTTATCCAGAGTTGCAGAACCATTATAACCTTTGATGAAGAAGGGGAAACCCTTTATGTGGTCAAGGAGATGCCAGTAGAGCTTTCAAGAGCTTAGACAGAGGATGACTCGTGCTGATATCTGGAGACTTCCAGAACATGGCTTAGTGTACGTAGTTTACTGCGACACATCAGGGACCAGAATCAGGTGTGTCTTGATGCAGTAGCGAGTAGTGATTGATTATGGTTCTCGGTAGTTGAGACAGAATGAGCAGATCTACGATACCCATGTCCTGGAGTTAGCAGCAGTGGTCTTCGCCTTGAAGATGTGGTGGAACTATCTTATGCGCGAACGTTTTACCGAGTACTCTGATCACAAGAGTCTCATGTATATCTTCTCTCCGAATGACCTGAACCTGAGACAACAATATTGTCTTGAGTTCCTCCAGGACTATGAATTCGACATAGTATATACTCCTGGGAAGGGGAATGTTGTTGTAGATGCACTCCGAAAAAGGACTGGTATATATCTACTGGGAGAGGCGACGGAGAAGATGTCCTTTTTGCATATATCCATTGTGGATAGGGATGGAGAAGCCTTACTTTAGTCTCTTACAGTCAATCCACCACTTCTTCAGTATGTTATGGAGGTTCAGAATTGGGACGCTGACTACGAGACACGACGTGCTACGATATCCACATGGCAGGCACCTGATGGATTTTCTGAAGGTGGGGAGCACATCATCATCTTCAGAGGACGTACCTTGGTGCCAGTGTCACTTTAGGAGGAAGTGTTGAGGGATTTTCACATGTCCCCTCTAGCGGTACATCCATGAGTGGCGAAGATGTATCAAGATCTACTATGACAACACTGGTGTCTAGGTATGAAGAAAGAGGTAGCAGAGTTTGTCTCACGGTGCCTCACTTGTTAGAAAGTGATGGTAGAGCACCCGATACCAGCAGGGTTGGTTCAGCCTTTAGAGGTCCCAGAGTGGAATTTGGATGGGATATCCATGGAATTGGTGATGGGTCTTCCACGTACATCTTGGCGTCACGACTCAATTTGTTTGATCATTGACCGACTCACCAAGTCAGCCCACATCCTACCTATCAGAGAGTAGGGTTCAATAGAGAGATTGGGATGCCTATATGCGCAAGAGATTGTGCTTTTACATGGATTACCTTATTATTTTGTCTCCGACGGTGACACAGGTTTTAATTCCCGGCTATGGAATGGGTTTCAAGAAGCTTTCAAGACGCAGCTACTTCTGAGCACCGCCTTCCATCCTCAAAAAGATGGTCAGATTAAGCAGACCATTTATACCCTCGAGGATATTCTATGTGCATGTTTCCTTGACTTCGGTCATAGATGGGAGGAACACTTGCTTTTGGTGGAGTTTTCATATAAAAATATCTATCACTCTACCATAGGGATGACACCTTTTGAAGTGTTGTACAGGAATCCTTGTAGATCACCTTTGTGCTGGACAGACCCGGGGGAGTCAGCACTAGTGGGACCAGAGATGGTACGAGCTACAATGGAAATGGTTCATATCATCGAGGAACAGATGAAGACTACACAGAGCAGGAAAAAGTCATATTCTAACAGGATATGGAGACCTCTGGACTTAGAGGATGATGATCACGTCTTTCTACGGGTCTCACCTCAACGAGGTTTAAGAAGATTTGTCTGAGGCGGCAAGATATCTCCAAGATTCATCGAACCTTTCCAGGTCCTCATCATATTAGGCGAGGTGGATTATCGCATAGATCTTCCACCTCAGTAGCACTGGGTGCACGACGTCTTCCATGTATCTTAGCTGATAATATACGTGCACGAACTATCCCACATCATTGACCATGGAGAGCTGGACGTCAATGATGGGGAGACATTTTCCGAGGTTCCAGTAAAGATTGAGGATCGACCAGAGTAGGTCCTACATAAACGGTCGATACCTCTGGTGTGCATACACTGGAAGCATGAGAACCACCAGGAGAGTACATGGGAGTCGAAGGCTTAGATTGATGCTCAGTACCCCCATTTGTTCCCATAGTTTGAGTTGTATCCTATAGGGATGTAAATCACTGAGGTGGGGAGAATGTAAAAACCTGGAAATTTCATTGAATTTTTTTCTTCAATATATGGGATTTTTACTAGTCCCCGAATTTTTACAGTGTTTGATTTCTGAGCCCCAGTGTTCTCGGAATCAATTTCTGATGTTTAGTTTGGGTACATTCAGTAAACATACGAGGGGGTTTTTATAAGTTTTGAACCAGTTTGCAAAACTGAAATCTGAGGGCACTGTTGAACTCGCAGCACCGGTATTCGATTAAGAAGACATTCAACTCTACAGCTGTTGGTTGAGAATAAAAGTTAGTTTTCGAATTTTTATAAAAATAATAATAAAATAAAGTGGTCAACACTTTATTTTTGAGCCTCCATGAGTGTGATTGGTTGTTGGTTAAAACCTCCACTTGCAAGTTGGAGGTGGGACCGCCACACCCTAACCTCCCATGAGAGGATATGGTGGTGGTTCCCACCTGGACATAGCCTCCCGTGAGAGGTTAAGTTGTGGGGACCACACAAGACTAATACCCCCCCAATTAATGGGAGGGTGGAAAATCTCCCAACTCCACTCATTAATGAGAGGGAAGTCCCTTAACCTCTTCCACCATTAATTTGTTCCACCTCTCCCTTTTAATTAATTGCACCAACGCATGTAATTTATTAAGGGGATCCTCTTAATTTATTCCTCCATTTTGAAATTCTTGTGCCAATAAAATAATAGATAACTTATATTATTTTTGGCATAGAAATTCTCATTTGCTGGGAGCATGAATGAAGAGCTTGTGAAAAAAGAATTCCTCCCAACGAAGAATGGATAATGTGAAGAAAGCCTCCAACAACCTTCTTCGACTTCCTCCCTTGGATCCCACAGACGTGGAGTGTCTTCCATGGCTGACGCAGCTCAGGGTTAGGAGTGCGTGATGAACACGGAAGATGAAGAACTTCATCATCTACTTTCTGCAACACCATCAATGAACGATGAACGTCGATCGACGAATCAAAGGTAGGGGTATAATTTCTTTTAAGTGTCATATTCTTCCTTCCTTTAAAAATGAAGAACGATGATGTTTTTCTTTTACGGGTTGAATATTGTGCTTCATTATTGAGAACTAATTGTTACCAACCTAAACACGGAAGGTGCGGGCCAAACCAACATGGCATGTCCCCTCCGCCGATCTTGTTTTGATTGAACTTAGGCTTAGCGATGAAGCAAGAGGAAACGAAGGCGGAAACGATGACGTTCATGCTACCCACAAACTCCATGAATCACGCCGCCCCCACGGTGATTCGATGCTCCCAGCTGAAGACTAATGTACGAGGGGCGCCTGACCCTCCTAACCTTGGTCTCCCAACTCCCTACCCAGCGGCCTCCCTGGCTGCACCTACGGCTTGCCCCGCGCGCCGCTCGTGCCCCTACGCACTGCCAGGCCCCCCGCTCCCTACTGAGCACCCCACACCCTGCCCAACACCCCCTCGACATCCTGGTTCCCTCACGGCCACTTTTCCGAGCCGGTGTCCTAGCCCCCTCACTGTGCCCCAACCAAACCGGCCAGTCGCACACTCCCGTCCGAGCTGTGATGGGACGCGACCTTGAAACGCTCTAGGCCGGACTGCCCTAACGGTCCGCTGGGCCAGGCCCAACAGACTGAGCCAAAACATAGTGGGATGACCTTCTTAATGGGTCGGGTTAGCCCCAGCGAGTCTAACCGGGTCAACCCAGACTGGGTTGGCTCAGACTGGGTTGGCCCGAGTCTGTCCGACGTGGTGGGACCGGACTCGGGCCTATTACTGACTCATTACATTATTTGGACATATCTTTGGCACCGAACGTCCATTTGACAAACCTTTAGCGACACCTGTATTCATAGAGAATATCCATCCCTTTTAGTATATCCCACTAGAGTTCGTTGTATAGTCTAGTTACGGTCAGGTTGGATTGTACACGAATCCAACAGGGCCCCCAGACTAAAAAGCTAATAACTAACAGACCAAGAATCTGATTGACGCATCTTCTATTGTGCTGAGACCCCTTTGATGTGGTGGACCTTTGAGATAATTCATAATGGTACTTCACGATAGTAGGATTATTTCTCAGCAACTTGTGGAGCAGATCCTTCCACTGACAAGAAAACAGAGTGCATAGTCCTAGTAGCTGGAAGACCAGATGACTGGTTGACTGATTCGACTCGGAGGGATTCGACTATCATAATGGGGATCTCTTGGTAGTTTGTGGAAGACCCACGGTGGATGAGACCCTAGTACTTGGTGGTAGAACAGAATTACTCGATCGGAGGAGTACCTCTGCAGGCTATTAGGGGGAGCGCCTGGTATTTGGCGGGAGACCCACAACGGAGGAGCGCCTGGTAGTTGGCATCAGACCTACGGTACTCGACAGGAGGAGTACCTCAGTAGTCCATGGTTAGTGAGAAGCTCCTCGATGTCTCAACAGGC
Source organism: Viscum album (assembly GCA_963277665.1). NCBI lineage: Eukaryota > Viridiplantae > Streptophyta > Magnoliopsida > Santalales > Viscaceae > Viscum > Viscum album. The sequence goes on from OY728140.1 coordinate 1,309,315,721, forward strand.
CCACTGTACTCGAAAAAATAGGAGTTATCCAGCTGTGATGGTTTCAATAAATTAAAATTCTGGTTTGAGCTGAGTCAATGGATTTTGTGTTTTACTCATGATTTAGATGGGTTACTGGATAACTTAGTTATATATATGGGCATATACCTAAGTAATGGTTATCCATTGATTTCATACTTTTTGGATTATCCTTGTTGGATTTTGTGAGACCTTGAGGGTCTCAGGGTACCTATTGAGTATCGTTATACACACCCCTTCACGGGTTATGCCCGCAACTTGTTGTGTTGGCTACAGACAACAGACATCGATGATTGAGGCAGAGAGTAGCAGGACTGGATGGTACCCAGAGGTGGACCTCTCAGTGTGATAGTAGATAGAGGAGATGGACGGACGTGGAGTGATGCCGAGGCCATCTGTACCTACCCTTTAGGTAGGAAACCTAGAGGACAACCATGTAGCTGCTTTACTTTTCTTCAGTTGTTCTAGCTTTCAGTTGTACGTGTACATTCCTACTGGGCTTGTATTTCCATCCCCTTTTTACATTATAGGAATTATTTTGTATATAGTTTTACATAGTTTTTTTCTTCTAGTTGTATACTATGTTTATTTTGTTTACATTTATAAAGGCAATGCCTTCCTAGTTTAGGGATTTACGCCTTTGGTGCAAGTCACCAACCCCTGACCTATGGAAGGTGGGTTTGGGGTAGTCACGATATGGGCCCCGGGGGATGGGTCGTGACAGTTAGACATGAATCCATCAGAATACAATAATCTAATGTAGTACATTATATTTTCAAAAAATATTAACTCGATGTCCAAATTTCATTTCTAAATTGGTACATAGTTGAGGATGTTTTTGTATAACTACCTCATATATTTACAACCCTCATTTTCCATGTATTGTTTTAAATAAATAGAATATTTATATGGTTTAATGCAATATCCAAGAGGTATGTATTATAGAATAAGTAGTTTTCTTATATCCAAATTTTTTACGAAAGGTATAGTTGATCCAACTCTCTTTATGAAAATAACTTTTAAAAATGATTTTGTTGTTCGTATCTATGTTTTTAATATTATTTTTGGATCATCAGAAGATTCAATTTGAATTTTTTTTAATGAAGATGAAAAATTAATTTTAAATGAGTATGATGGGTGAACTAAAATTAATTCTTGGATTTCAAATCATTCAAAATAAAGAAGCTGTCATTTTGAATCAATGTGAATATACTAAATATCTTCTAAAATGTTTTCATTTTTCTATTACAAAAAGTAGTGATACTCTAATCCGTACCACCTATAAGTTGGATCCATATGAGAATGGTAAAGCTGTTGATCAAAAAACTTATTGAGGAAAGATTGGAAGTTTATACTACTTTTCTGTTAGTAGGACTGATATTTTATTTAGTGTTTGTATGTGTGGTTGTTTTAATGAAAATACTATAGAGTCACTTCAATTTATTGATAAAATGATTTTTAAATACCTCAAACATAATACCAACACAGTATTGTTATATCCTAGAAAAAGATCATTTTACTTAGTTATATATTTAAATATTAATTTCGGGTGTTATAAGTTAGATATAAAAAGAACCTATAGAAAATGTTAGTTTTTGGGATTGTCAATAGTTTCAAGGTGTTTTAAAACGAAAAATTTGGATGCATTATCTACTGTCTAAGCTAAATACATAGCTTCTGGTGGTTTTTGGGCCCATATTTTGTGGATAAAATACACTTTTCTAGACTGCGGATATAAATATAAAAATTTCCCTATAAATTGTGACAACACATGTGCTATTAACATATCAACGAATCATGTTTCTCATTATAAAAAAAATCATACTACTGTAAGACTTCACCTTTTGAGAGTCAACTATCAAAAAGGTGATATCACATTGGAATTTAATGGCAGTGAACATTAGCTTGCCGACATCTTCACTGATCCAATAAATATATATGGGATTAACTACATCTTACCATAATTAGGAATGATTAACCTTGAGTGGAAAATTTACTATCTCATGATTACTATCTTAGTTTACTGTATCAGGATTAGTCTCTCGGTTTATTATCTCAAAATTACTATCTCAATTTAATATCTTAGGATTACTTTCTCTGTTTACTATCTGAGGATTATAGTCTTAGTTTACTATCTCAGGATTACCATCAGAGTTTACTATCTCCGGATTACTATCTCAATTTAATATCTCAGGATTACTATCTCATTTCACTATTTTAGGATTAATATCTCATTATTTTTTTCCGAATAAACTATCTCACATCTTCCAATCATGGGTTCCCTGTATCACAAGGTACGGTCGCACTGTTTAGAGTCACACTGTAATAATAACACTGTGAATGCTCGTACTAGTCTCACTATATTATTCAGAATTTCTTTTTAAATATTTATTTTTTTATCCCCTTTTTCTGAATTTTTTTTATTGTGACATTTTATCTCCCTAAATGATAAATAAATATCACATCACTTCTCTCATGCTCAAATCTCTTGAAAATGAATCCCCTTGTCTCGCCCAAACCGCTTTCCCTTCTTCGCATCTTTCATGATCTTGCGCTGAATTCCCAAGATGCAACATCCATCATCATTGACTCTTGATAAGTGTGTGTATTTAATGAAATTAAAGATGAATCCATTTTTAATTCTAGAGAAGCCACTTAATCCTGATCTTGAGGATCGCAAAGTAGTACCAGATAATGGAATTTGTGCAAAGTTGATATTTTCCTGCTAGTCTCTTGATCGAAGAGTTATAAAAGAACATGGTTTACTGGAATGGATTACCTAAAGGAATAGACCAATTTATCCAAAACTTATTTTTTACTTTTATCCGTATATCCTTTTTACTATCAAGTCCAATGATGATTTTTTTGGTTTAGAACTGGGTAAATGGGCAAAGATGCACCTTTGAGTCATGGTTATGGGATGCATGCTTAGGTGTACCTCATGAAGGGGTTTTTAGGACTACTAGAGAGGTCCACCTCCACCTATTGAGGTGTTTAACCTCGAAAGGGATATTGGAATATTGATTAAAAAATAAGAAGAAAAGAAAAAAGTATTGCTACTGAGCTAGATGGGGAGTCAAGGATGTTGTTCAAGTTCATTCAACATCTCATTTTCCCAAAAATGGGGTTTCAACTCTTAAGTATCGGGATGGTTTTTTGATTAATCTTCTAAATAATGGATACAAAATCAACTTGTGTAAGTATATTATACTTGAAATATGTAATATGATCAAAGCAACATCAATTTCAACCTCTCTTTTCTATTCAAGGTTTATTTATTCTATTATTGTAGACTAATGTGTGGTTGGCCAAAATGAAGAAGAGTTTGAGGAATATGATTTATATATATCTAAGCATATATACATGAGAATGAATATAAGTTGTAATCCATGGATGAAAATATGGGTTGAAGATAATTATATGTTCTATATGGATTTTAATCCTCTTGAAAATATATCATGAACTTAATATATTACTCATCCTAGATTAGAAGATAATGAGATTGTGGATTATTCTGATCAATAAATAAATGATTATGTTAGTGAAGGTTTTGTGGGAGTATATCCTGAGCTACAAACTATATCAAAAGGTGATATTGATGAACGTCGAATGGATGAAGCTGCTGCTAACGAAAGTGTTGTCATTGAGGAAGAGCCTGCTACTATGGAACCACCTGTAGAATAGGGTGAATCTAATGTAATTTTATCTGTTATGGAAAAAATGGAATTGGCCTTCCTGTTAGCTGGAGATGTGGGTGATCCTAATAGAGCAAAAAGTATGGGAATGGTTATAGAGTTTGAGTCCCTCAATCCTAGAATAGATGCACCAGTTGAGATGGAGGATCACCCTAGTTTATAAAGTGTTCACATTACAAATCTTGTCGACCCGTGTTATATGGATACCTGGTATATGATTACAAGTTATTTTGATGTGTATGAAACTCAAGAGGAATCAATAAAAGGAATATATCATTCAACTATGTTTATTTTGAAACCAGTTTCAACTAAATAAGTTACCACAACTATGGAATATGAACCTATTTCAGTTCCTTCTTATGAACCATCTCATGAATATCGTAATTTTATAATTCATAGTGATCTAAATGTTTTTGGAGTCATCTTGTTGTCTAGATTTAGGGAGCTACTATAGTCTCACCCTACACCTATGAAAACTATCAGTAAAGGGATGTTGTAGTGTTGTTAGAGAAGATTATATGGCAGATTCAACACAAGATGCATCATATAATTCAGGAAGTTTGTTTTGAGAATATAAAGTTGAGTAATGAAGTGAAATATATAAAATATATGGTCCATGATTTGTAGAGAACTTCACAAAATATTCATTCTCATGTTTCTCTTCATTGTGAGGATGATTATGGTATGATTCAATAGAATTTTGTATCTCTGATTCAACCAATCTAGATTACTATGTATGAAAAGGTCATTGAGAACAACACCAAGAAATACAATTGGATGTGTGGGCTTGTCTCTGGACTCAATTAGTTGACCGATGAATATAAAGGTTGTTTACAAACTATTATAAATCACTTTAATACTATCACATCATCTCTGTTTTCCTCTTCTTATTCTAGACATCAATATCATCCTACGGGAAGTGACTGGATCGGATTAGTGTTTAAAGAAGAGCATCCTCTAGTATTGAGTGGTGTTGATAAGGAATGTCTCTATGCTCTCTTCAAGAGTAGTGAAGATGTGTGTGTTTTATTGTGGATTCATTCAAATACATTCACTAATTCTCGTGAATAAATTTCTCTGAAATTGTATTGCTACTTTAGTAGAATTTATTCTAAACATGAGTTGAATAATCACTCCAAGTATCTCATGGATAATTTAAAGAAATCACAAGTTACTAACATTGTCATGGATCAAGTGTAGATGATCAAGGATGTCATACCTACTCTAGAGAAGTTTTGTAAAAAATTTGACTTTGAGTAGGCCATGATTTATGGTGGATAGATTATCATGGTCATTATAAACCTCTAGAAACCTTAGCTGTATTTTCAGAGTACTACAACTATCACTACGGCAAAAAAGGCATTTAGCAGCGGTTTAAACCGTCGCTAAATCGATTGGCGTCGGTTTGCAAAAACCGCCGCTAAATTGTGCGTCGGGAAACTATTCACAGCGGTTTTCAAAACCATCGCAGAACGTTTCGCGATGGTTTTTTAGCGGCGGTTTAAACCGCCACTAAATAATTCCGCGGCAGTTTTTTTATTTTTTTATTTTTTATTTTTTGTAATTTTTTATTTAATTATATATATATATATATTTATTTATTTATTTCGTATTTATTTTATTTTATTTTATTTATTTATTTATTTTATTTATTTATTTATTGAAAACTGTCGCAGAACATTTCGCGGCGGTTTTTTAGCGGCGGTTTAAACCGCCGCTCAATGATTCAGCGGCGGTTTTTTTATTTTTTTATTTTTTTTTTGTTTTTTTTATTTGTTTTAAATTTTATATATATGTATATATATTTATTTATTTATTTATTTCTTATTTATTTTATTTATTTATTTTATTTATTTATTTATATATATATATATAAATATTTATTTATTTATATTATTTATTTTATTTATTTTATTTATTTTATTTATTTTATTTCGTATTTATTATTTATTTTTTTATTTCGTATTTATTTTTTATTTATTTTATTTTGTATTTATTTATTTTATTTATTTTATTTCATATTAATTTTTTATTTATTTTATTTCATATTTATTTTATTTATTTATTTTATTTCGTATTTATTTTATTTATTTATTTATTTATTTCGTATTATTTTATTTACTTTATTTATCCATGCATGCAGATCCCATGCACATGCACATGCATGTGCATGCAATATAAAGAAATTCAGCGTTTCGTGAGATTTGAACCCCTAACCTCTTGCATATTTTCCAAAGACTTTACCACTCCAGCAAGCTCGCCATGTGGTTAATAAACAGAATTTAATATACTTATATATATTAATTGAAAAAACAAATAATACATAAATAATAGATATAAACTCAATAATAATAAATAATAAATAATAAATAATACATAATACATAATAAATAATAAATAATGAATAATGAATAATAAATAATCAATAATCAATAATCAATAATCAATAATCAATAATCAATAAATAAATAATAAATAATAAATAATAAATAATACATAATACATAATAAATAATAAATAAATATAAATAAAAATTAATAAATAAATATAAATAATAAATAATAAATAATAAATAATAAATAATAGATAAAAATAACTAATAATAATTAATAAATAATCAATAACAAATAATCAATAATGAATAATAATTATTAAATAATAAATATTCAATATTCAATATTCAATATTCAATAAATTAATATAAATAATAAATAAAAAACTAATAAATAATAAATAGTAAATATATATAAATAATAAATAATAAATAATAAATAATAAATAATAAATAATAAATAATAAATAATAAATAGTAAATAATAAATTATAAATAATAAGTAAATATAAATAATAAATAAATATAAATAATAAATAAATATAAATAATAAATAATAAATAAATATAAATAATAAATAATAAATAAATATAAATAATAAATAATAAATAATAAATACATATAAATAAAAGATAAAAAAATAAAATATAATAAAAAATAACTAATAAATAATAACTAATAAATAAGTAATAAATCATAAATAATAAATAAATATAAATAATAAAAAATAAATAAATATAAATAATAAATAATAAATAAATATAAATAATAAATAAAAAACAATAAATATATATAAATTAAAAATAAAAAATAAAAAATAAAAAATAAAAAATAAAAAATAAAAAACAAAAAATAATAAATAATAAATATAAATAATAAATAAATATAAATAATAAATAATAAATAAATATAAATAATTAATAATAAATAAAAATAAATAATAAATAATAAATAATAAATAAATATAAATAAAAACTAATAAATTATAAATAAATATAAATAATAAATAATAAATAATAAATAAATTTGAATAATAAATAATAAATAATAAATACATAGTAGATATAAATAATAAATACTAAATACTAAATACTAAATACTAAATAATAAATAATAAATAATAGATATAAATAATTAATAATAAATAATCAATAATCAATAATAAATAATCAATATTAAATAATAAATAATAAATATTCAATATTCAATATTCAATATTCAATAAATAAATATAAATAATAAATTATAAATAATAAATAATAATTATATATAAAAAATAAAAAATAAATAATAAAAAATAAATAATAAATAATAAATAATAAATAATAAATAATAAATAATAAATAAAGATAAATAATAAATAATAAATAATAAATAATAAATAATAAATACACAATAGATATAAATAATAAATATATATAAATAATAAATAATAAATAATAAATAATAAATAATAAATAATAAATAATAAATAATAAATAATATATAATAAATAATAAATAATAAATAATAAATAATAAATAATAAATAAAGATAAATAATAAATAATAAATAATAAATAATAAATAATAAATACACAGTAGATATAAATAATAAATAATAAA